>JAHRHZ010000023.1:4441753-4502477 GCA_024137785.1 Ginglymostoma cirratum
GCTGCTTTCCCAATGACAACACTGGTTTCATGGTCACCGTTAGACTCTTCTTGTATTGAATTCAAATTCCACCATCTGCCATAGCAGGATTTAAACCCAGGTCCCCAGAACAGTACCTGAGTCTCTGGGTTAATAGTCTAGTGACAGCACCATTAAGCCATTGCCTCTATTGCAAGCATTCTATTTAGATAAATTGAACAATAAGGTATCTTTAAAGAATTTACGATGGATGTTTAAAATGTATTTCTATGTTAGATATGTTAACTGGGGATGCAACAGCCTAGTTGTATTTAATGCTGGACTGTTAAACCAGAGGCCCAGGCAATGATGTGGGGGACTTGGGTTCAAGTTCCACATGGCAGATGGTGAGTTTGAATTCAATAAAAATATGGAATTAAGAGTCTAATGATAACCATAAATCCATTGTTGATTGTTGGAAAACCCATTTAGTTCACTAATGTCATTTAGGGATGAAAACTACCTTCCTTACCTGGACTGGCCTACATGTGACTCCAGACCCACGGCAATGTGGTTGACTTTGAACTGCCCTCTGCGCAATTAGGGATGTGCAATGAATGCCGGTCTAGCTAGTGACACCCTTATCCAGTGAATGAATTTTTATAGACTGCATTTTCAGGAAAAATGTTGGCATCTTGACTGAGGAATTGTATGCAGCAGTACACCCAAATCATTCAGAACATGCTTCTGAAGCTGAGTTTGTTTCTGGGCTATTTTGCTGTGTTATCGATGAGAGATGAAGGAGTAGGAAGGGATAAAAACTAAAAAATGTTGGAACAAGAATATTGGAAAATGAGAAAATGTCAAGTCTAAACACGAATCATGTATGAAATATGTATAAACAGAAATACTATTCTGTTAGAATATATTGATTACAGATTTGTCTTTACTTGTGGACTGCTAAATACAAAGCCTAATGTAGCAGTTCAGTAGATACCACTTCCACAGAACGAGCAATTGCTACTTATTAGCTCTGTTTAACTGGATATTTTGTTGCATGCACTTTTTGTAATTTCTGGCTCGATATTAACCTTTTAAGGTACTGAAATCCTTGCAATTAGCACAGTTGCATAAAAAATGATTACTAAACACCCAAGGAAGTATTTAATTGCGTGAAGCACTTTACAATGTTTCAGTGATGGTGATGAAGGTACATTTAAATGCAAGAATTTCTTTTCAGACTTTTAGATTAGATTTTATGCAGTTAATTTATGACGCCTTCTCTGAATGGGCAAATTACTTGCAAGTCAAACTTGAATTCACAGGCAATAACTTCTTCATTGCTCAGTAGGGACTTAATATGCCATCTGTTCTATTCTGCACTATTCAGTAGTGAGCTTTCAACAGAAATGTTTGCATGTTGTATAAAATGTTATAGTTGTAAGTCACAATTTTTTTTAACTTGGATTTTTGGCAGCCCTTTAGTGTTGATGATCTGCTCTAATATTGATTTTAATTTGTATTCTTGCATTTAGAATACTTTTAAAATTGTAACTTTGCTAAATTTTGTTGTGTGTCCAGAAAATGAACAGAATGAGTAGACTTACTGTCCACAAGATGATGACTTCTAGACTGATTTGTGCAGACATTGGCAGGTGGAACAGCTGGGCTGTGCATGCTTCTTAACTTGGGGTCACTTCCAGCCAGCTAAAATAATCATTGTTTTGGCAATTTTTTTTTGGGTAGGCAAAAGCCTTAATTTGTTGGCTTATTTAAGCAAGCAGATCCTTTCATACAAAGGTGATATCTGAAATAGGTTGATGCCCGTGATGAATTTTGTGCACTACCAGCTTTTCCAGCTTCCTTTGATTCTCAGGTTTATTTTTTATGCTTTCTATTTTAGTATTGTCTGCAAGTTTGGACACTGTTTAGAATCTATTAATATTGTGGGTGTGTAAAGAAAGCAGAGGTTATCCAAAACGCATACACCCAGGACAGAATAATTTGGTACAAGAGCTATCATGAATAGCTGCCCTTCACTTTTACTGTGTTTTCTTCTGTATAACTGCTTTTCAATGTAATTTTCGATTTTGTTCCAAATTCCAAACCTTTAATCTTTGTTAGATTCTGTGTAATTGCTTCCCAAAGGTTTTCTGAAAGGCAGTCTTTACCACATCATTCATATTTCCCTCATGGGCCATTTTGGTTGCATCCTCAAAGACACATGCTAAGTTTGTCAACCATGGTCTTCCTTTCATAACTGGTTTGGCTGCATCTGTTTATTATTTTTCATCTAGTTTGCTATAATTTTAGTTCTTAAAGATTCAAAAAATTTCCCCATAGACTAAAACCACAGATTCAAAAATGGGTATAAACCAATTTCTAGTGTGTCCCCACACAATCAGTGTTGAAAGACCCCTCAAATATTACTTCTAGAGCTATTGCTGTTTCCCCATGTCTGTCCAATCAGGGATATCACTTTCATATAGCAACATTTTGCTGTCATTTAGTTACGTGGAATTGTCTAATACTTTACTTTTATTGTAATATTGTACCTATCATTTCACCTTTCAGAATTTACTTCCACAGCAAAAGTATGCCTTTTGTCAGTACTAAAGGAAAATATGCAACATCTTCCTCTAGCTTCTAACCTTCCTTTCAGAAATGTCAGCTCATATTTAAAAAAAGAAGTTCTGCTCATAGAATTGTCTCTTGGAATGGTTATACTGTTGAAAGAGGCCATTCAGCCTGTTGTACATGCACTGGTTTCCTGCAAGAGCAATTTGTCTAGTGCCACTGCCCACCTTTTCCCCATAGCTCTGCCGATTTTTCCTCTTCCAATCAGGATCCAATTCTCTTTTGAAAGCCGCAACCTAATCTGCCTGTACCAAACACTTCAGTGCATTCTAGATCCTAACCATTCACTGTGTAGCAATGTTTTTCTGCATGGCGCCATTGCTTATTTTGCCATTCACCTTCAATCAGTGTCACTCTGGTTCTTGACCTTTCCACCAATAGGAACCGTTTCTCCCTTTCTTCTCAGTCAAGATCCCTAATTATTTTTAACACCTCTATCAAATCTTGTCTTGACCTTCTCTTCAAGAAGAGCAGCCCCACTTTTACTGACATGTTTCTCATTGTCATCTTTTCCATGTTAATCATATAAACTTAGAATGTGTGGTCATCGCTCCATTCCCAAAGGATACAAATGGCTTGTCGGATGTCAAGCCAGTGTTAAGAACCTGGAGCCGTGTCTCTTGCTTGCCGAAGATCCTGTTGAGGGCACTCTCTTATCCTGCTGATTATTAATCCAGTAATCTACTTGATGGGGTTGCCCAAATATGCTACAGCAATGGAAATTCCGTTAATTTACTGACCCTTTTAGTTTTGCGATTTTTTAAAACTCATCCTTATGCTTCCTTTATTTTTATTTCTTTTTCCAAATAGGTTCTTCTATTTCTAACTTTATTATGACAATGCTATCTTCTTTGATATTTGTTTCTAATCATTTTCTGTTAATGACATTCTGAAATTTGAAGTAGCCTCCTTTTGCATTGTTTTTATTTATTCTGCATCCTTGTGATCTTTTATTTTTGATCAGATGGTTTAGGGTCAATTCCTCTTCAAGTCTCGTTTCACTTTTCATTCTTGCAAATCTGCCCAGTTTCTATCTTGTGCTTGGTCTGGGACAAATTCCAGTCTTCGTAAACGACTGTCAAATTGGCCCAGCCAAATTTTGATAAATTGTGGCAGTAACTTGAAAGGGAGAATACTAATAACTTCTTATTTTTCCACTTCATTCTTTTACTATTCTGCATTCAAAATTTAGATATTTTGAAAATATAATTGTATTAATTAATTACATGCTGTGGAATTACAGATATACTAAATATAAGTACCATGAGTTCACGCCTGTTATGTACAACTTCTGAACCCGACTGTTCCAATGGCATTGTGCACTTCTTGAAGTGGTTTGAGTGTTGCCCTCTCCTTAGCGACTTGTAACCTGCCTAGCAGATTGAGTTGCCATTTGACAAGTTAAGATGAGATACAAATTACAGAGGTTCTTTATTTCACAGTAAGAAACCGTTAGGCTCAGATTCACTTGTTCACTTATCTTTGTGTAATGCTGTTAAATAACAAATGCACTATGTTACCACACGTCAGTGGGTTGTTTTATTAACGTGAATCAAGTAATTCCTCTGCCTTCGATCTAGAACATCAGAGCAGCACCTTCTCTTGCTGTAATCTCCTGTTTTTTCAACCTTTTCGGAGCAATTTGCTGTCTGACCGTGTCAGCTTTTTACATCTCTCTTTGTTTATTGAAAGCCTCAATCCAAGTGACAATTTTTTTGTGAAAACTCACTATGCCTTTCTCTAATGAGCAGGATCCATCAGTGTTACTTGGCAATGATTTCTGCTAGGTTTAAATTAAAAGGATTTTGCAGCAGCAATGAAGTGATCAATTGCTGGAATATCAAATTGTCATTCATTTTCTTCAGGCATTTGCTTTGGACATGTCATCTAGAATTTGATCTGTAGCAGGTTGCTCTCTTGGTAAAAGATAATCTGTATAAGAAAATACAAATCTGTATATTTTTAACCTAAAAGCATAATTGCAACCCAGTAATGCAAGCTGTTGATAACACTGTGTAAATATTTAAGTATTCTTTTTGTTTCATGTTGTCAACCAAACCTGCAGAGTATGTTAGAATTCTGTAAAGCATTTTTATTAGAAGTCAGATTGCTTCTGCAATATATCCAATGTGAAATGATTAAAAATTAAATTAAATGTAATGTAGTTATTGTTTGTAGAAAGCTGTAGACTTCCTGATGCCAGTTTCACTACTTGAATGAGAATGAGGTAACCATAGCATAAATTACCAATAATTCTTAATCAGAACTCAAATTTATGCTAACCAAGGAGATCTAACTAAATGAGCATTGAGTGCTCTGACCAGAGCAATGAAAAGCAGCTGAGAAAAGGTCACAGTATTTAAATTATTAATGCAGAAAAACTAATTTTGCTGCTGGGATTTAATTCCTGTTGAATTTATTGACACAGTGTATGTCAGACCAGTTTCCAAGTAAAAGTTGTTGAATTTGAATTTCCTGTTACATGATTTAAAATATTACAAAATGCTTATGAGTCATGTAATTCAAAGTGAGTTATTTTTAAATGTATCCATTTTAAAAATGCCAATGATGTTGCTACATGGGATTATGACGTAATTGTATTCACAAAGACACTGTTCTAACAAGACACAATGAGTCTTTAACAATCCTAATTATCAAGTATTCAGAATTGACAGAGGCACAAAGTGAAAGCAGCTTGGCAGCACTGATGAAGGGCGATATTACAATTCTATATAGGATAAATAGATTAGGACTGAATCTATTTGACTTCCATTGAAGAACAGAGTTAGTACCTACGTTTACTGTAATTTCCCTACTGTGCAAACCTTCACAGGTCCATATGTGGCAACAAACTCTGAAACTGGAACCTTTGATTGGCCACACAGTTTAGAGGTCAGAGCTGTTACACTGTTAAGAGCTTATTTGTAAAACTATAAGTTTTAATTGACGTGGAAGTTATGGGTTACGGGATATGGGTAGGAATGTGGAGATGAAACCACAACCAGATCAATCACAAACTTAGCTATGAATTATGGGACAGGCTACAAGGACAGAATGGCCTTTCTCTGTTCCTATGTTGGAAGGAATTTGGTGGGCTTATTTGTCTCTCATCTTCGAGTTACAAGTTGGTTAAAGTCCCACAGCAGAACTTGAGCACAGAGCTCAAGGCTGGAACTCCAGTAGAGTAGCAAGGAAATGTTGCCCTGTTGAAAATGCCATCTTTCAAGATGCAAGGTTAGCTGAGGTATTGTCTTCTTGAGAGGTTATCAGTGCTGCCATGGCCAAAATTTGTCCCTCAATCAACGTCCCATCAACAAATAAAAGGATGGTGTTAAATACATCAGAAAAATTAGGATTGGTGGATTTTGCTACATGAAGTGTTGACGTAATGAAATGCTGGGAGTTGCATGAACAGCACTTGAATGAGAGACCTGAAATAAAGAAATCAGTTGTAACTCACCTTAATTCTAACTGGAAACAATAGTAATTCTGCATTGTTAAAAGGTACTAGAAGTTAAAGATTTTTATCTTACACTGTTCAGAACTTGGATGCAAGAAACAAACTTGGAAAAAATTCCACTTGGGAACCCTGCACCCCAATGGTATCAATGTGGATTTCACAAGCTTCAAAATCTCCCCTCCCCCTACCGCACCCCAAAACCAGCCCAGCTCGTCCCTGCCTCCCTAACCTGTTCTTCCCCACCTCCCACCTCAAGCCACACCCCCATTTCCTACGTACTAACCTCATCCCGCCCCCTTGACCTGTCCATCCTCCCTGGACTGACCTATCTCCTCCCTACCTCCCCACCTACACTCACCTTTACTGGCTCCATCCCCGCATCTTTGACTTGTCTGTCTCCTCTCCACCTATCTTCTCCTCTATCCATCTTCTACCTGCCTCCCCTCTCTCCCTATTTGTTTCAGAACTCCCTTCCCCTCCCCCATTTCTGAAGAAGGGTCTAGGCCCAAAATGTCAGCCTTCCTGCTCCCATGATGCTGCTTGGCCTGCTGTGTTCATCCAGCTCCACACCTTGTTATCTCGGATTCTCCAGCATCTGCAGTTCCTATTATCTCTTGGAAAAAAAAGACACCATTTTATACAGAATGAGAAGAGGATGCTGATTGGTTTGGCCATAACATTTCTTGTAGTATCTCCATGCCAATTAACTGTCAACCTTAATTCTCAGACCAGGCAGAGAGTTTTTGATTGGTCAGGCCTTTGCCATGGAGATGCAGCAGGTTCTGGTAGTCTCAATGACCCCTTTTTTTGATGAAGCTACAACAAATGTACAAATTTGTTTTGCTGACATGATCCAGGGTCCTGAGTGTCTATATAGCTTATAGAGCATGCAAACGTATCAAATTATGGTCCTGGCCAAATGGTCAAGTGGCCTTGATTGATTTGGATGCTGTACTTAGAACTTCCATATCACATTGCATATTTGTGTTGTAGGCAAATCCTCTCTTCTGGTTTGACGGCAGCACCCTGTTATTGAGAAAAGTAATCATGGATTTCATGTAGTAGTACTGTTACAATTATTAAACTTCATCTGCTGTTCTGAGGTAATCTGATGTAGACTGGCCATACCTCAAGGCCAATATTGATGGATGTGGCGCTTTCATCAGTTTTTATGACATACAATGGATGATTTGATCAGGGTATTCATTAACATGCTGAATAATTTTGATATCTCAGCATCAAGACCACAAGGTGAACAGATGATTTGGGTGCTATTCACAGGGTTGTCAATTAGTTTCATCTTGTAGTCTATGTGGGACTTGTAGGAGTTCCAATTTGTATATTGACGTGTGAATGTAGGCTTTCAGTGGATAGTAGTTAACCCATTTTCTGACTTCTTAACTATTACATTGATAAAGGGGAGCTTGTTTGATTACCATTGAAACAGAGCAAGTTTGAGTGCAGGATGAGGTTCATTAAGCTGTATAAGGAAACTCTTTGATGTGACTGTGGATTCAAGTATTGCAAATGTCTCCCATATCAGAAAGAGGCAAGAGTTAGGAGGTTAGTGGTCTTTCCATCAAGATGTACTTCTAATGGTAGCCAATAAAGATCTTAGCAAAAGCTGGGCCTAAAGCAGACCCCATTAGCAAATTGGATGTATAAGGTGCCATTGAAACTGAAAACTGCACGAGTTGCTAGATTCATGAGGTTAATTAACTCAGATTCAGACACAGATGGCACACCTAGATTGATGTAGTGGTATGGTGTAGATGTCAATGGCTTGTTTGAATGGTATGCTGGTAAATAACTGGAATCAATGGGAATCAGTGGGGAGGACCTCTCCAATGGTTGGAGTCACCTTGCACACAGAAAGATAGTTGTTATTGCTGGAGATCAGTCATCTCAGCTCCAGGGCATACCTGCAGGAGTTCCTCAGCCCAACCATCTTCAGCAGGTTCATCAATGACCTCCCCTCCTTCATAACATCAGAGGTGGGAATGTTCGTCATCAGTTGCACAATATTCAGCACTATTCGAAACTCCTCAAATACCGAAGTAGTCCATGTTGAAATGCAATGAGATCTGGACACTGTCCAGGCTTGGATTGACAAATGGCAAATCACATTCGTGCCCCACAAATACCAGGCATCTCTAATAAGGTACAGTCTAACCACTGTCCCATGATATTCAACATTGTGGGGGGTTACCATTGACCAGCAACTCAATTGGACTTGGCATATAAATAGTGTCTGAAACAGCATGTCAGAGACTAGGAATACTGTGGCGAGTAACTCTCCTTCTGACTCCGTAAAGCCTGCCCACTATTTACACGGCACAGGTCAGAGTGTGATGGAATACTCCTCACTTGCCTCGATGGGTACAACTGCAGTAACACTCTAGAAGCTTGACACCATCCAGGATAAAGCAGCCCATCCACAAATGTTTACTCTTCCCACCACTGATGCTTACTTAGCAGCAGTTTGTACTATCCGAAGAACGAATGCAGAAATTTGCCAAAGAACCTTATAAAGTACATTGCAAACCCCTGACCACTTTCATTTAGAAGGGCAAGGGCAGCAGATACATGAGAATACCACCACCTGCAAGTTCCCCTCCAATCCACTCACCATCCTAACTTGGAAATATATCTCTGTTCCTTTACTGTTGCAAGGCCCAAATCCTAGAATTCCTTCCCTAACAGTATTGTGGGTCTACCTACAGCACATGGACTGCAGTGTTTCAGGAAAGCAGCTTACCACCACCTTCTCAAGGGCAACTAGGGATGGACAATGACATTCACATCCTACAAGCGAAAGCGAACAAAATAAGCTGGCAATGTCGAAAGAGCACCTGAGATGCTGTTATTCTTGCTATGTACCTCTTATGTGGTCTTAGTGAACATGAAGGAATCGTTCATTTTGTATGTGGAAAACTCATTTTGAAATGGTTGCAACTGCTTACGTAGGCATTTGGCCAATTTATTTTGTGAACAGTCAGTAATAGAATAGGAGGTAAGGGGGCATTAATTCTTTTTGTGTCTTTGTTAGCCTATACATGAACAGACATAGTGAGCCATGAGGATGAGTCCAATCATATAAAATATCTCTCTCCAGGTAGGTCCCCACCCTTAAATTGAATTAAATCTAGTCAATAAACAGAATATGCACTGAAAGCAGGTTGTTTACGAGATATCTAATTACTCTTATTCTGACAGTTTGAAAGAAACAATGATTTAGTGGAAGTATTAACCGTGTAAATATGGATTGTGTGATGTGTTTAATTCAGCATCACTGATTCTCATCTCTAGCTATGTTGTGCTTGTGCAATTTTCTGTGATTTCAGTATTTGAATGATGGCAGACATCATTCTGGTTGTAAATTCTAAAATAGAACCAAATACAGACAAGGAAATGTAAACATCTCTTGAAATGATAAGCATAAGCTGATAAAAAGATCATGCACAGTAAAAGAAAAATACTGGTGCTATATTGCAGTAAGAAATATAATTTTAAACTACATTAAAAGACACTTGGACCTCTCTTTTGCTGACTTTCACATTATATTGGGTACGTTGAAGTCCTTCTGCAGAAGAATTCATTGTTGCATAAAGTTATTCAGACCAAAAATCACAACAATTTGCATTTGTTGATGGTATAAGTTTACAGTGAGCGTGGGTAGAACATCGGGCAAGGGACCACTAGAATTGTCAAGTTGAGAGACTTTTAGTTTTTACCCTGAAATGACTTTTAATAGTTCTCCTCATTAAATTCTCAATTTTGACTGGTGTTGATTGAGGCTCAGATTTATTTTCATGAGTGTTGAGAATGAATGAATGAATGAATGAAAGGACTTCCAGTTTCTTTTTGCTGCAATTTTGTTGACTTTGTCTCCACTTTACTTAATTAATTTATCCCAATTACTTCCAGCTTTATTTGTCAGCCCTGATTCTCCCAGTTGCATTCAAGTCTGAGTTAAATTAATGAATTACCCATTTCATTAGTTTCCCAGTTCCATGTGTTTTTAATTAGTTAATACTTATCCCATTGTACCTTCCCTTCCTTGTTTCTCACTCCTTACCTGCATCGATTCTCCCAACCCCTCTGCCTGTCATTTTATCCTACTCTTTTCTCCTTTCCACGTCATGCCAGTTATCCCCTTCCTTTTACCTGTGGCCATTTTCCCAGTCCCAATTTCTCCACCTCATCTTTTTATTCCTTTTGGGCCTGACTTGGTTCCTGTCTCTCTGATCTTTTCTCTCTCTCCGTGTTCACTCTTTTTCTCCCCAATGTCTTCATTCTTTCATATTCTCCCACTTGTCTTCTCCTTCCTCTATCCCTCAATTTAAAAAGTTCATAGAACTGCAGGTTGCAGGGTATAAGGTAACCTAGTGAATAAGACAACCCCTTTTTTATTTTCAGCCCCAAAAATCATGTTGCATATATTCAGTATATATGTTGAACCCCCCTTTAGTATCACAACAAACTGTACTTTCAGTTGTAGTCAATATTAATTTTTCCATCCATGAATGGATGTCTTGCTTACAGGTACCGTATACCAGCACTGGAGATGGTGCAGAGGAAATTTACCAGGATGCTGCCTGTGCTGGAGAGTTTCAAATACGAAGAGAGGTTGGATTGACCGGGATTGTTTTCCACAGAGCAGGGGAGCTTGAGAGGAAACAAGTTTGAGATATATAAGATTACGAGGGGCATAGATAGTGTAGAATTTTTCCCCTTGAAGAAGGGATCAATGACCGGGGACATAGATTTAAAGTAAGGGGCAGTAGGTTTAGAGCAAATGTGAGGAAAAATTTCTTCATCCAAAAGTTGTGGGAATCTGGAACTCACTACCGATGAAGGTGGTAGAGGCAGAAACCCTTGTAACATTTAAGTATTTAGACATGCACTTGTGATGCCAAGGTGTACAAGGCTATGGACTAAGTGCTAAAAAGTGGGATTTGAATAGTTCGAGGTTAATTTTGATCCACATGGACTCAAATGGCTAACAGGCCTCTTTGTGCGCTGTAGTCCCATATGATTAAGGTTCTCGTGAAGATTTGTAGCTCGGGTTGTGGGTGAGGTTGTTGGCTTGTGTATCAAGCTGTCTGGTTATCATGCAGACGTTTCATCACTGTGCTCGGTAACATCATCAGTGCGGCCTCTGATGAAGTGATGTTGTTCTCCTCCGCTTGGTATTTATATGATCCGGTCTGTTAAGTTGGGTTGTGACATTTCTGATTCTGTTCTTCATGGGTTTGTATATGGGGTCTAATTGCAAATGTTTGTTGATTGCATTACGGGCTGAAAACCAGGCCTCTAGGAATTCCCGTGCTTGTCAGTTTTTGGCTTGAGCTAATATGGTCATGTTGTCCCACTTAAATTGCTGGCCTTCATTGTCTAAGTGCACTGAGATGATGGAGAGTTTGTCATGTCGTTTTGCTGCTAGCTGCTTTTGTGCATCCTGATGGCTAGTTTCCTTCTGGTCTAGCTGATGTAATGTTTGGAAGGCATTTTGTAAACTACATTGGTCCTGCATTCCATGGGTATGGGGTCTTTGGTCCTTGTGAGTGTTAGTCGTAGTGTGGCTGTGGGCTTGTGTGCTATCCTGATTCCTAGTAGTCGTAGGAGTCTCATTGTCAGTTCTGATATGTTCTTGATGTACGATTGTGTGGCCAGTGTATTGGGGCGTGCTGTGTCCTGTTGGCATTGTCTGTTGAGTAGGCACCTGTGGATGAAGTTGTTGGGATGTCCGTTGTTAGTAAAGACCTTTTATAGATGCTCTTCCTCTTTCCTGCGTATTTCTGGCATGTTGCAGTGAGTTTGCAGCCTGTTTGAATAGTGCCCTAACACAGATTTGTTTGTGGACATTGGGGTGATTGCTGTGGAAACCACAGACATGCATGGGGCTTCCTAGAGGCCTGGTTTTCAATCATTAATGCAATCAACAAACGTGGAATTAGACCCCATACACAAACCCATGCAGAACAGAACCAGAAATGACACAACCCAACTTAACAGACCGGATCATATAAATACCAAGCAGAGGAGAACAACGTTGCTTCATCAGAGGCCGCATTGATGATGATACCTAGCACGGTGACGAAACGTCAGTATGATAACCAGCCAGCTCGACGATCAAGCCAACAACCTCAGACCCCTATTACCTCTCTTACTGGAAGCAAGGGAAGAAGTCAGTGAAATAGCTGTGTTGTGAAGAACAACAGGAGTTTAAGATAACCCACGCAGAGCAGAAACCACATGGTGAATGATAAAGGCAGTGACCATCCATCCTGATGACTTATTTTTGTACTTGACATAGAAGTCTCCCTCCATTTTTGGAGGATTTTTTTGAGATGCTTCACAGGTAAACATATATACCGAAATCCGCAGTACTTAAGTGAACAGTGCATCAACCCGTAACATCCAACATTACTACCCTATCCACTCCATCGGCCTCCAAATCTTAACTGTCAGATTAACTGTGTTTTCTTTCCCTTTCCTCACTGCACTTGCCTGTTAACTCCCCCCACTGTATCTTAAACTGGCAGCTTACGTTAGCTGTCAATATTCGCTGCCCCATTTTGTTTATTTAGAAGTAAGATATAAGGCAGTAATTGTTTTGTGGATGTAGATTTTTAATCATAAATAAAATCTTGGGTTGATTTGTTACTATCCAGAATACCTGTATTGAGCTTTACAAAATTATGGTGTGTGTTTGCATTTATTATCCTTTGGTTAATTTTGTTTAGAAGGGTTAACTGTCTTTTAGATTTGAATTACTTGCAGCATTTATATTTTGTCCTGAAGCTGATGTGAGTTAGAGAAAGCAAAAAATATTAATTGTATTATCATATGATAATATTATTCAGCTTTGTGATACCGGGAAATATACTTTACAAAATATTTTGTATAGACATCTTACTGTGAAATATGAATACATTTTGAAGCAACATTGTCATTATACAGCAGAACATTTTATATAGAGGAAAGTATGGTAGTATTCTAATTTTGTGTAGATGGCACGGTGCTCTCTTATCTGACTTACCACCTTTGGCTCTTGGGACAGAAATTTAGAAGGTAATGACTGCCATAATATTAGCTGATCCAGAACTTAAACATGTGATGTGAGGCTAAAGCAGGAAGGACTATCAGGCTTCTGGCAGATGGATTATTTGGCTGTGTTGAATTTTCAAATGCAAACTAATGAAGGACAAAATCTTTTCACGGAAAGCACATCAAGGGATTGCTGAACAGAACTTCCTCGTTAACAGTTCATTTTCTTTTAAAAAGTGAAAATCTTTATGCAGGAATGAAGAAACTGTGGTGTTTCCAAATACAGAGGTATAAAGGATGCCATACTTGGCTCATTATGCTTGAGCAGCCTCATCTCAAGCACACTTTGGCTATATTACTCATGTATGACAAAAAAAAGCTTCAGTCTGTAAAATTGATCAAACATTTGGCACATGACAATAGTTCCAGAGAAGTTTAATCAGTTTTCCTTAGCTCATTATTCTGCAAAGCTGCATGGGAAGTATGCAACAAAGAACTAGTTTGTAGATTTATATTGATTTCAGAGCCTCCTTCCCCTCCCCCATTTCTGAAGACGGGTTCAGACCCGAAACGTCAGCTTTCCTGTTCCTCTGATGCTGCCTGGCCTGCTGTGTTCATCCAGCTCCACACCTTGTTATCTCAGACTCCAGCATCGGCAATTCCTACTATCTCTTAGTTTGTAGATGGTTGTGAACTGAGCACAGCTTATTTTCGGTATGTGGACTTTCGCTTTAACCAGGCATGTCAGTAAGACGTGGCAAGGTCGGTTGTATGTGTATTATCGCTAATGATCTCGGGCCAGTTATGTGGTAGTCCAGAGTTACATTGCTAGCAGTGAGGCCAATTGAGATGTGTCACAGGAATGTAGACGCAAGGCTATGCTTTTTGAATGTTTGAGTTTCTACAGTGAGATCATGTGATGGGGGTATCTTAGCTTTCTACTAACGGTGTTAACCGGTTTCAAAACAAAATCAAACTGGTATGTCAATATAGTATATTCTTGGAGGTGATCTTACACCAGTTGACATTAAGTCCATTCAGAAATCTCATCAGCACCACAGTGTGGTGTTTTGCTGATGGACAGCTGAAATCACTATTTATTTATTTATTTATGCACAACATGTGAGCATTGCTGGCTAGGCCAGCATTTATTGTCTGTGTTTGAGTAGGCCTGGGGTCACATATAGACAACAATAGACAGTAATTACGCAGTTATTGGGTTAGCTTTTTATTCCTGATTTTTATTGCATTTCTCAAAGTCCAGAATATCCAGTGACATTACCAATATGCCACCATGTTCCGATTGCAGTCATGTGAAAATGACAATCTAAATCTCAGTTAAGGAAACAATGTACCATCTGTGATATATTCCATTTCTTTTTGTTTTATTTCCTAGGATTATGCTTTTTAAGAACTGTTTCACACCTTGGTACAGAAGTGAATTCTTGAATAAAATAATTTATGTCTGAGGGTAAATATATCAGAGTTAAATCGTATTGTATCGTGAATGGAAGGCACTGCTAAATGCATAGAGCTAAAGCAGTTTCTTTTGCATTATCGCTGGCATTGCCTGTACCTTGTTTTAAATTTTATACCTTGAGATATTTCTAATCAACCTGTTCAGAGATGCTGTGCTACACCTCTGAAGCAAGTGGGACCTGAACCCAGGCCTCCAGGTAAGTACACTACCACTGCATCACAAGAGCCCTAATTTTATACCTTGATGTATATTGGAAGAGATATACTGGAAGAGAAAAATATATTGGGCCCATGAGCTGCAGGTTCAAATAAATTTCATCTTGTTAGGACTCAATTTATGACTGAATTTTATTAAAAATGTTCTCTCAGCTATAATGCTTATACATACTACTGTATGACACAAGAACACTCTGCTTTCTTCAGAAATGATATTTTGGTTTTGACAATGGTCAGGTGAATAAATAAGCTCACATGGTTATGATTTAAAATCATTGTTAGGAATAATATCATTGTGTACTTAATTATTCTGAATGGTGACAATTCCTAATCATGGACCACTGACAATCCTAGCATTTTTTCAGATGTGCAGATCTTAATTTTGTTGCTTTAATGCAGAGCAGACAGCCATTTTAAATCACCTCGCTGTCTCAATGCAGGCAGCATTTTTTTGAATGCTACCTTATAAAAACCTATAAATTTCACGACTTACGACTGCAGTGTTTTCAACATTTAGATATTATCGTAATGTCAGCTCGGGAAAGTAAACAAGTTATGACTGATTTTAAAATTTTGTGCATTGATACTCTTATATTCTCACTGAGATCAACACTAAGCTGTGTGATAGACAGTAACTGTTTCAGAGTTCCATTATGGAGGATGTTAACTTAAGTAGTGTCTTACATACATGAATACATCAGCCAATTTATACTACATTAAAAAAGGTTGGCATCGATATTCTAATTACTGAATCAAAATCCTTTCAGGTATTTAAAATTGCACATAGAATTCAAAACCTGACCATTCCAAGTAAATCTTTAAGGCTATTTTAAACTAACTTATTTTAATTACTGACGAGGCCGTCATGAAGCATCTGAATATTACTTCAGCTTTATTTTTAACAACTTCATCTCTTTGTCCTGGGGTCTGACTTTATCCCTTTAACTGAAGATGCTTGAAAAAATTTATGCTACTGTGATTTGTTTAAATAAGTTTGCCACTTGTGTAAATGCACAAATTAAATAAGTTGGCAGCTAAATGGGAGTCCTGAGCCTGCACTTGCCGGACCCAGGAGCACAACCTTGCAGGAAAGTTCATCACAACAGATGAACTCTTAATGCTGCAGATTTAGTCAAGGACCAGAAAGTGTAGAGCTTGGGCAGTCCCATTCACCAAGGATATCATGACACAGAGGCATGAGGCAGAATCAAAAATGATGGGGACCTAAGCTATTATATCCTTTGGAGCATGGGGCAGGAATTTCCTGCTTGGCGCCCTGTAATGGGGAATGGAGCCTCAAGCTCCAATACTCCCTCCCCAACTTTCTGGTGCTGTTCCATTGAGCTGGTGGTCTTCACCCATGGCAAGGGGTTAATTTGCTAGACAAAATGCTGACGAGGTGACAAATTCATCATTGATTAAGGCTTTAACAGCAGAGTTGACTGCCCTGCTTTGTATGGCGGACAGCCAATCTTATTGCCAAACTGTCTGCATGTAAGTTCACGTTTCTCCGGCAGTGTGAAGGCATTGGAGTTCTCTCAGTTCAGGTTCCCATATTTTCCAGCACTCTTTGCTTCCAGGTCTGTGCTGTAGGGCTGGACTAATTCCCTGTATAAGTTTTAGAGTTTCCTCTTCCTTGTAAGTATGCTACATTGTGTCTCAAATTACTCATATACTGTTTTAAAAAAAAGTCCTCTGGAAGCATTCCACCTTATTTGCACTTGAATGAAACACCACTCACTTCAAATGCCTGATGAGCTCGTTTCTGTGGTTTAACTACTTGCTCACTGAGATAATGTCTCCCAAGGCTTGTTTAGAATTTATCTCCCTACTGTTCAGGGAGAAATGAAACAGCTTGCCACTGTCTGCATGATCCCATCACTTTTGAAAAGTAGTATTCTTATTATCTCTCTCACCCCTACTTTTTCCAGTGAGAATATGGACAATTCACGTCATTACTTGTTATAATCCAATCCCTCCATCCTTTCAGATATTCTGGTTACTCCCTTGGTATCCTCTCAAGTGCTTCAATATCCCTTTTTGTGTAGGGACAAACAGAAATGTATGCAGTTCTAAAATCTTAAGATCTTAAAATTACATTATTTGCATGTAACTGTTTAATTTAAAATTATTAAATGAGAACCAGATCGAACTAAACTAAAATTAGGAATTTAGAAAGACTTTTCTTCCTCAGAATTGTTGGTGTGCATCGGAGAATTCTGCAATACTATTTGATGCCATTTTGATTCATCACAGAATTGTTAAATTGTTACAGCAGAGGGAATTAGAATTGTTAATGGGAGAAGATGGCCTAGTAGTATAATGACAGGACTGTTAATTCAAAGACTCAGGTAATGTTCTGGGGATCCAAGTTTGATCTGTGCCTTCTCAGGTGGTGGTTCTTGAATTCAATAAAATCTGGAATTAAGAGTCATGAGAAATCACTATGAATTGCTGTCGGTTGGAGGAAAAACTCATCTGGTTCACTACAGCCCTTTAGGGAGCTGTCTTTATGTGGTTTGGCCAACATATGACTCGACCCACAGCAGTGAGGTTGATGCTTTACTGCCCTCTGGGCAATTGGAATGGCGGCAATAAATGCTGGCCATATCTTGTGAATGAATTGTAATAAAAGGCCTTTTAGCCAAAAATGTTTGCTCCAGCTTTCCAAATGAACATCTTGTCTAGTGTCATTCTTCAGTCTTCTCCTAGTAACCTAGGATTTATTAATAGGGGCATAGAGCACAAAAGCAAGGAGTTCATGTTGAGCTCAAATAAGACACTAGTTCAGCCTCAGCTGGAGCATTATGTCCAGTTCTGGACATAACATTTAGGAAGGTTATGAAGGCATTGGAGCAAATGCAGAAGAGGATTGTGAGAATGGCTCCAGGGATGAGGAATTTCAGTTATGAGAGAAGACCGGAGACACTGGGACTGTTCTTCCCTGAGAAGTTCAGGCTGATCTGACTTAAATGTTCAAAAACATGAGAAGTCTGGACAGCGTAAATAGGGTTTCCGGTCATGAAAGGATGGAGAGGGAGAGGTCACGGATTTCCTGTTGAATGCCTTGACTGAACCTATCTCCAACTCACTCGCAGGCAATTCATTTCAAACACTAACCACATGTGGAAAATGTTTTACTGCATATTATTTTTAGTTTTTTCACCGATAAATTTAAATCTGTGATTTCTCCGTCTCAAATCTTTCATTGAAAACCTGTTCTGGGGGCATTGGCTCAAATCCCTCCATACCAGTTAGTGGAATTTAAATTCAATTCATAAATCCTGGAGTTAGAAGTCTCAATAATACGGACCATGAATTCATTAGCAATTGTCATAAAAACCTCCCTGGTTCGCTGATGTCTTTTAGGGAAGAAAATCTGCTATCTTGCCTTCATGTGCCTACAAGTCCATGGAAATATGGTGGACTCTTAACTGCCAACTGAACTGGCTGAGATAGCCACTCACTTCAGGGATTAGCGATGGACAACAAATGTTGGCCTTGTCAGTGATGCCCATATCCTATGAAAGAAAACAAAACAAAATGTACAGAAACACCAAGGTTCCTCTGCTCCTGCATTCCTTTTATAGGGTTGTACCTCTTACTTCATATTGTCTCTCTGTGTCCTTCCTACGAAACGTGTCTTGTCAATTTTCTGGTTTGAAATTGATCTGCCACCTATCTGCCCACTCCTGCAAAATATTTTATGCCCTTTTGAATTTCTACACCAACTTCCTCACAATTTACAATGCTTTCAAGTTTCATATTATCCAACAAAAAGAAAGAGCATCTTGTGCACCATGGTCTAGATCATTGATATATATCAGGAACAGTAAGGATCCCAACACTGAATCCTTTGGGAACCTCAGTCCAAACCTTATTTAATTATTTTTATTGTTTTTGGTTTAAATTAAAACCAACTCAAGGGGAGATCTCAAGTATTTTTAACTGGATTCGTCATAATCTTGCAAATTTTATCTTTTGAAATCAATGCCTTCTTTACTGAAATTGCTATTTAATTAGTTAATGATCTAAAGTAGGAAACCTGGAGACTTGCAACTTATTGTGGAAATCACTGAAACTAACCATTGCTATAACTTGAGTTTGAAGTTATTCATCAGGCTTGCATTGATTTCTTTTTCATGAGTGACCACTCTTAATTGCACTATTCTTTCACTTTGTGCATTTATAAATGGATCAGCAGAAGCTGTTAAAGTGCAATCAATTGAGATTACAAATCTGATTCAAACTAGTGTTGTAAGTTTTAGGTAGTTATACATGGTAGTTGTAGTATAAAGCATAAGCAGTGTAGTGGAGACCTAGAGATCATGTTTAAAGTGAAGTGGCCAATTAGCCTGTAAAATTGTGCATTTTGATGCTTATGTTCTCACCAAATGGTTCATCTATTTCCTTGAATTAATTGTTTGGGTTATTTGTGAGTTTGTGCTTGTTTCCTTTGTACAGGAATGAGAAATATTCTGTTAAGAATGGTCTGCCCTCTGGCTTTGTGACTCCATTCCTATATAGATATATTTGCATTGCTTGAGATCTGTACACAAACTGCTAGATTCCTTAAGAATACATGATATAGGGACAGATTTAGGCTATTCAGCCCACTGAGTCTGCATTACAAACCAGCTGTCCAGCCAACTGACTTAACCAACTCCTGCTTAACACAGTGAGATACGTTTAAAAAGTACTGGTGCTAAGGGGATGATTTTTGGTAAATACTACCTACTGCTATAGAGCTTTCAAGGTGACCTGTCTTAAACTGGTAATCCTAGTTTAACACCAGATGGATTCTGGGTAAAGGAGTTGAAGCAAGCATTATGATTGGTAGCCTGGAAGATAAGTAAGAGGCTGACAATTTTGCTGAAGATATCAAGCACTACTTGAACCCACACCCAACTTTCAAAGTGCATTCACTGACTGCAGTTGATGGGCCAGTGTATGTGTGATGAGAACATAATGGAACATGTGTGTGAAGAAAGCTTTGGAGTTAAGGGATCAAGACTGACACTTCATCTGTAAGGAAGCTGGAGTGGCCACATACTGTTATGTGAAAAATTCTCTCTTCTGTTTCTCTGGCCACGGCAGAACATATTCTGCAGGCACAGTTAAACTTCCAACGTCAGGTTCTATTGCTTTCAAGTATGTGCTATTTTGTCCTGCAAGAGAAGAAGGTGATTTTGAATGAGTGCACTTGCAAATATGATAGTTTGTCGATAATGCCTTACTTGGTTGAAGAGCTGCACGATGTATTTAAGGTATCAGTAGTGTCTGTGAAGGATGCAATATTGTGGGATGTAGAGCTGAGTGATTGATTTGTTGAAGTAGTCATGCTGGCATGGTGTGCTTATTTTTTTAAAAATTTATTCATAGGATATAGGTGTCACTGGCTGGGCCAGCACTTATTGCCCATCCTTAGTTGCCCTTGAGAAAGTGGTGGTGAGCTGCCTTCTTGAAATGCTGTAGTTCACTGTTGTAGGTTGACCCACAGTCCCATTAGGGAGGGATTTCCATGGTTTTGACCCAGCAACAGTGAAGGAACGGTGATATATTTCCAAGTCAGGATGGTCAGTGGCTTGGAGGGGAACTTGCAGTTGATGGTGGTGTTCCAATGTATCTGCTGCCATCGACTTTCTAGCACATGATTGAGGATTTGGAAGGTGCCATCTGAGGATCATTGGTGAATTTTTGCAGTGCATCTTGTAAATGGTACACACTGCTGCTACTGAGCGTCGGCGGTGGAGGGAGTGGATGCCTGTGTATGTAGTGCAAATCAAGTGGGCTGCTTTGTCCTGGATGGTGTCAAGCTTCTTGAGTGTTGTTGGGGCTGCACTCATCCAGGCAAGTGGGGAATATTCCACCGCATTCCTAACTTGTGCCTTGTAGATGGTGGACAGGCTCTGGGGAGTCAGGAGGTGAGTTACTCACCTCTGACCTGCTGTTGTAGCCACTGTATTTATGAGGAAAATCCAGTTAGTTTCTGGTCAGTGGTACCCCAAAAATATTAACTGTGTGGGATTCAGTGACGGTAATACCATAAAATGTCGAGGGACGGTGGTTAGATTGTCTCTTATTGGTGATGGTCATAGCCTGGCACTTGTGTAATTTGAATGTTGCTTGCCACTTGTTGGCTGAAGCCTAGATATTGTCCAGATCTTGTTGCATTCAGATATGGACTGCCTCAATATCTGAGGAGTTGCGAATGATGCTGAACATTGTGCAATCATCAGCAAACATACCTACTTCTGACCTAATGATGGAGGGAAGATCATTGATGAAGCAGTTG
Organism: Ginglymostoma cirratum; assembly: GCA_024137785.1. Taxonomy (NCBI): domain Eukaryota; kingdom Metazoa; phylum Chordata; class Chondrichthyes; order Orectolobiformes; family Ginglymostomatidae; genus Ginglymostoma; species Ginglymostoma cirratum. The sequence continues at coordinate 4,462,852 of JAHRHZ010000023.1, forward strand.
AAGATGGTTTGGCCCTTAGATACTACCCTCAGGCACTGCTACAGAGATGTCCTGGAGTGAGATGACTGACCTCCAACAACCACAACCATCTTCCTATGTACCAGGTTTTACTCCAACCAATGGAGAGTTTGTCCTCTGATACCCACTGATTCCAGTGTTGCTTGGGCTTCTTGATGTCAAGAGCTGTCACTGTCACCTCATCTCTGGAATTCAGCTGTTTTGTCCATGTTTGAACCAAGGCTGTAATGCGGTTAAGAGCTGAGTAGCCTTGGCAGAGCCCAAACTGGGCAGCACTGAGCAGGTTATTGCTGAGCAGGTGTTGCTTAATATCACTGATGATCAAGAGTAGACTGTTAGGTGGTAATTGGCTGGTTTAGATCAGTGCTGTTTTGTACAAGGCATAATTGGACAATCTTTCAGATTGTTGGGTAGCTGCCAGTGTTGTGACTGTACTGGAAGAGCTTGGCTAGGGGATAACAAATTCTTGAGCACATTTCTTGAGTACTGTTACAGGAATGTTGTTAGGGTCCACAAGCTTTGCAGTATCCAGTGCCTCTAACTGTTTCTTGGTATCATGTGGAGTGAATCAAATTAACTGAAGACTAGAATCTCTTATGCTGGGGACCACTGGAGGTGGCCAGTGGAAGATTATCCACATGACACTTCTGGTTGAAGTTTGCTGTGAATGCTTCAGCTTTATCTTTTGCCCTGATATGTTGGGATCTTGTATCATTTGATCTTGGAGATACCTGTGGAGTCTTCTCCTCTGGTGAGTTGTTTAAATGTCTACATCCATGCACAACTGATGACCCACAGCATCTCATGGATGCCCAATGTTGAGTTGCTGGATCTGTTTGAAGTCTGTTCCATTTAACACAGTGATATTGCTGCTCAAAATGATGGAGGGTATTGTGAACTTGAAGGCACGACTTCTTCTCCATGAACGGTGTGGTGGTCACTCTTACCGATACTGTCATGCACGGATGCGTCTGCAGTCGGCAGAAAATTGGTAAGGATGAGGTCAAGCAAGTTTTTTTCCCTTTTGTTCATTCCCTCACTGCCTACTGCAGACCCAGCCTTGAAGACATGTCCTTTCGCACCCCACCAGGTTGCTCAGTAGTGCAACTGCTGAGCCATGTTAGGTGGTGGACATTGAAATCCCCGACCCAGAGTACATTTTGGACCCTTGCCACCCTTAGAGCTTTCTCCACCACCTGTTGTTCAACATGGAGGAGTACTGATTCATCAACCAAGGGAGGACTGTATGAGGCATTCAGCAACAGTTTTCCTTGCCCACATTTCAGTGAAGCCATGAGACTTCATGGGTCTGGAGTCAATGTTGAGGACTCCCAGGGCAACTACCTCGTGACTGTATATCATTGTGCCATAATCTCTGTCTTGCCGATGGGCATATCCAGGGATGATGGTGGTAATGTTTGAGACAGAGTCATAACCTTGGAATCATACCTTACAGACAGTGTCAGGCTGTTGCTTGACTAGCCTGTGAGACAGTTCTCCCAACTTTGATACTAACCCCTCCGATATTAGTAAGGAGGACTTTGCAGGGTAGATAAGGCTGTTTCTGCTGTTGACCTTTCTGATGCCGAGGTTGATGTCAGGTAATCTCTCTGGTTTCATTGATGAGACTTTGTAATGATTGATACAACTGAGTGGCTTGCTAGACCATTTCAGAGGGCAGTTGAGAGGCAACTATTTGGTGTGGGTCTGGAGTCACATGCCTTACCAGGTGAGGATGGTGGATTTCCTTCTTTGAGAAATGTATTTATCAGTTCTGACCTTACCTTAATTATATTTGTCGAGTTATTTAATTGTTTGCAGCACTGGAGAACGTTATTCATCATCTCTGCTTTCTACACCAGGGCTCCCAGTACTACTTTGGACAAGCTGGGCATCCTCTGTGTTGCTCTTTGATATGTACTTCCATGTTGGCTCCTCTTCCAGTCATTGCCCCTCACACCCTTGTGTAAATGAGTGAGTGCAAAAAAAAATTGAGCCCAGTCAATGCTTTAGTACCAAACTTTCAGATCTGTCTTAAAATTAGATGCTAAATGCGTAATTTCACATTGGTCTTTCTTATGAGCACGAAATCCATTTTGCACCTGGTTTCATTTGGGCAAAATAACTTCTCCCAACAAAAACAGAAATTGATGAAAAAAACTCAGCAGGTCTGGCAGCATCTGTGGAGAGAAAACAGAGTTAACAATTTGGGTCCAGTGACCCTTCCTTTGAGTCTCATAACTTCATCACTTCAACCAGATTGGCTGCTTTAGAGACTCAACATCAGCTATTTGGAGACGTGGTGATACTAATGAAATATGTTATATATAAACAGCTCTGGGTGAGCTGTGTCATATATGAGGGGTGTAGTAATAGCTTAATGAATGTATCCTATAAAACACTTGCCTTGCAATCTTGTTTAATTAATCCCAAATGGGAGGTGTATTTCCCATTACTTTGTTATGTTGGATATGAAGGAAATTAAAGAATAAGGCGTTTGGGCAGAAATTAAGATTTTAAAAAAAGTCACAATTTTATTGAATGGCAGAGCAGGTTCAAGGAGGTGTGGCCTACTCCTGGTCTCATTTCTGATCTTTGTATGGGGTTAGTTCTCTTGGTAAATCTCAGGCGATTGCATAGCATTGAACAAACCAGTATATGGACTTGGAACAGTGAATGGTTAAAATCGGAATGCATTCGTACGTAAAATTATTTATGCTACCAATATAGATATTGATATATACAAACTATTTCTTCTACAAGTGAACTTATGAAAACAAATTAAATATTTGTAACCTTAGCAATTCATTTGACAGTTTCTGACATGATTGGACCTTTTAGAAACATAGAAAATAGGTGCAAGAGGCCATTCGGCCCTTTGACCCTGCACCATTCAATATAATCATGGCTGGTTATACAATCCCAGTATCCCGTTCTCGCCTGCTCCCTAGACTCCTTGATCCCCTTAGCTGCAAGGGACACGTTCAGCAACCTCTTGAACATATCTAATGAATTGGCCCCAACAGTTTCCAGTGGGAGAAAAATCCATAGGTTTACAACTCAGAGTGAATAAATTCTTCCTCATCTCAGTCCTGAGTGGCTTACCCCTTATCCTTAGACTGTGACCCCTAGTTCTGAATTTCCCCAACCTTAGGAACATTCTTGCCACATGTCGCCTGTCTCGTCGCATCAGGATTTTATATGTTTCAATGAGATCCCCCTCATTTTCTCAAATTCCAGTGAATACAAGGCCAGTCGATCTGGTCTTTCCTCATGTCAGTCCTGCCATCCTGGGAATCAGTCTGGTGAACCTTCGCAGGATTGTCTCAATGGCAAGAATGTCCTTCCTCAGATTAGGAGACCGAAACTGCACACAGTATTCAAGATGTGGCTTCACCAAGGTCCTGTATAACTGCAGCAAGACATCCTTACTCAAATCCTCTCGCTATGAAGGCCAGCATGCCATGAGCTTTCCTCACTGCCTGCTGCACCTGCGTGCCAACCTTCAGCGACTGTTCCACCATGATACCCAGGTCTCATTGCACCTCACTTTCTCCTAAACTGCCACTATTCACATAATCTGCTTTTCATAACCTCACAGTTATCCACATTATGTTGCAATTGCCAAATATTTTCCCACTCAGCCAGTCTGTCCAAGTCACCCTGCAGCCTCTTAGCATCCTCCTCACAGTACGCACTGCCACCCAGCTTAGTGTCATCTGCACATTTGGAGATATTGCATTCAATTCCTTTATCCAAATTGTTAATGTATTTTGCGAACAGCTGGGGTTCCAGCACTGAACCCTGCAGCACCCCACTCGTCACTGCCTGTCGCTCTGAAAAGGACTCACTTATTCCAACACTCTCTCCTTCCTGTCTGCCAACCAGTCCTCTATTCACATCAATACTTTACCTTTGATACCATGAGCTTTAACTTTCGTTACTAATCTCTTGTGTGGAGCCTTATCAAAAGCCTTTTGAAAGTCCAGATAGACAACATCCACTGATTCACCCTTGTCCATTCTACTGGCCACACCCTCAAAAAATTCCTGAAGATTTGTCAATCATGATTTCTTTTTCGTAAATCCATGCTGACTAGGGCCAATTCTGTCACCACTTTCCAAATGCTGTTATTAGATCCTTAATGAGTAACTCGAACAATTTCTCCACCATTGATTTCAGGCTAACTAGCCTATAATTACTCAGTTTTTTTCCCTCCCTCATTTATTTTAGGAGTAAAGTTACATTTGCTACCCTCCTGTCTATTGGAACTCGTCCAGAATCTACAGAATGCTGGAAGATTATCACCAATGTATCCGCTATTTCTCGGGCCGTTTCCTTAAGTACTCTGGGATGCAGAATATCAGGCCCTGGGGGACGTGTTGGGTTTTAATCCCATCAATTTCCCCAACATCATTTCCTGACTAATAATGATTTTCTTAAGTTCCTTCTTCATGCTTGACCTTCTGTCCCCTAGCATTTCCAGAAGGTTATTTATTTATTAATGCTGAAAGTTGATTTGAGAATAAAGAAATCTGGAATGGCAGAATAATTTAGCAATGAATTTACTTTGGTGATTTTATTATTTTTATGTGCCAGTTTTCAAGATTTCCGTCTTTAAGTTGTGTTATTGCTTGCTTCTTTTGTGAATGCTGTGGTATGCTAAATATTCCTGTGAAGCTAATATAACAACATGAACTTAAAGCTAATTCAATGGCTGAGAGTTATCTTACAAATTATTAGTCATGGCTAAAGGACAGTATTTAAAGATGGAATCTCATTGAGGCATCGGTCTTCTTGCTTCCAAGCTGGGAAGCTGGCGAGAGTCCTGCACTGCCACCTTTAGGGAAGGCCTACATCATTGTTATGAATCATCATAAGTCAATAAGTGTTGAGGCAACCAGAAGGCCTTACCTGGAATCCATGTCACTGCCTACTGAGGCCAACTGCTCTTTTGCTTAGCAATGCCATTGGGAAGCCTCTGGCTATAGCTGAAATGACCATGCAGTGGAGTTTCAGAATTACGAGGTGATCCAGACTACAGGTAAGTCATAAAGGATCAGCAGTAAAAGTGTATATCCCCGCCTTGTTTTTCCTGACATCCACTTCAATTACGTGCTCAATGTCTTTGTTTCCCCACCATTCTCCCCCATTAGGGATAAGCTGGTTTGGCTGCCATGCATACTGTATGTGGCAGTCCCACCTGCAACTGGATTAATTCCAGTGGGCTGATGCTCGTAAACAGGCATGATTTGGTGGCAGAGTGAGAACATTGAAATGGGCCCTAACTTAATTAAGGTGGAGCTGAGAAGGCGGTGTGGTGCAGGCACACCACTATCCTACTTAATAAAATGCCCTCCTTGCTTCCAAGCTCACAAAAAAGAGCAGATGTTTCAGCCAGAGTAATAAACTTGGTAGTTGGAATGATATTTTAGGATGCAGTAATGCTTCATTCAGTATTATGAGGAATAAATTTCTTTAGTGTTGCAAGAAAAAGATAGATTTTGTTGAAGCTTGTTATTGTGCATTCATCAGGTCAGTGTACGAGAAATACTAAACAAAACTTAGTAGTTCTTCGTCAGGCAACAACTAACTGCTACATTTTCTATGGCTGCGTCTCTACGAATCAGAGTCCACTTGCCAACCAACCAGCGTGGTTTTTTCCCTTTTGCAGTGGTGTTTCTGGCAAATTGTCCTGATGAGTGCAAGACTAAAAGCTTCGACAAAGTAGACTTTTCTTTTGGAGCAATACTCAAGTTCTGTATGACAGTTAGCTATTAATATATTTCTTTGTATGATGTAGCATGAAAAGACACAATTTTAAACTTGCCTCACTATCTCATCATATTTAGTTCTTCCAAACATACGGAGTGGTGATTCCGATATTATGATCCCAGAACCTAAACCTGTGGTTGATAACGATGAACTGGCTAACACCTATGAGCGAAAGCTAATAGAGGTAAGGACATTTTTAAGTTATGTACCCTTCCATTTATTTCGGTATCTAAATGTTAAGGTAAGCTGCTTTTTTGCTTACCTTTCCTGGTTTTCCTTAGACCTTGTCAGCTGTAAACAAGGTGACTAACACTTTGGATGTACATTAATGGAGATATGAAATTCAGTACTTTGCTTTGCATTTGTTGGGACAATTCAAAAGAATATCAATGGATAACCAGCATGCTCTTCTGATGTAGTATGAAATGTTCTCCTCCTCTACATTGACATTCTTTTGAATTGTAGTTGACAAGTGGACTCTGACTGGTAAAGGCATTGCCATGGAAATGTGAGATGCATTGGTAACTGGGAGTGGTTGTGTGAGCAACCATGGAATTAGTTTCTCTCTTACAATTCATCATTACTTGAGTCAAATTCTGTGGTTTCTCAGTACGTACCACAAAACTATAACCACACAAATCTCATTGTGACATTGATGCATTGCAAGGAGTTCAAAAGTGAAGAAAGCAGTAATTATAAATATGAGGGAAAAAGAAATATAAAAAAATGTTGATAGGGTGAATTGAAATAAGGTGGAAGAGAACTCATAGAAAATTAATTGTGGCATGATTCATAATTTTGAATTTTACATCCAGTTTGAAGGGGAGAAGAGTGAATCAAAGAAAAGTACCTCAGACTTAAAAAAAAAAAAAAGCAACAATTTGGGCATGAGAGCAGAGCTACCTGAAGTGGACTCCGATATTGGTTAGCATATAGGCCAGTTGAGAAGCAGTGACAGATGTTTAAAAGGATATTTCAGAATATTCAGAAGAAAACTGTTACCACTATGTGGAAATAGTAGGAAATGCGGAGGCAATGGTCTACTGGTATTTTTGTTGCACTGTTCATCTGGAGACCCAGAAAACGTTTTGGGGACCCGGGTTCGAATCCCGCCACGGCAGATGGTGGAATTTGAATTCAATAAATATCTGGAATTAAGAGTCTAATGATGACCATGACTCCATTGTCGATTGTTGGAAAAACCCATCTGGTTCACTAATGTCCTTTAGGGAAGGAAACTGCCATCCTTACCTCATCTGGCTACATGTGACTCCAGACCCACAGCAATGTGGTTGACTGTGAAGTGCCCTCTAGGCAGTTAGGGATGGGCAATAAATGCTGCCTAACCAGCGACTCCTTCATCCCGTTAATGAATAAAGAAAAAAAAATTTCCAAAGGGACGTTATTTATGGTTAAGTAAAGAAGTTAAGGAGAGTGTCAAGTTTAAAGAAAAATCATGTGTGAATGGATGCTCAACGGTAAATGGCATATCAGGTGACTGGTCAGAATGCAGTGGAGAATGGTTAAAAGATTATTCAGGACTAATACATTAAAGCATGGAAGGAAGCCAGCGAGAAACGTAAAAATAGATACTAAGAGTTTCCATATGTATTTAGAAAGGTAAAGTAACTGTTAAGTGCTCTGGAGAGTCAGTTGTGTGTGATAAAGAAATTGTAGATTTAAATTAATGTTTTGCTTCTGTCTTCACTATAGAGGAAACAAAAAAATCCTATTAATATGTGTAATTGTGGAGGTTGAAGGAATAGAGTGAATTTCCAGTCACTTGGGAACTTGTACTGAGCAAACTCAGCAACAGGCTGTCAAGTCTCAAGTTCTGATGGACTTCATCTTAGAGTCTTGAAAGTTGTAGCTAAGGAGTTTATAGATGCATTAGTGTTAATATTTCCAAATTCATCAGATTCTGGAAGTGAGCCCTCTATTCAAGAAAGGATGAATTCCAAAGTGCAAAATGATCGAGGTGTTCCTGGTGTATGAGTTACAAGAGGTATACAAGTACAGCACATATCAGGAAGGCTGGTGGAATGCTGTCCTTTATTACAAGAGGAATTGAACAAAAAATGCTTCCATTGTGCGGGTCATTGGTGAGACCACATCTGAAGTAGTGTGTGCGGTTTTGGTCTCCCTGTTTAAGGAAGGATATAAATACGTAAGAAACAGTTCAGAGGAGGTTCATCAGATTGATACCTGGAATGGGTACGTTGTCTTAGGAGGAAAGAATGAACAGGTTGTTTTTGTTTTCACTGAAGTTAGAAATGCAAGTGTGATTGTACTGAAGTGTATAACATTTTGAATGCCTTGATAAGGTGGATGTGAAAAGGATGTTCACTCTAATGGGTGATTCCAGAACTTGGGAAAATGCTATTAAAATTGTGTGTCTGTGTGTGCGTGTGTGTTTGTGTGTCAGGGGGCGGTGGTGGTGGTGGTGTCTCCCTTTTAGGAAAGAAATGAAGGGAATGTTTCCTCTTTGAGGGATGTCTGCCTTTGGACCTGTCCACTTCAGGAGGTAGTGGAGACAGGGCCATTGAATATTTTTACGGTAAAGGTAGATTGATTCACTTACCTAACAAGAATGGTAGGTTAACTCAGGTAAATGGGAATGTGGAATTTGAAACATCATCAAATCAGCATGATCTTATTGAGTGGCGGAGAGGGCTTGAAGGGCCAAATAGCCCACTTCTGTTCATGTATTGGGCCAATTCCCTTTTTCCTTTGTGACAATTATGAGGAAGAGTTTTAGAATTTAACTTAGTTTTATTAGAGAGAAAGTGAAAGCCAAATTGGTGATGAGCTCTAGCTCAGCCACTATTAAAGTCATAGAGTTGTATGCCACGTAAACAGACCCTTTGCTTCAACTCGTCCATGCTAATCAGCTATCCTAAATTAATCTAGTCCCATTAGTCAGCATTTGGCCAATATCCCTCTATACCCTTCCTATTCCTGTATCCATACAGATGCTTTCGACATGTTGTAATTGTATCTGCTTCTACCCTTTCCTCTGGCAGCTCATTCTGTACACACACCACCCTCTACGTGCGAAAGGTGCCCCTTCGGTCCCTTTTATATCTTTCCCCTCTCACCTTAAACTTATGCCCTCTAATTTTGGACTCCTCTACCCTAGGAAAAAGACCTTGGCTTTTCACCCTATTCATGCCCCTCATGATTTTGTAATTTCACGATTTTAAGTACCCCTCAGTTTCCTACATGCCAGGGCAAAAATGTCCCAGTCTAGCCTTTCCCAATAGCTGAAACCCTCCAACCCTGGCAACATCCTTGTAAATCTTCCTTGCACCCTTTCAAGTTTAACAACATCTTCCGTATAGCAGGGAGACCAGAATTGCATGCAGTATTCCAGAAGTGGCCTAACCAATGTCCTGTACAGCTGCAATGTGACATCCCAACTCCTATACTAAATGCACTGACCAAGTGTACCAAATGCCTTCTTCACTACCCTATCTACCTGTGACTCCACCTTCAAATATCTATGAATCTGCACCCCAAGGTCTCTGTTTTTGGCAACACTCCGCAGGACCCTACCGTTCAGTGTCTAAGTCCTTCCCTGATTTGCCTTTCCAAAATGCAACACCTCATATTTATCTAAATCAAACTCCATCTGCCATTGCTGGGCCCATCAGCCCTTCTGATCAAGATTCTGTTGTGCTTTTACGTAACCTTCTTCACCGTCTACTACACCTCCAATATTGGTGTCATCTGCAAACTTACTAATCATTTCTCTTATACTAACATCCAAACCATTTACATAAATGGCAAAATGCAGTGGACCCAGCACCAATCCTTGAGGCACACCGCTGGTCACAGGCCTTCAGTCTGAAAAATAGCCCTCCATCACCACCATTTGTCTCCTACCTTCAAGCCAATATTGTATCCAAATCCAGCTTTCCCTGTATTCCATGTGATCTAGCCTTGCCAACCAGTCTACCATGCGGAAACTTGTCGAACACCTTGCTGGAGTCCATGTAAGCACTATCCAGTACTCTGCCTTCATCAATCTTTTTTGTCACTTCTTCAAAAAGTTTGAGAGCTTGTCATTTACGGTGCATTCCAGAAACAAGGGCAGAATTGGTTGTGGCTATACTGGTCTGTAGTAAGTGGGGTATACCAAGAGGTAACTTCCCATTTAATGTCACAAAAACAGAAATTATTGGAGAAGCTCAGCAGGTCTGGCAGCATCTGTGGAGAGACCTCAGTTCTGAGGAAGGGTCACTGCATCTGAAGCGTTAACTCTGATTTCTGTCCACTGCTGTTGCCAGACCTGCTAAGCTTTTCTAGCAATTTCTGTTGTTGTTTCTAATTTCCAACATCTGCAGTTCTTTTGGTTCCCATTTAATATGCTGAGCAAATGAATTTTTTACATTTAGTTTTCAGTCTTAACGCTATTGAAAATATTACCTTTGTGATTACCCAAAGAAAAACACTTAATTTGCTGTGAGAGAGTGGAACATATTCTCTTGCTGTTTGCAGATTACTTTTTAATTAAGGATAAGTTAGATTGGACATTGAATGTGAGGACCCACTCAAGGATTCAGGTGATTTATTTCTCTGCAGCTGAGTTACCTGGACTACAGATACAGTGTCCTGTGTATATCAGCTTTTGTGTCTGAGTATGATTTTTCAAAAAGTTATAAGAGTTAACCCACAGTTTAATCGTGGTACAGTTGTAAGTCCTGCCATATTTGCCCTGTCTGAGAGCTGGGCATCGTAGCTCATTACCAAGCCCATGTCCTGCTTTTTAGAGGTAGCATTTTGTGTTTCATGTCATTATACCGTTTGTCAGCAAAAATAATTTATTATAAAGAAGCCAAGGTCACAAAAATGTGCATCTACTTCCTTGGCCAATATAAAATCTACAAAAGTTCTATTACTGATGGCACAATGGAAGACTAATGGAGTTAAAACCAGTATTAGAGAAGGGGTACAGAGGCAGATTTTACCTTCTTGCAACCCTCCATCCTAGGCTTTTGAAAAAGACTCAGCAGCTTTGCAACGTGACCTCTTCAAACTTGAAACACTGTAAATGTCACAAGAAATATCAGTTGTTCTTTTCTTTGTGTGTCAAAACAATGAATGGTTAGTTTGAAAATCAAGTTTAATTAAAGTTCTGATCTCTATTTGATTGAACAATCTAGATTAATGATTTTGAAATCGAAAGCTCAATTTCTAAATTTGTTGATGGTACCAAATTGTGTGTGTTGGAGTGGTGAGGGATGTTGTAGTCCATATGGAGAAAGTCTTCAACATACTTAAAGAGGGTAGTAATGAATATGCATACTGCGTACCTATAATTGATAAATGAATATTGATACAGTTAGGTACTACATTTTGCTAAGACGTGATTGGGGTGTAAATTATCAATGCATTTAAGAGTAAGTAAGCATATGAGGGAGAAGAGATTGAAGGGTTACACTGACAGAAAAATCAGAAATTATATTTTAATCATTACCTTGTAAAATTAGCCATTGAATGTTTTGTGTCTTCTAATATCTTCAGTAATTTCTTAATAGAATACATCAGCTTCTCGAAGACCTGGGAACAGACTTTGTATTTTTACTCGGAGCAGTATGTGAATAAAACTCCTGAAAACCTGCATAATGGTTCGTCACTCAAAATGCTGAAGAGTTTAATTTTCCCAACCTGTTGCAGAAATCCCTAGAAGAATAGCAGTCTTTAAGTTCACATTCATTTGTCTGCTTTTAAGCAAGCATGAACTGGAAACCTTTTACAATTAGCAGTAAAGTATGATTTGAATTTCGTTCTTATTCCCACCCTAAGTTGATTAAATGTGTGGCCATATCTGTTTCTGCTCCTTCCCAACCTCAATCCCAGCTGTTCACCATTTCTGGGTTTTTTAATGAGTTGATTGAAGGCAGGTGTGGATGAAGAACAGAACTAATAATTGGCTAGAACTTCGTTGTGGCAGCCGTCTCCAGACTGACATGGACAATGTCCCAGCTGCTTGATTAATAGGACTTGAGAATCAACAAGACCGTACCAAGATTTATATCTCCAATAAAGAGAGGGTCATCCCCCGCTTCCCTCAAAGAGCCAGAGAAATCAGGAGCTGGGCTTAGTTTTGGACCCCCACTGCGAATCAGTGAAATCAGGAGACTAGCTTAAAACAAAAGAAAATATGACCCCTCTACTTCCAGCAATCAGTGAGACCAATCACTGGACTTAAAGCATGGAAAGTGCAGGTGTTGCAGGGTTTAAAGCCTGGAGTGTGCTCTTCGGACTTTTGCTTTTATTTAATGGTAAAACATTCTTATTCATATTAACGTGCATTTAATCCCTGCATTTCCAGGCACCAATGTCTGAAGTGATTTTAACTGGTGTAAACAGGTAGCTGTGTATTTCCCATGTTCAATGCTCTTGAATCGAGTTCTTGAGTCAGTCATTGAAATCACATACTGAAAGAAAGTGATTGGCTTGGATTGTGTATATTGTGCCAGGCCACCAAAGCACAAGGAGATATCAAAACATGAAGAAAAAGTACAAGAATGATTCCTAGTGTTTGTGACTGAATTATGAGAAAACATGCATGGCAATAAAGTTTTCAATTTAGAAAGGAAATGACTAACAGATTGTTGCTATGAGACAGAAAAGTTCATGACCAAAGCTGGGGTGAGAATGACAGTCCTTGACATCAAGGCTGCATTTTGAAGAATGTGGCAACAAGGAGCCCGAGAAAAACTAGAATCAATGGGAACAAGGGGGCAAAGTCTCCACTGGTTGGCGTCATGACTGGCACATAGGAAAATGGTTATGGTTATCGGAGATCAGTCATGTGAGCTCCAGGACATCTCTGCACGAGTTCCTCAGGGTAGTGTCTAAGGCCCAATCATCTTCAGCTGCTTCATCAGTGATTTTCCCTTCATCATAATGTCAGAAGTGGGAATGTTTGCCCTTGATTGCACAATGTTCAGCACCATTCGTGACTCCTCAGATACTTCTCAGAAGCAGTCCTTGTTCAAATGCAGTAAGATGTGGACAATATCCAGGCTTGGGCTGACAACTGGCAAGACAATGACTGTCTCCAATAAGAGATAATCTAGTCACCAATCCTTGACATTCAATTGTGTTACCATCATTGAATCCCACACTATCAACATCCTTGGGAATACCATTGACCGGAAAGTGAACTGGACTAACCATGTAAACAGAATGGCTACAAGAGCAGGTCAGAGGGTGGGAATACTGCTGCCAGGAATTCACCACCTGACTCCCCAAAGTCTGTCCACCATCTGAAAGCACAAGTCAAGGTGTCGTGGAATATTCCCCACTTACCTGGATGAGTGGAACTGCAATAACGCTTAAGAAGCTTGACGCCATTCAGGACAGATCAACCTGCTTGATCCCCGAGCATCCAGTCCCTCCACCACTGATGTTCAGCTGTGTGTAATATCTGTAAGATGCACTGCAGAAATTTGCCAAAGTTCCATAGACAGCACGTTCCAAACCTGTGACCACTTCCATCTAGGACAAAGACAGCAAAAACATGAGAGCACCATCACCTGCAAGTTCCCCTCTGAGCCACTTGCTATTCTGACTTGGAAGTATATCATTGTTCCTTCAGTGTTGTTGGGTCAAAATCCTGGAATTCCCACCTTAAGAGGTCTACCTACAGCATGTAGACTGCAGCAGTTCAAGAAGGCACTCCACCACCACCACCACCACAAGGATTCCAGAACTATCTTTTTCCCATTTCAGTCTACAATCACAAATACACAAAATTGAAAAGATTTTGTTTTTATGTTTACAAGGGGATTGAAGGGGATTGGATTTTGAAAATAAGGAAGTCTAGTTGCAACTATATAGGATGTTGATAAGGTCGCACCTGGAGTACTGTGTACGGTTTTGAACACTATTCAAGAAACGGTGTGTTGGCTTTGGAGGCATTTGAAAAGAGTTTACTCGGCTGATTTCTGGGTTGAGTTATTGAGAACTGCAGTGCAACTTAGACCTTTATTCAATGTAGTTGAGCATAGTGAGGAGTGATCTCATTGAAACATAGAAGATTCTGAGGGGTCTTGATCAGGTAGATGTTGAGAAGACGTTTCCACTACTGGAGGAATCTCGAACTGAGGACATAGTTACAGCACAAGGGCACATTCATTTCAAACTGAGATGAAGAGAAATTTCTTCTCCCAGAGGGTAGTAAATGTATTGAATTCTCTACCCTAGAGAGTTAGGGAGGCTAGACCACTAAAAGTATTTAAAGAAGGCATGGATTTTGTTTTGAAAGATTAGGGAGATGAGGACTGTTACGATATTCATGAAAAAGGAATTAAGGCTTGTAGAATAGTGGGGCAAGCTTGAGAGTTGAATGGCCTACTCTTGTTTCTATTTCTTACGTTCTTAGACCAAAATCCTCGGAGAGATCAGAGGCTGGATGTGAGACCCAGGTAAAAGGTTTAACATTCTCCCACTAGTGGAAATGTCTTCTCAATTTCTATCCTGCCAAGACCCCTCACCATCATGTACAATTGTAATAAGACTTCTCTGCTTTTCTTTTGTTTTTGTTGTCCAACAAGGTGATCTTTCACTGAAAGTCAAAACATGCAATGCTGCAGATCTGGTTTTGATAGCAAAATACAAGTTTATTATGTAAAAGAGAATAAGGTGAAATAGACTTAACCAAGCAAATTACATATAACACCATGTGAAAAGTTTCAACACACGCAGCAAGAAAATGGAATATTCCATCTGTTTCAGCAACACCTTTTTACGGTACTCTGTCCCCAGAATGAGTTTGTTTCTCGATCACTTCCATAGGTTTAGCTGAACTGTTGCTTTCAATCCTTGGTCTTGAAAGTTTGATACCTTCTTCCTGGAATATTCACACACTAGGCTTCGACTTTCGTGGCTTCAAATCACACTTTCAGCCTTCTAACCTATTTCTAACTTCTTTCAACTAATCACTTGCTCCAGGAGAAACTGTTTCATACATCAACCTTCAACCGGAGCACCTGTGCATTCAAACAAAAAAGTTGCCAAACTATGGGTGTTTTCTCCGAAGCAAAAATCAATTCCCAGTCCTTATTACTGAAAGCAGCGTAATGCTCTTCACTATTTATCCTATCCATTCATAAAGCTCTCCCAATGCAAACAGGCATGAAAGATTTATTCAGTTTGATAGATTAATAAATTAATTTTGCCATTAAAATTGCCAACCTTTCCTGCTTTTTGAACTGAAAATCACGTTTGTGAGCTCTCCGTGAACACACACATCTACATCTGTAATATCAGTTACACAGCTTTGTATCTCAGATTCTATGTCAAATAACAGGGAGATTTGTGTTAAGTTTCTCTTTTTAAAGGAACAATTGTACCCTCTTGGTGGTCAATGTACGAGCTAATGGTTCTGACCAGACAGGCGTCAGTGTGCCTCAAGCATCCTTTGGGTACAGGAATCCGTTTCTTCATAAATGTGAGCCATTACAATTGCTGGCTGCCAGCCATGATTTTCCTTGTAACTGACAGTCTAATAAATCTGGAGAACAAAGTGCCCAAAAATACTCTTGTAGAAAAGACTACTGCAGTGTTAAGGCATACTGGGTCAAAAGCTTATATAATATGGCTGAGATCCTGTGCATACACATGCCAGTACTTTGGATCTGCCATTGAGACCCATAAATAGCGTCCATGTATTGTCTAAATAATTGTAGGTTGTCATTCTGCTAAATGGTGCTTTTCTCCCCAGTCTATTCTTTGCTTTCTTGACCTAGTAATGTTCCAAGTAGAAACTAATCTTTTTAAGTGAAAGATTTTTTGGACCAATTTTGCCACCTAATTTCCTGCCAATTTTTTAAAACTGAAAAGTATGAATTGTAAAACTTCTAGAAGTTTTTAAAAAATAGTAAATGTAGGCTTTAATAATTCTTAGATTTATGCTACGTAATTTTCTTGAAACATGGGATACCAGTCGTTAAAATTGTATTTTTTTTTGGAGCTTCCAGGCTTTCTTGCCATTTCTATAATTTTCAAAGTGCCAGGGAAGAGTTAAATTTCCACGTTTTTTTAACTCTGTACTTGCAAATCAGATTTCTTTGTTCTGCACCACAACCATTCCCTGGTCTAGAATCATAGAATCCCTACAGGGTGGAAACAGGCCTTTCAGCCCATTGTGTCCACACTGATTTTCTGAACAGCATCACACCCAGACCCACTCCCCTACCCCCTTCCTGTAACCCTACATTTCCCATGGCCAATCTCCTTAACATGCACATCTTTGGACTGTGGGAGGAAACTGGAGTACCCGGAGGAAACCCACGCAGACATAGGGAAAATGCGTAAACCACTCTTCGAGGCTGGAACCGAATCAGGATTCCTGGCACTGTGAGGCAGCAGTGCTAACCACTGAACCACTATGCTGCCTTGGTGCAGAGTGAGCGAAATTGCCAATTTGGTGCCATTTTGTACAGACTTAGCTGTACACTTGCTTGGAAGTAAATTGGGCATATGACTAGTAGTTAACACAGTATGAGCTGGAGGAACACAGCAGGCCAGGCAGCATCAGAGGAGCAGGAAAGTTGATGTTTTGGTTCAGGACCCTTCTTCAGGAATGGGGAGGGGAAGGGAGTTAGGAAATAAATAGAGAGGAGAGGTGGGGCTGTGGAAGGTAGGTGAGATGGTGGGGTGGCAAGTAGGGAGTGGTGGGGAATGGTCAGTGAGGTGGGAGGGGTGGATAGGTGGGAGAGAAAATGGACAAGTTGAGGGAGGTGGGGATGAGAGAGAGGGTTGGACGTGGGATGAGGCCGGGGATGGGGAGATTTTGAAACTGGTAAAATCCACGTTGAGACCATTGGGCTGTCGGTTCCTGAGGCCGAATATGACGTGCTGTTCCTCCAGTTTGCGGGTGGTGTCATTGTGACACTGGAGGAGGCCCAGGAAGGACAGTCGCCCATGGCTGTATTCTTTTTTCCAAGGTGCAAGACTTCGCATTTGCTCACGTTGAATTTCAGCAGCCATTTCCTGGACCACTCTCCTAAACTGTCTAAATCATTCTGCAGCCTCCCCACCTCCTCTGCACTACCTGCCTGTCCACCCAACTTCGTATCATCAGCAAACTTCGCCAGAATGCCCCCAGTCCCTTCATCCAGATCATTAATATATAAGGTGAACAGCTGCGGCCACAACACTGAACCCTGCGGGACCCCACTTGTCACCGGTTGCCGTTCCGAAAAAGAACCTTTTATCCCAACTCTCTGCCTTCTGTCAGACAGCCAATCCTCAATCCATGCCAGTAACTCACCTCGAACACCATGGGCCCTCACCTTACTCAGCAGCCTCCCGTGAGGCACCTTATCAAAGGCCTTTTGGAAGTCTAGATAGATAACATCCACTGGGTTTCCCTGGTCTAACCTACTTATTACCTCCTCAAAGAATTCTAACAGATTTGTCAGACACGACCTCCCCTTACTAAATCCATGCTGACTTGTTCTAATCCGACCCTGCACTTCCAAGAATTTAGAAATCTCATCCTTAACGATGGATTCTAGAATTTTACCGAAGACCGAGGTTAGGCTAATTGGCCTATAATTTTCCATCTTTTGTCTTGATCCTTTCTTAAACAAGGGGGTTACAACAGCGATTTTCCAATCTTTTGGGACTTCCCCTGACTCCAGTGACTTTTGAAAGATCACAACCAACGCCTCTACTAAATTCATAAAACCGAAGTACAAAGGGATCTGGGAGTGCTAGTACAGGATTCTCTAAAGGTTAACTTGCAGGTTGAGTCTGTGATTAAGAAAGTGAATGGAACGTTGTCATTTATCTCAAGAGGGTTGGAATATAAAAGCAGCGATGTGCTTCTGAGACTTTATAAAGCTCTAGTTAGGCCCCATTCAGAATACTGTGTCCAGTTTTGGGCTCCACACCTCAGGAAGGACATACTGGCACTGGAGTGTGTCCAGTGGAGATTCACACGGATGATCCCTGGAATGGTAGGCCTAACATACGATGAACGGCTGAGGATCCTGGGATTGTATACATTAGAGTTTAGAAGGTTGAGGGGAGATCTAATAGAAACTTACAAGATAATGCATGGCTTAGAAAGGGTGGATGCTGGGAAGTTGTTTCCGTTAGGTGGGGATACTGGGACCCATGGGCACAGCCTTAGAATTAGAGGGGGTCAATTTAGAACGGAAATGAGGAGACATTTCTTCAGCCAGAGAGTGGTGGCCCTGTGGAATTCATTGCCACAGAGCGCAGTGGAGGCCGGGACGTTGAATGTCTTCAAGGCAGAGATTGATAAATTCTTGATCTCGCAAGGAATCAAGGGCTACGGGGAGAATACGGGTAAGTGGAGTTGAAATGCCCATCAGGCATGATTAAATGGTGGAGTGGGCTCGATGGGCCGAATGGCCTTACTTCCACTCCTATGTCTTATGGTCTTATAGGATGGACATGTCTCCCAGGAGTGGGAGGGGGAGTTAAAATGTTCACGACCTGAATGCATTGTCGTTTGTCGCAAACAGAGCGCAGGTGCTCGACAAAATGGTCCTGCTCCTCTGATGCTGCCTGGCCTGCTGTGTTCCTCCAGCTCCATACTGTTATCTCTGACTCCAGCATCTGCAGTTCTTACTGTCTCTGACTAGTAGTTAAGACTTTTATCATCCCATTAGATTGAGTGGCGTTGAGTGGCACTCCACTATATACTATAGCTGTCTGTCTTACATTGATCTAGCAATGTTCCAAATAGAAGCTGATCTTTTAAAGTTGTGGTCATCACTAAGGAAAAGTTGCTGGGGAAGCTGAAAGGTCTGAAGGTGGACAAATCACCTGAACCAGACGACGTGCACAGTTCTGAATGAAGAAGATAACTGAGGAGATTGTCGAGGCATTGGTGGTGATTTTGCAGGAATCACTGGAGTCAGGGAGGGTCCCAGAGGACTGGAAAGTGAGTAATGTCACATCCCTGTTTAAGAAGGGAGAGAGACAGAATACAGAATACAGCTGCTTAACCTGATCCCAGTCACTACTAAGATTTTAGAGTCCGTTATTAAGGATGAGGTTGCAGATGACTTGGAAGTGCATGATAAGTCAGGTTTTATTGTCACTTGTACTCAAATACAGGAGTACAGGAATACAGTGAAAAGTGTATAATGTTGCCATTCTTGGCACCATCTTGGGTACAGAATCTTGGGTACAAAATATTGGGTACAAAATCTTGGGTACAAAAATAGAAGAATAAATAAATAATGTAAAAAGTTCCACACTACGGTTGTTCTCAGTATAAAGTATAAAAATAAAGAAATAAGTTAAATGTTAAACATTACACTTCTTTCTTAAGCTGTGGACTTGCAGATGCTCCATGCTGGTCTTTCCCTCCGAGGGCTTGCTCTCCACTGTGTTGGGCTAAGTCCCACCTGGGCTCCCCAGTTGCTACGCTGCCAACCACCGCTTTGCTGCAATACAGGGAGAAGGCAAGAGAATGGCATTGAGATACATCAGCAATGATAGAATGGCAGAGCAAATTTGAGGGGCTGAATGACCTAATTCTGTTCCTACATCTTATGGTCTTGTGCACCCCTCTAGTGAGGGTGGTTTATCTGTGGAACTCATGGCTCCAAAATGGCTCTGGAGGCCAAATCATTGAGTGTATTTAAAGCAGAGGTAGATAGATTCTTGATGGGTAAGGGGCTCAAGGGTTATGAGGAGAGTAGAGTTGATTAACGTGTCATCATGATCAAATGGCAGAGCAGACTTAGTGGGCCAAATGACCTACTTCTGCACCTGTATCATAGGGTCTTATTGTACCATTGTATTAATGGATTTCTGTTAGTACCATTGATAATAAATCATCGATTGAATCCAGAAAATACCAGGAAATGTGGCATTAGAACTGACCTTTAAATAAAAATTCTCACGTGTCTCCAAGCAACCTTTAGCTGCATGGCTTTTTAAAAGCAACTCACCTTTGTGAGTATTATACAATGTCAGCACTCAGTAAACTGTGCATACATTTTCACATGTTAGAAAAATGGCATTTCCATGCATCTTAGAGCCTTGAGCTGGTTAATCAGTGACAGGCTGTGTTTACAGATGATTTTTTTCCTTTGTTTCATTGAAGTACATATTGCTTTCATAAATCTTAAGCATTTGACTTTTCCTGTAAAATATGAGTCTAATACAATCTTTTTTGCATTTCAGTTGTAGGATTTTCTTCATGCTTTCACATTACACAACGCATCTCATTTTAAACAAAGTTCACAATGTATTAAAAATCTTTCATACAGCACAGACTTCCTGCAAGAATCACATTTACTTTCTGTCACACTTCAGCTGTCAACTTACTGATTAGCTCAAAGTGAAGCAGCAGGAAAGCAGAATTTTGTTAGAGAAACTACACAAATCGAACATGAGGAAGGTTCCTTTACAATTTAATGATGCAGAGGTGCTAAGAAATTTCGGGGAGTTTTGGAGTTTGGAGTTTTGACACAGGGCTCTATTTCTCTTTCTTTCTTTCTTTCACTGTCTGTTATTTATCAACATGACTGTGGTGACTCATTTTGACTCGCTCGTTCTCCCTTGCATGCACAAAAAATATGATTCTCTTAAACGTACTTTTATTAGTGGAATGGTCAAAATGTGTTTTTGTGTAAAATAGTTTTTCATTCACTCTGTACATTATTGAAAATAATTTTATTCCAAACGGGTTGATGAATTTGAATAAATGTTGATCGACTTTTAAAATGAATCTATTAACTTTCTAACTTGAAGTGTGTGAGGTTGACTGGGGTCCAGAGTGAATTAAAGTGGAATATTGATTGTTCACAATTGAGTGAAAAGTCAGAAAAACTGTGAGCTGTCTTTTCCTGTACATTTATTTGAGGACAATATTATCTATTTTACTGTCATTAAAATGCCAAGAAAGCTATACAGTTAAAATTTAATTAGGCTAATTCAGTCATCGCAATTCATCTGTCATGTTAATATATTATCCATTATACAATGAACTTGCCTCAATGTTACAGCTTAGTCTGTCACTGATCATAAACAATATCACAGAAAACTGCAAGTCAAGATTAAAAATTGAATGCTCGAGTGGGACAGTCTCAATAACACAAACTCAGCTGTTACTAGAAATCTATTATTTCATGACAGTAGTGGTGCTGTGACCTATTTCAGACAATACATCTCCCTCAGAAAAAGTAGTAATCAAAATGATAGTTCTTGATGATTGTCTTGGTTTGGCGGAAAGCCTTCCCAAGTTGGGATGGAGAAGAATTGTCCACCGCGCAGTGAGATCATGGCTGATCTGTAGCCTGACTCCACACACCAACACAGGGATGACTTGGGAGTAGTTCTGTGACTGTAACCTTCACATGTTGCTCATGCTTCATCACAGCTGGCACACATGAGCATTTTCAATCCCATAAACACACCATTGGAATTGAAAGTAGCTTTTTATCCCCTGTCCTTGTGTATTCTTCAAAGTGAAAACACAATGTGCCTGCAGCCATAATACCTAAGGGATGACTTGCTGTTGAATAGAGGGTCGTCAGCTTCTCATTATCTTTGTATGTCACAAGTTGTGTACATTACCTGTGGGGATGATCATCACTAAATGGTGATGTGTTAATCACCAGAATGATGATTCCGACTAAGCATTTTAAGTACCATTTCCAAATCCTTGATCTTCAAGCAAGAATCAAGACCACAATTCTACACCAGACCATTACTCCATTGTTATATGGAAATCTGTTCCATATTGTCAGCATAAAATTGAGATAAAGCAATCAGTACCCCAGTGATGTAAATCATTCACTGCACAGGATGTTATTGATTAGTGAACACAGCAGGTCAAGCAGCATCAAAGGAGCAGGAAAACTTGACGTTTCGGGCCTAAACCCTTCATCAGAATTTCCAGCCCAATGCTTGTTATCTCGGATTCTCCAGCATCTGCAGTACCTTTTATCTCTGTTATTGATTAGTGTTTGCTTCACTCATTGTAAGGAAGCCTGCCCTGTATGTTGAACTCATGGATTTGTCTTTGATAATTTATGCTCATGGAACAAATACTGTCCTACTAGTGAGGCTAATGATTCTTGAGGTTATTTACGCATAAATGGTCCAGCAGCTGCAGGCAAGGGGCAGATGCATGGATGAATCCGAATGTTCAAACGTAGTTGCCTGAGTGTACTGCTGCAGCATTGACTGCACATGACTGACTTCCCGTTGTCTCCTTCAAAAGTGAAATACATTGAATATCATGTAGTTACTGTATCTGCAGGGTAAACCTGAACTATACCCATCATTGAAGTTAACTCATCATTTCAATCATAAATACCCTTTTATTAAATTGCTCGTTATCAGAACTGACAATTCACATTTCTGCAACTGAAAGTTAACTGTTAACAAGCATGGAGTCTATTTTCTTCACATTTTGATTGTTGCTTGAGATTTTAAAATGGTAAAGTTGTTAAAATAATACTTTTCTTTTCCTTTTTTTCCTGCCTATATTTTTCATTCTCTTTTATTCCAGTCGTTTTTCCTTACTCTTTCTCTGTCTAGCACCTATTTAACATTTAATTCATCCACTTGAAATCACAGGACCAAAATAATGTTGATGCTGGAAATCTGAGATAAAAACTGAAAATGATGGAATTTATTATCAGCTTTGGCTGCCTCAGAAGCTGTTTAAATTTCGGATTGGTGACTTTTGGCAAAAGCTTTGTGAGGCCCCGTAGCAACCCTTTGTTCAAACTGAGATATTGGGCTAGATTTTCCTATGGCTGTTGGGATCCTGATGTTGAGACCATAAACTCATAGGGTCCTTGCAGCACAGAAGGAAGCCATTCAGCTCATTGATTCAATGTCTTCTCTCTGTTAGAGTAATCCATTATGTTGTGGTCGGTTGGCTCAACGAGCTGGTTCATTGTTCCGCAGACGTTCCATTACCCTGCTGGGTAACATCATCAGTGCAGCCTCCAATGAAGTGCTGTTGTGTTTTCCCATCTGTTATTTAAACTCTGGTGTCTGTTGAGCTGGATCACCTCACTTCCGGTTTTCCTTCGCAATGGAGTGTATATGGGGTCTAGCTCTATGTGTTTATTGATGGCTTTCTTGGTGGAGTACCAGGCTTCTAGGAATTCCCGTGTTTGTCTCTGCTTTGCCTGTCCCAGGATCCTGGTGTTGTCCCAATCGAATTGGTGGTTCTCCTTATCCATGTGGATGGAGATGAGTGAGTATTGGTCGTGTCTTTTTGTTGCCAATTGATGTTCATGTACCCTTGTGGTTAAATTCCTTCCTGTTTGTCCAATGTAGTGTTTGTCGCAGTCTTTGCAGGGAATTTTGCATATGACGTTGGTCCTGTCCCTAGTGGGTAGTGGTCTTTGGTCCGGATGAGCAGTTGGTATAGGGTTATGTGCTATCCTTATTCCAAGAGGTCGTAGGAGTTTCAATACACTTCGCATAAAAGGCCATCAGTTTGACTGGGACAAAGTTACAGTACTAGGACAAGCGAGACAAAGATAAGCACAAGAATTCCTGGAGGCCTGGTCTTCAACCACCAATGCAATCAAATGTTGAAATCGACCCCATCTATGTACCACGCTGGTACAAAAATGGAAACAAGACTGCCCACCATGACAGACCAGACAATATAAATTCAGAGCAGGACAGAACAACAGCGCTTCAATGGAGGCAACACAGCATTGATGATGTCACCTAGAAGGGAGATGAAATGTTTGCATGAAAACCAGTCAGCTGAGAAAACCAACCAACAGCTCCAACCGCAACTTGAGGTACAGATCTTTATTAAAACATTATCCTTTACTTATTCCACTCAAGTGAAACATGACCTTTAGCTGTCGAAATTTAAACAAATAATTGGAATGAATTGTTAAAGCATTACATATAAAGTGACCAACTGTCCTTGAACTACGCTTAAAAGCATTTAAGCGCTACAAAGGAAGATAACCTGCTGGCAATATGAACAAAATTGCAAAGTCTTTGGATCAGTGGGAAGATGTTATATTTCAGTGCCGTAGGCTGGAACTTTGCTTGGGTTGATATTGCTGCTACATGTCATGTGAAATTTCACTTCTATTCATCTAGCTTCCAGAACCCGTTGGAATTGCTACAGTTTGATAGTGGTCCATTTAATTACTCAACTAGGCAATATTTTCTAAAGTTGTACCTATTTCAGTTCACAAAATACTTCATTTAAAAAGTAAAAAAAAAAATTGGTCATAGTTGTAGTGCATTTGTTTTGGTGATATGAATACACAGTGACAGGGAGTAGAATCATGTCACTTTGGCTTGCTACTTTGCTGAGGAACACTATGTTCAGAGATGTGTTTGAGGAGGACATGAGAGTGAAGGAGCAAGAAAATAGTATTAGGTGGTGAGGCAGTTCTGAATAATACTCATTGATTTATCTCCCTCTAAGAAATTTGAATACCTTTTCCTATCTTATCATTTCTTTATGAGCGTTTTTATGCAACCGTATATTCATGGCTATAAGTTAGGTCCTTTCAGAGACCAAATTAGGGTCTGTTTTTGTAGTCAGCACTAAGTTCAAATAGCCCTGCTAAGTTTGAATTTCTCTCCGAGGAAGACATGTACCTTTCCTTCCCTCGCTGGCAAAGAAGTGATTTCATAGAGTCATAGAACTGTATGGCATGGAAAACATATCATTTGGTCCAACTTGTCCATGCTGACCAGATTTCCTAAATAAATGTGGCCCCATTTGCCAATATTTAGCCCATATCCCTCCAAACCCTTCCTATTCATATACCCATCCAGATGCCTTTTAGATGTTGAAATTGTACCAGCCTCCACTACTTCCTCTGGCAGTTCATTCCATACACGCACCACCCTCTCTGTGAAAAAGTGGTCCCTTTTAAATCTTTCCCTCTCACCTTAAACCTATGCCCTCTAGTTTTGGTCTCCCCCACCCCAGGGATCTTGTCTATTCACCCTATCCATGCCCCTCATGATTTTATAAACCTCTATAAGGTCACCCCTCAGCCTCTGATGCTCCAGGAAAAAGAGCACCAGCCTTTTCAGTCTCTCCCTATAGCTCAAACCCTCCAACCCTGGCAACATCCTTGTAAATCATTTTTGACCTCTTTCAAGTTTCACAACATCCTTCCTATCTGAGGGAGAAGCAGCTGCAACATGACCTCCTAACACTTGTACTCAATGCACTGACCAATAAAAGGCAAGTGTACGAAACGCCTTCTTCACTATCCAGTCTACCTGCGACTCCATTGCCAAGGAACTACGAACCTGCGCTCCAAGGTCTCTTTGTTCAGCAACAGCCCCCGGGACCTTAACCATGAAGTGTGCGCATCCTGCTCTGATTCGTCTTTCCAAAATGCAGCACCTCACATTTATCTAAATTAAACTCCATCTGCCATTCCTTAGCCCATTGGCCTATCTGACCAAGATCCCGTTGTATTCTGAGGTAACCTCCTTCGCTGTCCCCTACACCTCTAATTTTGGTGTCATCTTCGAATTGACTAACCATGCCTCCTACATTCACATCCAAATCATTTATATAAATGACAAAAAGCAGTTTATCCAGCACCAAGCCTTGTGGCACATGGCTCGTCGCAGGTCTCCATTCTGAAAAGCAACCCTCCACCACCAGTGAGAGTTAGTAAAAACTGCTGATGCTGGAGTCAGAGACAACACAGTGTGGACCTGGAGGAGCACAGCGGGCCAGGCAGCATCAGAGGACCGGGAAAGTTGACATTTCGGGTCGGGACCCTTCTTCAGGTGCCTCGGGCTGGGACAGAATAGAATGACAGGAAATTTCATGGAAAAACGTTTTGCTGCTAAATTACAGAGCAGTTCACAAATTTTCAGAACAAATTTTAAGTTTGCACATAACTCAAATATTTATCTTAGAAAAGGTTTTTTGAAACCAATCAAGTAGCAGATATATCACGAGCTGTGTGAATTATACAGTGGTCATTCAAGACCATATAGAACACAATTCAGCATTAAAAATTCAGCCATGTGGCCCTCTAACTCCTGTGCTGGATGACAGCCTGACTCTGGAGTGCAGAAGTGAGATCCTGTTTCTCAGTTATACTATTTCACACTTCAGTGTAGGCATAAAGCATAAATTACTAAACAAAACAAAGCAGCCTGTCCTCTGCAGCTAAAGTGCCGGAGCTCTCAGCAGTCTTAGTGCTATCGTCTGTGGTGGCCCGGCTCAGAGGTTGGTCAATGTTACTGGGGCCCCAACATGGTGTGAGGACTGTTTCTTTTTTATTTTAGTGCTTTTTAAAATTGTGAACTGAAATGAGAAGTTCATTATTTTTCATCTCCACATGGCTCCTGAAGTCTGCCTGTAGTGAATACTGCACGGTGGCATAGGAGTATGAGGTAGCACTGCCAGTCCTGCATGTGGAAGGATTTACAAATTGTGCATTGGTGTTGTCAGCCATCTCAACTGATCAAACTGGAGTTCAAACAAGTATCCGTAACTTGAGGGATTTCCTAGAAAGTAGACTTGTCCAAAGCATTTTCCAACTTGGGACACTGGCCAGCGATGAGAAGCAGGAAATTTGACTAACCTTCCCCTTTCCTGATCTAAGCACAGAGATTGCTGCTCCCCATGAGTTGCTTAGTCAGAACTTAGTGATTTCATGAAAAACAAGAACCTACATATAGATCTTTGTTAGTCTATATGTTTTTAAGTAATGATTGTTCTGTTCAATGAATTAAACAAATACAGAAATTATGCTGTACAATAAGTGAGATGGGATGAGGAAAGTTATTTCAAAAATTTTTCGTGGCTGGAGATAGGAAGGTAAAACATGTAAAGCCTCTCACTGTTTCTGATGTATGACTTATACAGGGTAGCTTTCCTTACCAACTCAAATATTCTATACTTTCAGCTGAATCCTTCACCTCAAGGCACAATATTTGGAAAAAGTTGTTTTCAATCAACTCAGATTGATTTCTTTTATCTCAGTGGAACTGGAAATGAAAAATGTGCCATAACGCAGTTCTTTTTTTAAAAAAAAATTCTTGAGATGTCCCAGCAGCTTGAAACCCTCAGGCTGCTGTTGTCCTGTGTTATAGTTGTCTTTTCTCAGTAACGATGTAGACTTTTTGTAGTTTCAAAATCCACAGTGTCACTTCAGCTTTGTCAATTATGTTTTGTAAGAAAAATGGAAATGATTTGTCTCTGTTATGATGATGCTATTATTTTCATCATTAAATACGATGGAGCGGAGTGTAAAAACACAAATACATTTTTTCAAAAAAAAAACTAAGTTTTAGCTCTGTCTTTGGACTCGCGTTTGCAGCCTTTTTTGTAATGATTGGGTTAAATTCCCTACTGTGTCCTCTCCTAAATTCCAACAAAGCTAAATTGTACTCATAGAAAAATCTCTATAATTGTGCCTTCCTAAAAATGTCTGCTGACTTGTGATTTTCAAAGGTGAAAGAAGATAAGTACTTGATTGGAAGGATATATATATCAAGTAAGCAACCTAAAACTGAGTGTGGCATCAATGAGCACAAGCAAAACTGAAGTCTTTGGAAATCAGGCTGTGGAGAGCTATCCACTGATTATCATAGCACAAATGAAGGTGGTTGTTGTTGGAGCTTAATCACCTCAGCCACAGGACATCATTGCAGGAGTTTCTCAAGGTAGATTCTTTCTATATATTTTCTAAACAACCTCTTCAGAGATGTTACTACACACACAAAAACAGAGATTGCTGGAAAAACTCAGCAGCATGTGTGGAGAGAAAGCAGAGTTAACGTTACACATTCAGTGAACTTTCTTCAGACCTTCAGAATGCTGCCAGACCTGTGGAGCTTTTCCAGCAATTTCTGTTCTTATTTCTGATTTCCAGCACCAGCAGTTCTTTCCGTTTTATGTTATTACACGCCTCTGGAGCAGGTGGGACTTGAACCCAGGGCTCCTGGCTCAGATATGCAACACCACCACCTCACCACAAGGGGTCCCGAATTCCTCAGGGTAGGTATTTTAATCTTCCTGTGCAGGGATGTTATTACACACCTCTGGAGCAGGTAGGACTTGAGCCCTGGCCTCATAGCTCAGAGGTAGGGATATGACTACTGCGTCACCAAATCCCTAAAGGGTAGCTGTTTTTAATCATCCTATTCCAGCATGGTATAACACATCTCTGGCGCAGGCGTGACTTGAACTAAAATGTTAACTGGTCTGGAAATAGCTCGCACTGCCACTGTGCCACAAGTGTCTGTCCTAGCCCAATCATCTTGTGCGACCTTATCAATTACGTTCCCTAAATAATGAGGTCAGAAATGGGAATCTTACCTGATGGTGGCACAATGTTCAGCACCATTTGCAACTTCTCAGGTACTGAAGCAGTCTGTGTCTGTATGCAGCACTACCTGGTCATCATGCAAGTTTGGACTGATAAGTTGCAAGTAACATTTGTGCTACACAAGTGCCAGGTGATGATCATCTGCAACAGTAACATTGCCGCTTGATGTTCTTTAGCATTATCGATGCTGAATCCCCCACTGTCAACTTCCAACAACATTTGAAACATTACATCGTCCAGGACAAAGCAACTGACTTGATTGATATCTATCTGCAAGCTCCAAGGTTAATTTCCTTAAGCACTGGCTGACATACATTGCATTTGTTTACCATCTATAAGGTGCACTGCTGTAACTTACCAAGGACCTCCATCAGCATTTCCCAAATCATAGAAAGATAAGAGCAGGAGATGCATGGTAACACCACCATGCTCCTCCACCTACCCCTCTAAGCCACACGTCACCTTATCAAAAAAAAATCTGAAAGGGTTTCGGATACTGAAAATCAGAAACAAAATCAAAAATTATGGGAAAATCTCAGCAGATCAGGTGACATTTGTAGAGAGAAAGCAGAGTTAATGTTTTGGTCCAGTGACTCTTTTTCAGAACTCACCGTCCTGACTTGGAGGGGAGTTACATTGCCATTATTCATTGTTGCTGGGTCTAAGTTCTGGAATACACTTCCTAACATCTCATTGGAGGTACTAACACCTCCAGGACTACAACGTTTCAATAAGTTAGCTCACCGCCACATTTGCCAGGGCATTTGGGGATTGACGATAAATACTGGCCTCACCAGCGATGCCTACATCCTGTGAACAAATATAAAAAAGGCACTTTCAGTAGTCTGCGCACTGTTCTAGTTTAATTTGTATTTTGATTTGCTATGAAGGTACATTTAGTTCCCAAAGGATTAATTGCCTGATGAATACAAAGCATGGGGGAGATTGCCCAAATCTAGTTGGAATTACTGAAGAAACAGCTATCTAAGCTGAAAATACAGCCCTTTTTCAGTTCTGTGGCAGTAGAAAGCGCTAAGCTAACCCCACAGCTGTGTGCATCTTTAAGACTAAAATAGACGTTATTCAGGTTTCTCTCCTTGTTGAATCTCCAGTGCCTATTACTAGAATTGGTAACCATTTATCATGGTTTGGGCTTGGCTGCTTGACTGACTTTGAGTCTATTAACTGAGGCTAACATCAAATGTGTTATAAAATCCATTCAACCTTGCTCAGTATCATAAAAGGATCTGATTCAGAACAACATTTTTCATTTAAAAGTTGTGTTTAGTCATTTAATCTGTGCGAAATTTTAAAACTGAGAACTCTTAGCTGTTAATCAGAAATTGCTGTGTCTGGGTTGCAGTAGTGGTGTTCCACAGAAACAAGGCACAAACTATTAATCACCCTCTTGTATCCCACTGCCCCGTGCAATTTCCTCTGAGAAACAGTTCCTTTGTCACTTTTCAGCTGTGCACATTGCCAGTTTATTGCTGGGCAAAAATGCTTAATTTCTGTCTCACTCGTGCTCTCTTGCTCTTTCAGGTATGTGAGGGAGAAGTAAATTAACAAAAAGGGGGAGATAGAGACAAAAAAGGGAAAGAGGTAGGTGAAATGAATGTGGCAAAGAAAAGTGGAGCATAGATTGAAAGTGGTCGAAACTAAAGGAAAAAGTGCAGAAGTCAAAGAGACAACTATTTTTTTTCCCCTGACTTATCATGACTGCTGTTGTCACAGCCGATGAACATTTTTCAGTGGACCCCGACTTGCACAGTTTACGAACTACTGATTCAAATAGTTTTTCAGCTTCCTTCTCAGAAATGATGATTAGCTTTCATGAACCTTGAGATAAGGAATTTAGGCTTGGTATTTGATGAGCAATGCTGTCTGAGTCTTTGATTATAATTTCGTTGGTGATTTGCTTGTAAGCTGCAGTAAATGTTTCACTTTAAATGAATTTACATAGTATCTGTTAAACTTGCATCCATGGTATAAAATTACTTGCAATTTGGCACTAATGATCCTTGTTCAGACCAAGAACGTGAATGATATTGGCAAATAAAAATACAGCACTTTAATAAAAGAAGCTCTTTTGAGGGTAGGGTGAAAGTGTACTTTTTGGTACAAAGGTAAAGTTAAGTTGATGAGCCCTGATTTTGTTGAATTTCTGGATGGGTTCATGGGGCTGTATGTCTACTTATGCTCCTGTTTCTCATGTTTGGAAAAAGTACAAATATTTTTACTTGGCATCTAGTTAGTATTCTGCAGGATCTGTGGGTGCTTGGTGTTGAAACTGTCAAAAATTTGATACCACAAGATCATAAAATTCACCCAAGTTTGTTTCAGTTGTAACCTCTTCTTGAAACTTTTGTTTCCTGAAGTTTGGTACAGCAGATGTCCTTGTTGTTTACTTGGGAAGATTAACAATAGACCACCAGCTACAGCGACAGTATGCTCTTATTGATTGAACACATTCTACTTTTGCCAGTGACAGAATGATCCCTTTTCAATAGTGTTGACGCCAATTGCTGATGGCTGTAGCAGAGATGTCCAATTTGTCTCCTTGAGTGGCTGAAACACTGCAGTGCAATTAATGATGAAACATCCTTCATTTGGAAAAAAAAGGAAAACGGAACATCAGTGTTCTGATTGTTACTGTTCTAAATTTGGAACAAAATCAATGTGTTTTGGAGGCTTTAATCATTGATGCTCTCTCAGTTAAACAGGTTTGTGACTCCTATTTCTGTCATCCAAAATATATTACTGCGTTTGTTTCTATTTTACCTTAAGTGGGTTAGTTTCATTTCAGATTTGTTAATTATGTTAGTTATCATTGTTCGCAGTAATTTAGTTCCGTACCCCTGAGGTGTTCTTCAGGAATTTACAAGATAAATTTGTGATACTGCAAGCTTTTTATTAACCGGCATCAATGGGAATAGGAGTGTACTGGTAAATCAAATATTCTGGATAATGAAGAGGCCCACGTAGTCAATGTAAAAACATATGCTAAGTAATAGAAACACAATGCAGGGGGTATACGTATCATGGTTATACTTTATTTACGGCATAAATCACTTAAATAGTAGTGCAACTTTAAATAAAATGGACCAGCAGACAGCCGTCTCGCTCACACCCTAAATTGACTGTGTAGACGTCACGAAGATCACGATAGCTTCTGGTATTTGAGGGATATAATTTTTTCTGGTTTATCGAGAGTGCCGATTTATAAGGTGCTAGTTAAAACTAAGTTGCTATATTTGCGTTTAATTTTGATGGAACAAACCCTGGCACTGCTGTAACACAACAATACTTTCACATTTTGTAAACCCATCCAAATGGGCACCATCTTGTGTGATGACATCATCCACGACCTAAATAGCTAAACACAGCCCCTGACTTTGAGTGTGGCTATGACACATTTCAGTCATACCCAGAGATTGGTTGGAATGTGAAACTAGAAACTGTTGAAATGATTAACATAGATGCATTTAAGGGAGTCTTAGTAGGTGAGGGAGAAAAGTGTTGATGGATAGTCTGATAGGGCTGGATGGAGGCTCATATGGAATAATAGAGACTACTTGGGTTAAATGTTTCTGTAAGCTCCATAGCTCGCCAATAAATTGGCACTTAAAACATGACTTAAACCTGATATTTTTGTGGAATTCAAACAAGAAGAACCAATTGGACAAGTTAACAGTTGCCCAACAGTGTGGAAAGGAAGGTGACTGGGAGAGGAGCCTAGCAGGAAAGATGGTGGAACAGCAGTAACAGGAGTTTCTGGGAGCAATTTGGGAGACACAGCAAAAAGTCATCCCTGGGAAAAAGCAGCATTCTAAAGGGAGGATGAGGCAACCATGGTTGACAAGGGAAGTCAGGGATAGCATAAAAGCCGAGAAGAAAGCAGACGATGTGGCTAAGGGCAGTGGGAAGCCTCCAAAGACCAACAGAGGACAACGACAAAAAGAAGTGAGGAAGGAGAAGATTAAATATAAGGGCAAGCTAGCCAGTAATATAAAAGAAGATTGCAAAAGTTTCATTAGCTATATAAAGGTTAAAAGAGAGGCGGAAGTAGACATTGGACCACTGGAAAATGACGCTGGAGAAGTAGTAATGGGGAACAAAGAAATGGCTGAGGAACTGAGCAGGCACTTTACATCAGCTTTCACAGTGGAAGACACGAGTAATATCCCAAAAATTCGAGAGAGTTGGGGGCCAGAGGTGAGTATGGTGGCCATCACCAAGGAGAAGGTGCTAGAAAGACTGAAAGGTCTGAAAGCGGATAAATCACCTGGACTAGATGGGTTACGCCCCAGATTTCTGAAGGAGATAGCTGAAAGAGATAGTGGAGAAGTTAGTGGGTGATTTTTCAGGAATCACTAGAGTCAAGGATGGTCCCGGAGGACTGGAAAATCGCTGATGTAACCTCCCATTTAAGAAGGGAGTAAAGCAACAACCAGGAATTTTTATAGGCCAATTAACTGGACCTTGGTCATTGGTAAGATTTTGGAGTCCATTATGAAGGATGAGATTTCTGAATACTTGGAAGTGCATGGTAAAATAGGGCAAAGTCAGCATGGTTTCATCAAGGGGAGATCATGCCTGACAAATCTGTTAGAATTCTTCGAGGAGGTAACAAGCAGGTTAGACAAGGAAGAGCCAGTGAATGTTCTCTATCTGAACTTCTAGAAGGCCTTCGACAAGGTGCCGCATAGGAGGCTGCTGAGTAAGATAAGGGCCCATAGTGTTTGAGGCAAGGTAGTTAGAAGGTTGGCTCTCTGGTAGAAAGCAGAGACTGGGGATAAATGGGTCCTTCTCAGGATGGAAGCTGGTGATTAGTGGTGTTCCACAAGGGTTAGTATTGGGACTACAACTTTTCACTTCATACATTAATGATCTAGATGAAGAAACTGAGGGCATTTTGGCTAAGTTGGCAGATGATACAAAGATAGATGGAGGGACAAGGAGTATTGAGGTGGGGAGGCTGTGGAAGGATTTGGACAAGTTAGGAGAGTGGGCAAAGAAGTGGCAGATGGAGTACAGCGTGGGAAAGTGTGAGATCATGCAGTTTGGTCAGAAGAATAGAGGCATGGACTATTTTCTAAATAGGGAGAAAATTCAGAAATTTCAAGTGCAAAGGGACTTGGGAGTCCTCGTCCAGGTTTCTCTTAAAGTAAACTTGCAGGTTGAGTCGGCAGTTAGGAAGGCAAATACAATGTTGGCATTTATCTTGAGAGGACTAGAATATAAAAGCAGGGATGTACTTCTGAGGCTTTATAAAGCTCTGGCCAGACCACATTTAGAATATTGTGAGCAATTTTGGGCCCCATATTTTAGGAAGAATGTATTAACTCTGCAGCGGGTCCAGAGGAGGTTCATGGGAATGATTCCAGGAATGAAAGTCTTAACATATGAGGAATGTTTGAGGACTCTGAGTCTATACTTGATGGAGCTTAGAAGGATGAGAGGGAATCTAATTGAAACTGCCAGAATACTGAATGGCCTGGACAGAGTTGATGTTGGGAAGATGTTTTCATTGGCAGGAGGGATTAGGACCTGAGGGCACAGGGAAGATGCTTTGGAACAGAGATAAGGAGAAACTTCTTTAGCCAGAGAGTGGTGAATCTTTGGAATTCATTGCCAAAGAAGGCTGTGCAGGCCAGGTATATTTAAGACAGGGACAGATAGGTTCTTGAATGTCAAGGGGATGAAGGGTTACAGGGAGGAAGCTGGAGAATGGAGTTGAGAAACATATCCGCCACAATTGAATGGCGGAGCAGACTCGATGGGCCGAATGACCTAAGTTCTGCTCTTATGTCTTATAGTATAATGGTAAGTCCAAACATCTGTATAGTGAAGATCCTTTTGTTGTTTCTAGCCTGAAATCTTGTCATTTATTTTCCTATCCTTAGTTCTTCCACAGAATAATTTAAATAATGTTGGTCCAATAGTCCTGATCCTACAAACTCTCAACCTTTCCTGTATTCTCTTAACTGGAATCAGAACACATGGAATTGCTGAAATAAAGGTACATATTTGGGAGGTGACAACACGGTGGAGGGATTTCGAGTGTTTTAAAAGACTGTGAGCAATCATGCTTTTTTTATTAACTCCTTTCTTGACAGGACGAGTAGAGACCACAATCAGATTAGCCATGATCCTTTCAAAATCTAGAGCAGGCTTGGGGAGCTGACTGGCCTCCTCCTGCCTTTTTACAATCTTCTATAAATATGCATGAATGGTATTCTTTAAAACTTTGTTTCTGAGGTGGCTCATATTTTACTAATTGAAATCCATTTTCTGAGCTCAGTTTTTCTGATGCTGCTTGGCCTGCTGTGTTCATCCAGCCCCACACCTTGTTATCTCTTATTTCTGAGCTCAGTTTTCCAGTTTAACTTTGGTTTTGTCAAATTCCAGCAAGCATTGCCCTGATAAAATTTTGATGTTAGATATTGATAATTTTTATTTTGCTTACGGACAAGAAGTAGCATTGCTATAGTCAGAGAGCAGACAGTTAGCTTGGTCTGTGTTTAATGAAGCTGTCAGTCTCTATTTGTTTGTTAGTCTTTTTGCTTTGATAGACTGTTTCAATTCATAATTGAGTGTCCGATTTTTCAAACCTGTTGCTTGAAAGCTAATCTTTTACTTCAAAAGCGGTTTCTATCTTTAAATTAAACTAACTGAGGCAATTATTGACACTAGATTCAAGCTCCTTTTTAATTGGGAAAACTATTAAGTGTTGTGTCATCTTTTCAGTTGTTAGCAGTGTTTACAGTATTTCCTCTTGTTGTTAAACTCTGGCTTCATTTTCATTATTGAATTGTCATCAAGAGTACTGCATGATTGGGGCCTCAAGTAAGCCTGTTTTTCAGGATTCTGTCGAGAATCTGTTTTGTTTTTTCCTATCCCACGTCTTCCGGTCTTACACTATACAGGAGGCAGTGGCTTAGGGGTGTTACCGAATGACTATTAATGCAAGTAGTGTTCTGGCAACTCAGGTTTGAATGCCACCACTGCAGTGGTGCAATTTGAATTCAAAGTCCCTCTGGAATTAAAAGTCTAATAATGAACATGAAACCATTGTCGATAATCAGAAAAACCCATCCCATTCACTAATGTCCTTTAGGGAGGAAAACTGCCATCCTTTCATAGTCTGGCCTATATGTGACTACAGATCCACAATAATGTGGCTGATGCTTAACTGCCCTCTTCGCAATTAGGAATGGCAATAAATGCTAGCCTAACCCTCACACTAACCCTATTGCAGACATCTTCATCCACGAACAAATTTAAAATAAAACCCTCTTGGCAGAGTAGCAAGACTGTAGGACAAATGTTGAACCAAGGGTATTTTCAATGCAAAAGTCTTCCTGTCCCTAAGACCTAGAAACAGAAATAGGTCAGTCTATTGAGTTTGAGCCTACTCCGCCATTCAGTGAGATTGTAGCTGATCTGATAACCCCCAACTCCACTTTCCTGTCTTCTCCCCAGAACTCTTGATTCTCTTATTGATTAAACTGTCTTTGGATCAGCTGGATGTTTGGAAGTAACTGTCAGTGGGGGCTTCTATTGTGAAGTCACTGGCAGAGAAAGAATTATGTAGGTCTTTCCACTGGCAGCATGGCAGAACCTTAGAAGGATGAACTTCTTAAAATGGGGATAGTGTTTTACCTCCTACCGGACAACATAGCAGCCACAGACCTGATAGACTGAAGCTGAGCATCCAGTGCAAGTACTGCAGCTTGAAGCAGATTCCTCAGGGTTAAGCAGGCAGAGACAAAAACAGAAATTGCTGGAAAAACTCAGCAGGCCTGGCAGCACCTGTGAGGAAAAAAAATCAGAGTTACCATTTTGGGCCCGCTGACCCTTCCTTAGAACACTGCCAGTTCTGAGGAAGGATCACCAGACCCAAAATGTTAACTCTGAATTTTTCTTCACAAATGCTGCCAGACCTGCTGAGCTTTACCAGCAACTTCTGTTTTTGTTCCTGATTTACAGCATTGACAGTTCTTTCGGTTTTCGTTAAGCAGGCAGAGATTGAGGACTTCTATCCAACTAGGTTTCTCCCTTAGAGATACAGCTATTACCAAAAAGGCCTCTGCCACAGGCATCCCCTAAGAGGAACTGTTCAGCAACCAACTAACACGGAAGTAACTGATCATGCTTTACATGCATGAAATTGATACACACCAGAGTAAATTAGTGTTATGCGATCTTGGTATCTACCTGGTCTCTGCTGAACTATCCCCGTCCCCACTGCTTTTCAGCCATTCAAAATTTCAGAGAAGAACTGCTATTAATTGACTTCCTAGTAATGTTGTACACTATTTGTCAGCTTTGGAGTTGCCAGTTAAAAATTGATTGTGTGATAGTCAGCTACTTTATTGTGAATGTTGTCAACTGCGTACAATTTGAAGCTTTTGTCTTTTATATTTGTTTGTAAGTTCACAATCTTCAGCCTGAGCTGTGTTGTGATGGGAATATAACTTATGCACTTCAGCATTCAGTGACATTAGCCTGAATGAAACTGTGTGAGACTGGGTATGGAGTTTCTTCTACTGTGCTCCAGGCCCACACGATGTAATAGTGAAGAAACAGGCCTGTTGATCTATGTTAATATTTAAGCTCCTGATGAATTTATTCCCCCCCACTTCATCTCACTTTGTCGACATATCTGTACTTTTATCCCCTTGTATTGACCTAACCTCCCCTAAAATGTTCAAACACTTACTAATTTTGAAGGCCTCTATTGAATCATCTTTCAACCTTCAGTCTCAGTTCTGGTTTTATACTTGTAAAATTTATTTGCACTACCTCCAATGTTTTCGTTTTTTTTTGTCATATTCTTTAACTCAAATCACAAGGAAAAGCATGAACGTTTTTTTAAAGCTCTCCTCCTAGCAGCTATAAGGTTAATTGTCAGTTTTTACTTAATTACATAAAACTTTGTAGTATGAACTCTTGCACATAAGCTTGGATCAGTGACCAAACACGTTTTCTGAAGCAGGCAGAGAGAGAGGAAGCTTTTATGCCATTATGCCATTCTTATCCATTGTGTGATAAGAATAGAACCCACAATAATAAAGGGAACCTGTCCTGAGGCTTTTTGTGTTAGCAATGCATTGTGAATTTTTACAAATTTTGTTGAATTTAGATGCTTAAAAAAATTCTTGCCTGATAGTAGATTATAGATTCATCGTCCTCTTCATGAAGCAAAAGATTCCAATCTACATTTGTTCACTGACTCGGATTGTTCTGATATCAGTTAGGATGATGTTGCTATTACACATGATGTAAGAAAGAAATTAGTTCATATAACTTAGCTATAGTAATAATTTTTCAAGAAAGTGCACAGTAATTAAGGTGAAGTATTATGTCAGAAAAAGTATGTAATATTAGACAAATATCATAGAATCACAGAATTCCTACAGTGTCGAAGCAAGCCATTTGACCCGTCGAGTCCACACGGACCCTCTGAGGAGCATCCCACCCGGACCCACCCACCTACCCTATCCTGGTAACCCTGCATTTCCCATATACTCTCTTTTCTGTCATTGTGCTCTCTTCTTCTTAAGAAAATTTGGTGACACATTATAGGATATAAGTGCAGAATGGTTCTAAGGGAAACATGCAGTCTATATGATTGAAGCTTTTAACGTGCAAAACTGACAACTGACTTAAATAGTAAAAATGGTTAATGTCAAAAAAAAAGTCATAGAGCAAGGATACAGACCCTTCTGTCTAACTCATCCGCACTGACCAGACATTCCAATCTGACCTAGTCCCATTTAGCAGATATCCTGCTAAACCCTTCTATTCATATATCCATCTGATGCCTTTTAAATGTTGTAATTGCATCTGCCTGTACTACACACTCTGGCACCTTGCTCCGTACATGCACCACCCTCTGCGTGAAAAAGTTACCCCTCAGGTCCTTTATAAATCTTTGCCGTCTCACCTTCAACCTATGTTCTCTAATTTTGGAATCCCCTACCCTCCGAAAAAGACCTTGGCTATTTATCCTATCCATGCTCCTCATGATTTTATAAACCTCTATAAGATTGCCCCTCAGTGTCCAATGCTCCAAGAAAAATAGCTCCAGCCTATTCAGCCTCTCCCTGTAACTCAAACCCTCCAGTGATGGCAACGTCCTTGTAAATCTTCTCTGTACCCTCTCAAGTTTAACAACATCCTTCCTATGAAAGGGTGATCATAATTGTACACGGTATTCCAAAAGTGGCCTCACCTCCTGAACAGCTGCAACATGACATCCCAACTCGTAGACTCAACGTTCTGACCAATGAAGGCAAGAGTGCCAAATGCTGCCTTCACCACCCTGTCCGCCTGTGACTCCCACTTTCAAGACACTATGCACTCACACTCTAGGCCTCTTTGTTCAGCAACAGTCCCAAAGGCCCTACCATTAACTGCATTAGACCTGCCCTGGTTTGCCTTACCAAAATGCCACACCTCACATTTGTCTAAATTAAACTCCTTCTGCCTCTCCTCAGCCCATTGGCCTGTCTGATCAAGGTCCCATTCTACTCTGAGATAATCTTCACTGTTCATTAAATCTTTTATTAAAGAAGACCTGCAGACAGTGAGAGTAAATGTTTAATCTAACCAGCAATATGTTGGTACTTAGTCTTGATTTATTTATTTTCAGATATTAGTTTAGTTTCATTTTTGGTTTCTGGAGATATTAATTTTATAAGAATGTGATGAGTGTGGCTCCATGCTAAATTCTTTAAAGCATTTTTCCAGTGATGTGGTATAAACTTTGCTTACCTTAATATTCTTTAAGTGACTCCCTTGTCCCATTGTTTAAAATTGCCCTTTTTTCTTTCATTCCTTTGTATGCCCTTGCTTTTATCTGATGAAAAATAAACTTTGCCTCCAGTTATTATTGTAGCTGAACAAAATCATACATATAAGAGTACCTCACAACTTTGATGTTTGTCATGCACAGACATGACAGATGTTTTGACATACAGGCTGCATTATATGCTATAACATCCATATTGCATTAAGCCTGTAATCAAACACTGGTTAACGTGGGTCCAATTTTGAATCCCTTTTGATTCATATCTTGGGTATCTTGTCATATTGTTTAACTGCAGAAAGCCTCAAAATTGCTCCGCAACTGAGTTCCATATTTTGTGAATTTTTCATGATTTAGACAACCTCTGGTGTGTGCATCTTCAATGACAGTTCAAAATTGAAAGTGTTGAGCAAATGTATTTGTAATATGCTTCCTGAAAAAATCTTTTGTAATTTTAAAATAACGTGGTCTGTCACAGGACAACATTTTGATAATTGTTGTCAAAGTCATATTTACAGATTAATGAATAGTGTAAAAATAGCAATTCTTCCATCTTGAAAAATGTTATCAACAGCAGCAGATAAGTGAGCCAGACATAGTGGGAACTGCCGATGCTGGAGAGTCTGAGATAACAAGGTGTAGAGCTGGATGAACACAGCAGGCCAAGCAGCATCAGAGGAGCAGGAAAGCTGACATTT
>JAHRHZ010000023.1:4502877-4525202 GCA_024137785.1 Ginglymostoma cirratum
GCTGTGTTCATCCAGCTCCATACCTTGTTATCTCTTTATAGCAGATAAGTGAGGGTGCCCATTTGTAATACAAAACACATACTTTAACATTTGGTCTTAACAAATGAATATAACGAAATATGTTTCGCAGCTGTGCAAATGTCTTGCATCCAGATAAATAATGTATTTAACTGGGAAAGTAGAATTTGGATTCTATTCCATGAGAGAGGATGACTGGAGAACTCATTAGAAACTGGTCACTATCGGGCTGTTAGCAGAACTGTATTCTTTAGTTTTCATTGTTGGTAGTAGAATCACTAATGTGTTAAACTCTGAAGAATGTATTAAGCAATTTAAATGAGTTGTGCAGAAAATGCTTACAGATCCAAATTTATGATTCTTCCCTTCTGAACTGATTAGTTAAATGTAACAAATAGATTTAATTTCACTATTCTCATGATTGACCTATTTATTAATATAGAAATGGCTGTTTCGATATTCCTTTGTTGTGCTGTCTAACAATGCAAGATGCTGGTGGCCTGTAATCCCAGAACCAAGCTCTGATTTGCAGTCATGTGTTATTAGCAGACAATAATGAGCTTGAGTTAGCAGCGTCTTAATGTTATTCACCTCTTCAAAAGTGCCAAGTCTGTTAAACACAATCAAATGTTATGACAGCTCTTCATCCAGCATTTTTACATTATTGCATAGCTTTTGAAATACTATAAGGTCAACTCTCTAATAACAAATATAAAAACTCACTTGAGGAATGATGCTATATTATAATTGGATTCAAAGTCCTAAGGGGATGCTGTTTCTCAGATGAATTGTTAAACTGAGACTTTTCAGATGTACAGATACTGTGGGGAAAAAAAGTCCTGAGACACTTTTTTTTTGGAGGATCATGAAATTCCTCTGGTTAACGTTCATCCCTCAACTAATGAAACAGATGAATTGGCCATTTCAAGATTGTGGAATTTTGCTGTGCATGAATTGGATATTCAAAGGCATGCCAACAGCAACTATACTTGAACAATGGTTAATTGGTTGCGAAAAGCTCAGGCAAGCTCTGGGGACATGACAAGCACAAAATAAATTCAGGTCAGCCTTTCTTCCACATTTTGCACATTATTGGAAGCTGTGGGAAAAACTTAAACTTTCTCTCACTGAGTGAATGAGCAGTTTTCCTTCTCTTGGATTCTATCGTTGTCACTTTTGATCCAGACATTACTTTTGTCTTCCTTCCCAAGAGTGATCAGTCTTTGTTACCTCTTCTCTGTGAGAGAGATGGAGAAATTGCAGTGCAATTTACTGCGTTACCATTATTTCAGAGCAGTTTTTCTGCAGGAGAAAATATTAGAGCTCATTTGAAGCTGGACAATAAGAGTTTCACTTTTCCAACTGTGAAACAAAAATGAGCAGAACATCAATCTTTCAATTCAATTGTAAAAATGAACAAGCAGAACAGTTTGCAGAAATCATTTGGTTGTTGAATTTAAATATATTTGTCTCTGTTATTTGTTCACATGGAATTTGTACAGGGAGAAAATAAGACCTTCTGCATACTCTACATTTTCTGTCATTGTCTGGTTTTGAATAAATTACGATCAGGCCATAAAAGTTGTCTGTGGTAATGGTAAGGTATCTGTACAAATGTAATCCTGGGCTGAATTGAATAGGAAGCAAGTTTCTCCACCGTTATCTACACCATTATGTCCACTTCATTAGAAGCAGTTGTAAGTTCTTGATTTCTGAATTTATAGTTTAGAAATTGATTTAAAGGCAGAAACCCATGGAGTTCAAATAGTAATTTATTTAACTTCTTGAGTGGTTTCAGTTGAAATGCACAAGGTTTCTGACATTAAACAACATTGATTCACTGTAACGTTATACGTTTGCATATCAAATCCCTACAGTGCAGAAAGAGGCTATTCGGCCCATTGCGTCTGCACTAACCCTCCGAAGGACATCCAGATTCCCCCAATATCCCTGTAACCCTGCATTTACCGTGGCTAATCCACCTAACCTGCACAACCTTAGACCGTGGGAGGAAACCAAAGCACCCAGCAGAAACCACACAGACATAGGGAGAATATGCAAATTCTACGCAGTTACCCAAGGTTGGAATCTAATCCACGTCCCTGGCATTGTGGAGCAGCAGTGCTAACCAGCGTGCTGTCCAAACATTCGCACCCAATGTGAGGCTTGAATCCACAACCCCAGGATTAAGAGTCCCATGCTCTACTGACTGAGTTAGCCGGGCCACAAATATTCTAAATGTTCAAAAAAAAAGCAATCATATAAAGATGCAAAGAGGTTGTTAATGTTTCACTTCCTTCTAGCTCATGGTTGCCAATTCTGTGAGATTTGGATAACATTACATTTCAATTGGAAGTAAAATAAACTTAAAATGGAAATAGTTTTGCTCCCTTTGATCCTGAGGTATGCTTCTGACCACATACCTGCGTCATTACTAAGAACCCTTGCTTTTGTCTTTGTAACAATGATGTGCTCCATTCTTGCCTCAGATCATGTGCTACTGAAACTTTCATGCATGTTACATAAGGCTGGATTAATCCACTGCACTCCTGACCATTCTCAAGAAAACCATCTATAAACCTAAGGTCATGCAAAATTCTGCTGTCTACATTTTAAGCTTGCACCAAGTCGCACTCACCCATCATCATCATGCTTGCTGACCCTTGATTTTATAATTGTTATCCTTGTTTTGAAATCCACCTATCACCTTGCCCTCCCTTATTTCTGTAGTCTTCTGCAGCTCCACAACTCTGAAATATCTGCTCCACACTTTTAATTTTAGTGACTTGCACATTCCCAATTTTAATTTCTCTACCATTAGTGACTATGCTTTTAACTGCCTTAGTCATGCAAAGTCTTCC
Organism: Ginglymostoma cirratum; assembly: GCA_024137785.1. Classification (NCBI taxonomy): domain Eukaryota; kingdom Metazoa; phylum Chordata; class Chondrichthyes; order Orectolobiformes; family Ginglymostomatidae; genus Ginglymostoma; species Ginglymostoma cirratum. The sequence continues at coordinate 4,505,757 of JAHRHZ010000023.1, forward strand.
TTAAAGCACTCTGCCCCTCTTCCTTTATTCCCCTGTTTGAAAATGTTCCTTATAACCTTTTATATGCCTCATTAATGCCTTATGTGGCCTGTGCCCCCTTTCTGATAGTGCTCCTGTTTAACACTTTGAGATACTTTACCACATTACAGAAACTAGCTTGCTTTATCCATAGCGAACACTTAATCTGAACTATCAACATCCTTTCTCCCCTAACACTGCAACTCCCCCACACTATTGCATAAATGCTGTCCCCTGCATACTTCACTTCAGTTCTCATGAAGAGTCAGCTAGACTTGAAATGTTAGCTTGCTGTCTCTCCGTGGATGCTGCCTGACCCGCTGTCATCTCCAGTATGTTTTGTTTTCAGTCGCAAGAGTATAAATCTTGTTTGTTTGTATTGGCCACGCTGTCTTATGTGTTTACAGGAATAAAAGGGATATGTTCCCTGGCGTCGATTTGTTCATTGAAATCCGAGATGTCTCTGAAGTTACTGTGAAAATCAAAATTGTTGTATTTTGAAGTTTGATTTTTTTTTTCAGAAATGCTTGTTAACAAAGGTACTGTCTGCTCACATTAAGGTTACTTGTCAAGCACGGCTGAGGCTGAAATTTGTTGCATTATTGCCTTGCTAGCATTTCCATACTGGCTGAATGATGCAACCATCTACTCAAGTAAGTCCCAATTATCTGCTGCCCTCCATGATCGGAGAAACTTTCTTGGAGGACCACAAATTGATGAATGTGCAAGTTGGTAATGATCGGACATGATTAGTGGGCATCTGGATTGTTGGAGAGTCTTGGAATCAACAGCCAATCTCCTTAACCAATTTAATATGAGGATAGGGAAGGAAACAGTGAAAAATTGAATTGGAAATAGTATAGAGTCAGTTGGATACAGTAGAAGAAATAAAGAGAGAAATGCATAGCAAAAGAAGGAAAAAAAACTTGTAAAATTTAAAATCTAATGGAGTAATTAGCAATCTGCAGGAGTAAGACCCTACAATTACTGCACTTCCCTCTCTGTCCTCCAAAACTGGTTTCATGTCAGAACCATATATTATGAAATGGCGGCGCTAACGTTTAGTGTCAGGTTTAATTCCTATTTGTGGCACAAATCCAGTAATTGGTTGATGCTTATGGTGAGACTGATGAGGTTTTATTTTTTGAGGGATTAGCAACAGAGCAGTGCAAGTTGTTTCGCAATTTGTAGCAATTCTAACTCTCACCCTAATACTTCCTTGCTGCAAATTGTTGCTTTGTAATGCACCAGTGGATGCTCCATAAACTTTCCATTATTTAATTAGTAAATTCTGAAACAATGTGGTTTGCTTTAATGAAAATTCCAAATGTTAGAATAACAGAGTGCTTCTCAATGTTAGACTTCATTATTCTGAAAAACAAAAACACCTGAGCGTAAATTATGTGACACCATCGCCTGAATCTTTGCATCAGTAGATGAAAAGGGCACAGGACGCCTGACTCTGGGTACAGAGGTTTGAAGGCCAGCACTAATTTATACATCCATGATATCTGCCTTCAATCAAATCTGGATTTCACAAGAGGGATGTCTAAAACATGACTTGTGCATTTTAGACTCTGTAGAAGACTTAAACCAGACTTGTCCAACCTGCCACGTCAAGTAATTATTAAACGTGCAGGCAAGTGTGACTGGAAGATATTTCAGCACAAACTGGCACTGATTACAGATGAGTGGAAATGTATGTTAGTCAGCAATATTAAACTTCCTGAGTATGTGATATTGAATGAATGCAAGTGAGTGAATGGGTGTGTGTGCACTTTGTTTCAGCCTCTGCCTCCATTCATTTCTTTCTCACTCTTGTACTGCTGAGTTGCTCATACATCACTATTATATTTTGAGATTTGTTTTTGAAAGATGGTTCAAAGCTGGGAAATGGATATTTCTTATTAATGTAATTTGGTGTCATCTTGATCCTTCAATTATTTGGATTAATAATTAGTGTCATGAGTTATCTTCTCAGTTCAGTTTTGTTACATGCAACAGTTACTGTTTATGGGTTTGTCAAGTGATCTAAACACATTCCTCACATGATCAAAGTAATTGCTGGAAAAATGAATTAGGAATCATGCAGAGGAAAGTACCATTGGGATGACAGCTTAATTTTTGAACTGGTTTTAGAAGTCAAGATCACAGATGTATGGAGCACTTACTTGTACATTGGGCTATATTTAACAACCGCATTTGTTGAGAGTTCTTGTTGCATGGTGATTTTTTTGAGGTGACTGTACGTAGTATCAGAATTTAACATTGGTGATTGTCCATGTGCATCTGGTTACAGTGGGAGTATTTTTATCATGTTAATGTGAAATATGTAACGTTCCTAGAAATAGAACGTTCTTCAAAAATGTGCAGTAGCTGAACAGAATTCAATGTAAAAGCCATACAGTCAGTTCAGCTATAACGCAATAGATGCATTCCTGCACAACACTGCATTACAGAAAATTGTGCTTTGGAAATAGCGGGGCCTTTGGGAAAAGCAGGTTTAGGGGCTGACCACCAAAAAAATCACTCAAAAGCCTAACACAAAGGATAGCGCAGTCTGAATAAATGTTGAATTCATATCTAATAATGAAGTGGCAGAAGTTGCAAAAAAAAATCCCAAAAATCACTGAGTCCTGTACCTCTCACAGAAAGCGCTCCACGCCAAAGTCTGCGAAATGATCGCGTGATGCTGGCGCGGAGACTTCTTTTGGCGCTAACATTGTGCATGCTCAGAACAAAGCTCGCGAAATGATCCTATGATGTCAATGCGTACTCTTTCACACACCAATGGAATCGCATTATAGCCAACACAAGTTTTTGTTTTGGAAATAGCGGTCCCCTATTCATCAGTCACATTTATAGCTAATTCACGTTGCTGGAACACGTATCAAAGCAGAACCGAACGTAAGTGCTGGAGTTACACAACAGACAACCGGAATCTGAAAGAAACTGGTGAATGTTAGGTTACTCCGAATCGTGAGAATCTCAGTTGTCTTGATGATCTGCTAACTTATCTTTTTATTTCAGATAATAACTGCCCTTCTAGCATTTAAGTTTTTTTTTTAGATTTTTGGCTTTGGCTTTTCTTTATCCTTAAACAGGATGTGGGCCTCACTAGCCAAGCCCATCCCGAATCACCATCAAACTGAGTGGTTAGCTAGGCATTTCAGAATCAACGACATTGCTGTGAGTCTGGAACTCTGTGGGCCAGAATAGGTAAGGGTGACAGATTTTCTTTCCAAAAGGACAATAGTGAAGCAGATAGGTATTTACAACAATCAGTAATGATTTCATGATCACCATTCAACTGGTTTTTAATTCCAGTTTTTATTAACTGAATTCAAATTTCGCCATCTGCTTTGGTAGCCATGATGTGGAGGTGCCGGTATTGGACTGGGATGGACAAGGTCAGAAATCACTCGACACCAGGTTATAGTCCAACAGGTTTATTTAAAATCACAAGCTTTTGGAGCACTCTGACATCTGACCGTCTGCTTGATGGGATTCAAACCCATGTCTTCCATCAGCCTAGTCCTCTGCATTATTAGTGCAGTGACAATATCGCTCTGTAGCTATAATTGCTTTGACCTTTTTATAATTAAAATGGCAAACAGACAAACTGTGTTCTGCGGCTGCAGGTAATGGTATTGAAAAGTCATAGGAGAGAAAAGTGTGCATATTTATCATTTATATTGGTTATGTTCTTGAACAAAAGCAAATTACCTTTGTACCATCCGTCTTATTAAAACTGACTGCAATAAAAAGCTCATTAGAACTTATCCAAATCACTGTCTCCTTCCAAACTGACAGAATGTGCATTGGTTGTTAAATTTCTATGGTGTCACAGGCAGTACACTAAATACGCTTATGGGGATAGAATTTCTAAGTGTCATTCACATCAAACATACAGTAAGTACCACTGGATTTATCTTATGACATCAGTGCCACAGCTAATGTTGCTAAGCTGTTCTCGCCCTGCTCCTAACCACTTTGGTGTAAAGAAAACCACAGTCTCAAATCTACTAACAAAATATTGTTTCACATGAAATAAAACGAATTCAAGATAGAACAATGCATTGTAATACTTAAAACTAGTTATGATAGAGGATCAAAAAGTCTGTAGCTTAGTACAGCAGCATGATTATTTTCTATTTGCTGTCAAATTCTGATTTTCAAAATTGAATTTGAAAGCATAACACTTAAGATGCAGAATCTTTGTAGCAGGTATTCTGAAGTTTGCTTTCAAAAGTTGCTTCTTTTAGACTTCTGGTGATACTGATTTGCCTAGACAGTTGTTATGAAAGATTCCTGGACAATTCCTGGCCCTAATTTGTTTGATTGTGGATGGGGTGCTCCAGAAAATGTTTTACTGCTGACTGAGGAGCAAGAAACTGGCTTCCTTTCTTTATTCACCAAGACCCCCTGCTCAAAAGGAACTTAACATAAGGCATTTCTTCCCTCTAGACACACACTGAGAAAGCATCCATGTATGGGTGGCATGGTGGTTAGCACTGCTGCTTCACAGTGTTAGGGACCAGGGTTCAATTCCAACCTAGCGACTGTCTGTGAGGAGTTTACACATTTTCCCCATGTCTGCATGGGTTTACTCTGGGTGCTCTGGTTTTATCCCACAGTCCAAAGATGTGCAGGTTAGGTGGATTGGCTATGCTATGCTAAATTGCCCATAGTGTTCAGGGATGTGCAGGCTAAGTGGATTACCCATGGGAAATGTAGGGTCATGGGGATAGAGTAGGGGGGTGGGTCTGGGTGGGATTCTTTTTGGAGGATCAGTAAAGACTTGATAGGTTGAATAGTCTGCTTTTACCTTGTGGGGATTCTTTGCTTATATGTTTTTAAAGAAGCCAATTTAACTAGGCTTTCTTGGGTTAAGAAAGAGAGAGCTTATTGGTTACAAAAACACAAGGAAAAATAATAACATGCAACACAAACGCAAATTAGAAATAAGTCAGGAAACATGGAGCAATAAGATAAGGATGTAGACATCAGCGTTTGGCTTGTTCATGAAAAGGAAATGGTGAGATGTCATGGCTGTTTAGTTGAATGGTTCATCTAGTGCTGACTTTGACCGTAGTTGGTCTGGAAATTCTTAGTTCTACAAGTTAGCTGAAGAGAGTTGTCCTTTTTTTTCTCTCAATGTCAATTTTGCTGATTTGTGTGTGTGTGTGAGAGAGAGAAAGACATTTCATCAACAGGGTGCCTAGTGAATGTTCTTCAGTACATATCAGCACCCTAGTACATGAACATCAGATTAACATACCAACCCAGATTGTAGTTGTTTTTTTGACTCCTTTTCTTATGTATCCCTGGAAGGACAAAGCACAGACATTCTTTCATCTAGAACTACATTCTTTTACTTCACATCATATCGATAGTCTGTGATACAACTCAAAGGAGATTATTTCTGTAATCTGTAACCACAGTTAATTAGAGGTCAGTTTTTGCATTGCATTTGTTCCTTTGAAGTGTCTCTGTCTGAAGGTCATTGACATGCTCCAGGTGTGATATTCCATGGTCTGTCACTCTCACTCTCACTCACTCACTCTCACTCCTCCCCACCCTCCTCCAACAATCACAATTGTATTCTCAGAAGTTACACTTTCAGCCAGTTTTGGTTTGTATGCCATTTTTGTTATTTCTAAACAAAAATTCAATGATTATTTAAAAGTTTCAAACGAACATGGGACTATAATATGTTACCATGACAAGTTTTGCAACCACTCCACTCTTGGTCTAAGATTTTGGTTTTTTGTTCAATCCTGAAGCACTTACATTGCAGTCTTTTGATAGTGTGTAGCACCCTACTGACCTCAGCTTTTACTACTCTAATTGTCTCCTCTACGTCTTCAGCCCTCACCACAGGAATCTCCAGGCCGATGATGTCTTACTGGACCAACAGCTCCATCCAACCCCAAAAAATGCTTACCTTAGAGAATATGCAAATTAGTCTTTGTGTTTCAATAATAGCGTCATTTTTCTCTTTTTGGCATGAACAGAATATTTTTAGAATTTCTTTCATAGGACGTGGACAACGATGGCTATGCTAGCACTTACTGCCCATCCACTTTGAGAATGCAGTCTATTTGCTTACTTGAACCGCTATAGTCAATGTGGTGCATGTACTGTATGGAAGGGAATTCCAGGACTTTGACCTAGCAAGACTGAAGGAACGGCAATGTATTTTCAAGGCAGAATGATATGCGACTTGGGGGAAACTTTCAGGTGATGTTCCAATGTACCTGCAGCCCTTTCGAGATGGTAGAGGTCACATGTTTGGAGTTATAAATAGTTATCTATTGACATCAGATTTCATGTTAGTTTGTATGATATTCAGCTTTTGTATCTTCAGCACATTTTATCTTATTATCTGTTTAGTGGAATCACAAGTTATGTTGACAACTAGGTAACCTGTTTGAATATCTCAATGATACAAGATCTCCGGATGACACGCAGTATTATAAGGCATTCAGAACACATTATGTTTAAAGTCATTTCCTGCTTCTGAAATTTACCCCTTTTATGGACGTTTTACATATTTAAATAACTGGGACAGTATAACTGTTAAAATAGATAAGAGTTGCACATCCCAGTATATTAAGCATTCAGGTGCTGTTTTCTGAAAAATATCTTTCCAATTCCAATGTACTTTAAAGGCTATTTTTAATTTGTAAAGTGCATTCTTCATTGATATGGTTCGTAGTACAGCTGGGTCAGTAGCTGAACTGTTGTCCTATTTCTCGTTGGAAATTTGCACTGTTTCAAGATGCAGACCTGAGGTGGGACAAAACTGAATTAATTCTTCCTCCGTTATCTAAAATACTTATGGTGAAAATTATTGTCACAAACAATAGTGGACAAAAGGTAAATGTGTTGACATGAAGCTCCTGTGCAATTTCAATGTATGTGTCAACCATAATATAGTTGAGTTACCACCTCTATGAAAATAACAGGCAGATGAAGATCACGTGAATGTGTTAAATGTTCTTTTACGACTGTTTTCAGCAGTACATTGGCTCTTTTGATGACCTCAGAGTGGCCATATGTCTAAAATAGCTTCCAGTATCATTAGTATTTCATTTCTGTTCTTCATAATTCCTTCTGTCCCTACAGTTTGGTTTACACTTTGTCTCCTCCTCAATTTATATATTTGCTCTCTTATCCTTCTCCTTTCTGTTTTTTCGTTCCTACCTCACTTTTTTACTCATCCTCCATTTCTGTCTTTTGCACTCTCCCTGACTTCATTTCATTGTTTTCCCACTTTCATCTGTCCCCCTTTTGGTAGCTTCTCCATAATTTTGTTTTGGTTTCCCAACATTTTGTGAGTAATAGAGCCATACAGCATAAAAGAGACCCTTTGGCCCATTGAGTCTGCACTTACCTAACTCCCACTTTCCAGCACTAGACCCACAACCTCAGGTGCTCATCCAAGTACTTATTAAAGATTGTGAGGTTGCCTGATTTAACTACCCTCTCAGGCAGTGGATTCCAGATCCCCACCGCCCTCTGGGTGAGAAATATTTTCCTCAAATCCTCTCTAACCGTCCTGCCCTCCACCTAAACATTTTTCCTCGTTCTACTTTCATTCATTTGTTTCTTTTTTATCTTCCATTTTATTTTATTTTTATTTGATACTTTGCATCTGGTTGGCTAACAGCTTCAGCAGGCAGTTCTTCTGCTCCTCGGGTCCTTGATCCTGGGGCAAGGCCAGCCACTGGCCTGTCAAGTGCCTGAGTGACAAACGAGCTGGCTCCTCTTCCTGAGAAGAGGCAACATAGTTTCTCACTAGCTTTAAAACCAGCAACTGAGACCCCTGCTGCCTGTACCATTTTACCCCCTGAATTAGAAGCATAGCAGTTTTAACAATAGACAGGGCATAACACCAGGACTGTGACTGAATAAGTCAAACTCTGCTTTCACCAAATCTGCCACAAAATTTTTAAGACAACTTTTTGGATAAAAGCTATTCTGGATGTCTACAGTGCAATGAAACAAGTAAGTTATCACTAGGAAGTGACGGTCCTTGTGTGGTGAATTGCACTTTTAGTTGCTAAGTGTTAGTAAGGGCTGATCACTCATTACCGCAAAGTTGCGTAGCAGATTGCAAATCTAGATAATTGGTGAAGGTTATTGAGCAAAGTTATTTCTGCATAGCACAGGTAGTGTAAGAGTTTCATGTGCAAACTCTCTTTCTGCATGGCACTATTTCTAATGGCAGCATGGTTCCTACTCCATGCCAGCTTTGTGGATGTGCCTAGTTCCTGCCTTAATTGTGAGCACTGTCAGAAAAGGACAGCCGCTAGCACCCAGTAGCCTGCTTATAACAGTTTGAAATAAAGGCACGGCAGAGGACTGGCTCAGGATAAATAAAAGAACTATTCCCAGGAAATGAGGCGTCACTTGACAGCTACCAAGGACTGTGCTAAAACTGTTCTGACATCGACAATTGAACTGTGGCTCAGAAATTGTTTGTTAAAAACACAAAATATTGAAACAAAAATATCTGGTAACAACTGGACAAAACACTGATGGGAGGAATACACTGATGATCAAGCTCCTCTATTCCACCAGTTACACCGTTAGTAAAATGTGTTGATTCAGTCACCAAAATAGCCAATTGCTTCCTTTTTGTACTGAAATCAAAAAGTAAAATAAACCCATCCACCATTTTTAAAAACTAATTCAAAATAACCCTTTTACTATAAATAAACTTGTTCTTTAAACAAGTGGCAATCACTGGTTAACATCGAAATTATGATCCAGAATTGGAAACATATCCACTTTATCCAAAGCACAGGCACATTCACACAAAACAGAAGGACTACTAGGGCAACATGGTGCCTCAGTGGTTAGCACTGCTGCCTGACAGCGCCAGGGACCCGGGTTTGATTCCAGCCTTGGGCGACTGTTGGTATGGAGTTTGCACGTTTTCCCCACGTCTGTGTGGGTTTCTGCCGGTTGCCCTGGTTTCCTCCCACAGTCTAAAGATGTGCAGGCTGGGTGGATTGGCCATGCTAAATTGCCCGTAGTGTTTAGGGATGTGCAAGCCAGGTGGTTTAGCCATGTGAAATGCAGGGTTGCAGGAATAGGGTAGGGGGATGGGTCTGGTTGGGATGCTCTTCGAAGGCTTGGTCGGTGTGGACCCGCTGCGCCGAATGGCCTGTTTCCACACTGTAGGGATCCTATGGTTCTATAGTACTGTCTGTGTAGAGATTTGTTTTCTATGAAAAAAAAATGTCAAAAGGAAGAAGCATCCATGTGTGCCAAGGATGAAACGTCATGACTTCTCATGGTCTGTGGTGTTTCCTGCTATCAGTTATAGATGAACAGAAAAACTTGAATTCTTATTGCAATCAACCAAGATCCAAGCTTTTGGATCGTGGTCACAGTTTACCTTTTTGGGTTTTACAGAGTAGTCTGAAATACTGATATTTAGAAAGTTTATCAGGTTCCCAGGAACTTCTACTGAGAAAAGGAAAGAGTTTAGCAGATTCTGGGGTGTTTTCCTTACTGACTACTTCAGTCTGTGAAACAAAAAAAACTAGATTCAGAAAGGGTTGCTTGGCAAATGTTCGCATGGAGACCCCATAGCCTTTCAAAACCAAAATTTACAGTAATTAAGGGTCATGAGCCCTACCTCTTGTCCCTTGAACGTTTCTCTAAAGTCAGCTAATTTTCAGCAAACAGCAGCTAGCTAACGGCACACATTAATCGTGTGCTTTAATTCCTCAATAAAACTACATGATAAATCTTTTTCAATTCAGAAAATGCTGAAACCATTCCATCTCTTTGAAGTTTTCATGTAGTCAATCTGGATTATCAATAATAGTAAATGAATTCATTTAATTCGTCCTGTTGAAGGATCCTTTCTACGTGCTGTGGTTGGTTCACTCGCTGAGCTGGTTTGTTAGCCCGCAGACGTTTCATTACTCTGTTGGGTAACATCATTAGTGTTGTTGGTTCTGTCCATAGTGGGTGAGGGGTCATTGGTTCGAGTTAGCAGTTAACGAGGTGTTGACGTGAGTTTGTGTGCTACTCTGATGCCCAATGGTCATAGGAATCTTATGGTCAACCAATGTAATATACAAAATTCCATGCAAGGACTGTGACAAATACTACATTGGACAGACAGGAAGCAAATTGGCCACAAGACTACATGAACACCAACTAGCAGCAAAAAGACGTGACCAACACTCACTCATCTCCATTCACACAGATAAGGAGAGCCACCAGTTCGATTGGGACAACACCAGGATCCTAGGACAGGCCAAACAGAGACAAGCACAGGAATTCCTAGAGGCCTGGTTCTCCACCAAGAAGGCCATCAATAAACGCATAGAATTAGACCCTATATATACACCACTGCGAAGGAAAACCGGAAACTAGGTAATGACATCCAGCAGACCCTCGAGTTTAAATACAAGGTGGGAAAACACAACAACGCTTCATCGGAGGCTGCACTGATGATGGTACCCAGCATGGTAATGAAACGTCTGCGAACTAACAAACCAGCTCAGCCAACGAACCAACCACAACATCCACAACCCGAGCTACAAATCTGCTCAAGAACCTTCGAGATCCTTTCGACATATTTGTACTGCAAAGTGCTAACTGAATTTTATCATGCCATGCACAAGGACTGGCCAGTTTCACGAATGGATCTTCTAACAAGTGTAGCGCTGTTACTTAAAATGATAATGAGGCTTTTATATGTTTGCACTGTGCACTCTGAATTCATACAGAAGAGTCTGATTCTGTCTGGAAGCTGGTACAGTATTGGCATGGAATGTATGCCTGCCATTTGGCATGTTCAGGCCCTTGTGTCTGTCTGTCTGTCTCTCTGTCAGTAGCAAGGCCAGAATCTTGTATAAATAAGCAGGTGAGGGGTCTGGCAGCTTTGCTTCTGCAAACAGCAGATTTTATTTTCAAGATTCTCCTCCTTGAAAAGAGATTTACCACTCCATCCTTTAGAATTTGGTGGGATTGTGTGACTATGATTGATGAAGGTTGCAAACCTTTATTCCTGGACTTGGCCTCAGCAGCAATAGATTTCAGTCATAGATCTCATCTTTATGACAAATCAGCCAAACAGGCTTCCTAATGTCGCATCTCTGATAAACTATTAACTTCTAATGTTAAGCACTTAGTATTATAGATCATAATTCTTGCTATTGGGAGCATTTGCTTTCAGTAATAGGCTTCAAAATGTGTATGATTTTTTTTCGTTAAAGGAAAGGATGTCAGTCATCAGTATAAACCAATGTGCAGGTTTAGTTCCCCGAAGGAAGTATTTGTCAAATACCTGTACTTCTGAGCGCGCTTTCACTTCCTTCTCAGCATGATATCAAACACTTGGAGTAATGAAAATTCTTTCGTTATTGTACACATCACACTTTCAATCTGACAGTTGTTTAATCCAAAATTACACCAACAGTTTTCTTAAAATATTCACTTTGATAAGCCTTTCTTTTCTCATGGAGCAAGGAATTTAAAAAAGTAACTATTTTGTTGGTTCTTTTTAAAATTATTAAAACTAAACGTTCATAGGCTTTGGCACAGTTAAAAAATTTCAAATATGACAAAATTGATGTTCATATGTTTTATACCTAGATGAGTAGTGTCATTTGTCATTTTATTAACCATACTACTATTTTCTTATTCACGAAACTGCTGTTGTAACCTAAAACACACTAATATTTGGCAATTCATCATAGAAGACATTGAAACAGACAGCCTTGTGTTTTCTTTTACATTGAATTTCAAATGTATTATCTTTTCTTGTTCTTAGCTCAGCGATCTGCCTAAATCTCATTTACAAATTATTAGCAATGACTAAAGTTAGCCAGGCATTATAAGAATCAATTTAAAAGTTATTCTCTATTTTTGTGCACATGATAAACTTCTCTTCAAATAATACATTAATCAATTGTAATCTTGTTAGAATGCTTGCAGTGAATTGAAGGATACACTGTGTTCTACCAAAGGAAAAACTACAGTATGAAATACGCAGTTTACCTTCTGGACAGGCACAGCATGTTTGCTGAAGGCCACACTAATTCGGGAAAGATATTTTGATCAACTTGTCAAACCAGTCAGACATTTTATGACACATGACCAGGACAGGTAGGTCTTGAGCCCAGATCTTTTAGTCCAGAGCTACAGACACTATCTCTACATTCACAAGAGCCCTCAATTCTAAATAATTTGACTCGGACATGTTACGTCGCACCTCCAGAGCAAATAGGACTTGAATAATAGGGCAGTAGCCTAGAGGGAAATTATCACTGGACTGTTAATCCAGAGACCCAGGTAATGTTCTGGGTGCCTAGGTTTGAATCCTGCAATGGCTGATGATAGAATTTGAATTCAACAAAATTCTGGAATTAAGAATCTGATGATGATCATGAATCCATTGCCAATTGTCAAAAAAACCATCAGGTTCACTAATGTCCTTTAGGGACGTAAATTGCCTCCTTTACCTGGTCTGGTCTCCACGTGACTCCAGACTCTCAGCAATGTGGTTGACTCTTAACTGCCGTCTGGGCAATTAGGGATGGGCAATAAATGCTGGCTTAGCCAGTGATGCCCTCATCCCGTGAATGAATAAAGGAAAAGGACTTTCTAGCCCAGGGATGGGGGAAAACTGTAGGAGAGGATTCACAAAATTAAAACAACGAAGTTTAAGCAGATCCCACATTCTGTGTTATTTTTATATTTTAAAATAACACAGAAAATTTTATATTTTAACAAAATCCCCTATGTGTTCACACCCAGGAAGAATTTGAATTCCTGATTCTTATTCAGTGACCACTCACTAGACATGTGCAAATTGGTGATCCAATGCAATTAGCTCAGACCTGATCCTCCACTTCCTCTGTAGCTCAGCATATGCAATCCAAGTTTCCACGTTTAGAATTCACATATGAACAGATAAATAGAGGGCAGCCAAGAGTCGTGAAACCATTCCTCACCCTATGTGTCATAGCATAAACCTTTGAAGTTGAATGGAGCAGTAGGATGGGCACAGTCCAAAAAATCTCTCCTGATAATTGAGATGATTTCACTTTGTTGTTTTACATTATTTGTTAAATTTTGAGCTACTACATTGCCAAAAGTGGTAAAAGCCCCAGTGAGAACATTCCTCCTCTTCTTCATTACAACCTATATCTCGATATGAGCTCTAGTTTGGATTCATAGAATCCCTACAGTGCAGAAAGAGGTCATGCAACCGATTGAGTCTACATCAACCCTCGGTAGAGCATCCCACCCAGACCCAGGCCTCCACCCTACCCCTGTAACCCTGCATTTACAATGCTAATCCACCTATCCTCTATATCCCTGATCACTATGGACAATTTAGCATGAACGATCCACCTAACCTGCACATCTTTGGACTGTGGGAGGAAACCGGAGCACCCGGTGGAAACCTACACAGACAAGGGGAGAACGTTTAAACTCCACACTGCCACTCAAGGCTAGAATTGACTTGGGGGTCCCTGGACCATTGAGCCACAATGCTGCCCCAATATTCTGTTTATTATCACATTTTCTTTATCTTGGTATAACATCACTTTGTTTTGCCAGATCAGGATGAGTGTGCTGCAGCATGAAATCCTTACTTAAACATTTAAATGTGGATTTAATGTTACATCCAGGCTGAAGGAGTGCATGGCTGTCTCTAATTCCACTGCTGCACTGGTCACAATATTAATGTAAATGTTTTGTCCAGTTTTCATTATGAATTAATATCGAAAATAAAACAAAGAACAGTGGATGCTAGAAAACTGCATCAGTAGAAGTTGCTGAGGAACTCAGAGGGAAAGCAAGAATTAATGCTTCGAGTCCAGTGGCCAGTTCTGAAAAAGGGTCACTGGACTCGACACATTAACGGTTTTCTGTCCACACATGCTGCCAGACCTGCTGACTTCCTGCAGCAATTTCTGGATTATTATCTGCTTTATCTGTAGTATTTAGAGTAAAATGGCCCATCAACCAGTTTCTTTAATAAATAACAACGTTTGTTTTGTGAAAACAGGATTTTTATGGCAAAGAGGCCAACAGTCTATCCACCATTGCCATCACTGCTTGGTCCATTGTTTACAGGTGCCCATCTCTTGTACAGTCTTCCCAGTAGAATGATCTTTCCCCTCTTCCTTCTACCACAACCTTTCAGAACCAAGTTCCCTCCACAGGCTTGTTATGAGTTGAATTCAGAATAGGTCCATTATCCTGCATCTTACCCTAAATTTTAAAAAAAAGTCCAAAACATCATAATCTCTTAAATTTCATATTTGTAATAGCAGCAACTCCCATATCCTATAATCACTTTCCAGCTCTGTGGCATAAATTCCCACCAGTCCAAATCTTGCAATTCAATTTGTTCTTATTTCTTTTATATTCACTCATGGGATGTGGCCATCAACGATTGGCCAGCATTTTATTATCTTATAAATAAATTCATTTTAAAAGGTACACAGTGTTTGATATTATAAAACTGAAGAGCAGCCTGAGATCTCATGGAAGGAGGGATGGGACACAGATAATTGAACCTATCTTTTCCCTGGAACTTCTACTACATGTCCAGCCAATATTTGGTGGATTGATGGCATCTGAGTGACTCATCCTTCACATGTGGAACCACTTTCTGTAGTGAGGTATCAGAGTAGCACGGAAGGAAAAGAGCACAAACATGGAAATTCACAAAGCTGGTGTAAACAAAAAATAATATTCATAACTTTACAGATTCATGAAAAATAGGAGAATAACTTTGAACAAAAGGCATACCTTCATTTTCATTCCCTTCTAAGTTCACATCACAGTGTCTGAACAGCAGAGTGATCTTCTTTTTGTTGCTAGATAAATGAATGTAGGGTGCTTATCACATGTTTCCAGAAATCCAAAACCAAGGGCTCAATTCTGCTGTTTGAAAATAATTTGTACATGTAGATATATTTATGGAGAATTGGTATATGTTAAGGGATACAAAATGAAATTCAGGAGAATCGTCTCTAATTAGAGATGTTGCTCCAACATGGGTCAACGAAAGTGATTAAGAGAATCTAAGGAGAAGCTAGAAAATTTATGAAGGAAAAATAAACAGAAGGACGTACCAATGAGGCTGGATAAAGTCAAATCGAGTGGTGAGGGGGAGATTGTTTGGAGCATAAACGCTACCATGAATCAATTAATCTTTAATATGCGGCTATATACAAAAATCCTTCGTTTTTTGTTTTCCGCCTTGGTCATCAATGTGTCACAGATTTGTGAAACAATATCAGAGCGTCGTAAGTGAGATAGTGAATGTCTTTGATGTGTGAACGAATCATAATTCACAAAAGCAGCAGATGTGAACAAATTATCATCTTTTCATGACTGAAAACATCGTTTGCAACTTGCTGTCATATTCAAGGCACTGTTTATATTGTGAAAGTACATCTCTTAATGCAACCATAGTAGCCCTTTTCGATAGCTTCTCAAAAACTGTCACTGATTCTGAAGGATTTCTATAAACTTTTTACTGTTTTGTTTCCTCAAGTGGGAAATGACCACACGACAAGCACTGAAATGACTGACCATACTCTAAAGAATGATCATATATGTCTGAAATGCCTGATGCCAGGGATGTAGATCATAGAATCCACTTTAGATCATAGAATTCCTAGAGTGTAGAAACAGGCTGTTCGGCCCAACAAGTCCACACTGACCCTCTTAGAACATCCCACCGAGACCCATTCCCCTAATCTACACATCCCTCAACACTACCGGCAATTTAGCATGGCCAATCTACCTACCTTGCACATTTTTGGACTGTGGGAGGAAACCGGAGCACCTGGAGGAAACCCACGCAGACACTGGGAGAATGTGCAAACTTCACACAGACAGTTGCCCAAGGGTGGAACGGAACCCTGGTTCCTGGCGCTGAGGCAGCAGTGCTAAGCACTGAGCCACCATGCCGCCCCTCCAGAGGCATCTTGATCTCAGAACTAATCTGAATTCTTCACAACTTAGATTGTGTCAGAATAATGACTTCAGAATACTGAAGATGGATTCCGATTTCCATATTTTCAAATGGTAGGTGCAAGATATCTGAAAAGATATCTGACTACCAGAAAAAGTCTGGTCAGAATCTGCTTTCATGTGAGCAATACATGAAATTTCATTCCTAAAATTACTCAAAATTCACAATGTCCATTTGCAGCAAAGAGTTATTTATTTCTCCACCAGAACATATGGGCCTGGAAAGTGTGATATCTCAAACACTGAGATGTTCACCACTTTGAGGACTGTAGTAGCGAAAACCTGAAGTTGAAGGTAAGCCTCAGTTGGGGAGGTAATGTATGGTGATGGCTATGTCAAATTGATCTATAAATTTTCACCAACACAGGCTTTTTGCCCACAACTTGCAGCGATTTGCACAAGTATTTTTTGCAGCTGAAATTAGTAAGTACATAGACTTGCTGGATAATTTCCTGGATGATCCCTGCTTTCTTTCTTAAACAAGGGAACAACTTTGCTTAATCTCCAGTCCTCTAGAACTTTACCTGTCGTCAAAGAGGATGTGAAGATATCTGCCTTGGCTATTTCTTTCCTTGCCTCTCGCAGAAACCTGGGATAGATTCTATCTGGCCCTGGGGACTTGTCGACCTTAATGCAATTTAGGATACCCAAAACTTCCTCCTTCAATATATTGACATTCTCTAGAGCATTCGTACACTCATCCCTGACCTCAACATCTGTCATGTCCTTCTCCTTGGTGAACACCAATACAAAGTAATCATTAAGGATCTCCCTCACTTCCTGTGGCTCCACGCATAACTTCCCTCCTCAGTCCTTGAGTGGGCTTTCTCTTTCCCTTGCTACTTTCTTCCTTCTCACATTTGCATAAAAAGTCTTGGGATTCTCCTTGACCCTGTTTGCTAAAGACATTTCATGGCCTCTTTTTGCCTTCCTAATTCCGTGTTTAAGTTCCTCCCTACTTTCTCTGCACTCCTCAATGGCTTCGTCTAAGCTTACAATTTCACTTGTCATCCATGGTTCCTGAATCCTGCCATCCCTATCCTTCAGTTTTGCAGGGGCATGCCCGTCCTGCACTTTAATCAACTGGTCCTTAAAAGCCCCCCACATGCCAGATGTAGATTTGCCCGCAAATAACTGCTCCCAATCCACGTTCCCCAGTTCCTGTCTAATTTGGATGTAATTGGCCCTTGCCTAATTAAGCACCCTCACCCGAGGGTCATTCTTGTCCATGTCCCATGCCTACTCGAAATCTTATGGCATTATGGTCACTGAGCCCAAACGCTCTCCTACTGAAACATCAATCACCTGTCCTGGCTCTTTACCAAGTCTTGGTCTGGCTTTCTCTCTGGTTGGATTGTCAACATGCTGTCTCAAAAAAGCCTTCCTGGACACATCTAACAAATTGCTCTCCATCCGAGCCCCTCGCTCCAAGGGAGTCCCAGTCAATAAGAGGAAAGTTGTAGTCACCCATCACAATTATCCTGCTTTTGTTTTACACCTTTCCAGTATCTGATTACATATCTGCTCCTCTGTTTTCCGTGGGCTGTTGGGAGGTCTGTTGAAAACTGCCAACATTGTGATTTCACTCTTTCTATTTGTGAGCCCCACCCATAATGTCTCACTGAAAGATCCCTTCAATGTGTCTTCTCCCAACATGGCTGTGATATGATCTCTAATCAGCAATGCAAGGCCCCCCACCCCTTTTGTTTCCCCTTTCTGTCCTGTCTGCGGTAGGGAAGGTCTTAGAGAAGATACTGCGGGACAAGATATATGCACATTTGGAAGAAAATTTGGAAGAAGTTAGTGTCAGGCAGCGTGATTTTGTACAGGGAAGGACATATCTCACCAACCTGATCAAATTTTTTGAAGAGGTAACAAAGATAATTGATGAGGGAAGGGTTGTGGATGTAGTATATATGGACTTTAGTAAGGCATTTGATAAAGTCCCACATTGGCAAATTGGAACAAAAACTAAAATCACATGGGATTCGGGATGGGCTGGCTAGATGGATGAAAAACTGGCTTGGTCATGGAAGACAGAGGGTAGTGGTGGAAGGGTGTTTTTCAGAATGGAGACCAGTAACTAGTGGTGTTCTACAGGGATCAGTCTTAGGTCCTCTGTTGTTTGTATTTTGTATAAATGATCTGGAGGAAGATGTGGGTGGTCTGATTAGTAAGTTTGCAGATGACACAAAGATTGGTGGAGTTGCTGATAGTGTGGATGATTGTGAAAGGATACAACAGGATATAGATACGTTAGTGAATTGGACACAAATAGCAGATGGCGTTTAATCCAAACAAATGTGAGGTGATGCATTTTGGAAGATCAAATTTAGGTGTGAATTATACTGTTAATGTCAGAACCCTTAGGAACATTAATATTCAGATGGATCTAGACGAGCAGGTTCACGGTTCCCTAAAAGTGGCGACACAGGTGGCCAAGGTGATTAAGAAGGCTTATGGCATGCTTGCCTTCATTGGCCAGGGCATGGAGTGCAAGAGTTGGCAAACCATGTTGCAGCTATATAAAACCCTTGTTAGGCCGCATTTGGAGTTTTGTGTGCAGTTATGTTTGCTACATTACCAGAAGGATGTAGAAACTTTGGAAAGAGTACAGAGAAGGTTCACCAGGATGTTGCCTGGTCCTGAGGGTATTGGCTATGAGGAAAGGTTAAAAACACTAGGATTGTTTTCACTGGAAAGACGATGGCTGAGAGGAGACCAGATAGAGGTCTACAAAATTGTGAGAGGCTTAGATACGATAGATAGTCAGAGGCATTTTCCCAGGGTTGAAGTTTCAGTTAAGAGGAGGCACAGGTTCAAGGTGAGAGGGGGAAAGTTTAAGGGAGATGTACGAGGGAAGTTTTTCCTACAGAGACTGGTAGGAGCCTGGAATGCACTGCCAGAAAAGGTGATGGAAGCGGACATTTGGTGACATTTAAGAGCTGTCTGGATAGTTACATGAATAGGGAGGGAATAGAAGGACACAGACTGAATAACGGTAGAAGGTTTGTTTTTTAGATTAGTCAGGGCATGATGTTCAGCACAGGCTTGGAGGGCCAAAGAGCCTATTCCTGTGCGGTACTTTTGTTCTTTGTTGTTCTTAAATCGACAAGCCCCGAACTGAAAGCACCTTTCCCCAGTACATCTAAATGTGCAAAGTCATTGCAAACACATGACACTCAAGCTTTAAAGCAAATTTAATACTCTCCTTGCAACCATGGAATTTTTATGTATCTGCCTCCTGAGCATCTGTATAGTCATAATCATGATATCTGCTCCATTGTTATACTGGGGGACTGTCTGAATCAGACAGGTTTGAAAATTCAAGATAACAAGCATGGGGCTGGATGAACACAGCAGGTCAAGCAGCATCATAGGAGCAGGAATAGG
>JAHRHZ010000023.1:4525602-4537661 GCA_024137785.1 Ginglymostoma cirratum
CAGCATCATAGGAGCAGGAATGATGCTGCTTGACCTGCTGTGTTCATCCAGCCCCATGCTTGTTATCTCGGATTCTCCAGCATCTGCAGTACCTTTTATCTCTGATACAGGTTTGAAAATTCATCTATGTTTAAGTCTCTCTGCCTCTCGGGCTGTGTCTGTCTTCAGGCCACCATTCCCTCACACTGTTTCTGGCCCTCATGTCTGTTTCTTAATTTCTTTCGGTTACTTTCTCTTGTTTAGTAGGGCTTCTACCCCAGTTTCTCTTCCTTGCTATATATTTCAGTGTCTCACTTTGGTTTCTGTGCCTCCCTTTCTGCCTGAATTTTCATCAAAACAGGGAGGCTATCCATCATTGTGAAAACAGAGGCAGAGACCTGAATGCAGATGTTCCACCCTTTAACACGACACCTATTTTCTTGTGGGTGCTGGCAGAGGGGTGGAGTTGAGAGATAATGGCATGTTTTAATTTGCGTATCCATTGTTGCAGTTTAAAATACAGATGCTTCTCACTGATCAGACATTTGCTAGGCAATGCACAGGCAGGACTTGTCCACTTCAAAATTTGTTGGAGAATGTCTGATGCTGCCAGAGTTCTTTGGATTGATAGGATACTCCTTTGGAGAGGTATGGTACTCTTAGATAAGGTAATGTGATCTTTGAGATTATTAAAAGTAGACATTGAGGTTTGTAAAAATCATTGGAAATGAGGGAGCTGTCAACATTTGTCAAAATTAGCTATTAAGGCATTTAAAACACCCACCCTTTAAAACACCTGGCCTTTAACAATCCATAAAATAACTTTTCATGGTGTTTAAATAAAATCAATGTTCGTAATTTCACTACGCCTGTTGACATAAACCTGATGGTTATAATTATAGGACTAGTGTGGCATGCCTGATTTCACATCATTCACAGTGGGGTGCCTGTCAGTTCACAGTTTGATTGTAAACCCTGGGTTAAAGAATGTTCAATGTAGTGAATGGGTTTTTATCAATTGAGTTTCTTTTGAAATAGTGAATTCAAGAATAAACACTTCAGAATTTTATTTAATTAGCACAGGTTCTGAGATCTGCACATAGTAGATGCTAAGTAAGCTGTAATGTTGTGTGTAGAGGCAAAGACTGATGTAGAGGGAGCATGGGTTGGCAAGTATTGGTGGTAGGTTGACATATGGGCTATAAAGGGCCATGGAGTGCAAAAAGGACATAAATTGACTCAACGGGCATGAGGGATCATGTAGCTTGTGTACAGGTGGATCGGTTGACGTTGTGATTGTAAAGAACACGGGGCATGGATAAAGAGGCATAGTTTGACATAGATGGCATGAGGTGTCACAGAGGTGGTTAGAGGACCTTTGGTTGGCATGGGAACTATAAAGGGGTTTGGGATGTGTGCAGAAGGGGATAGGTCAGCATGGAGGATTTGATCATTCGTGGATGGGTGGGGAGCATGAGACAGTATGGGTTGGCATGAATGGGCATGGACGTGTGTGTGAGCTGGGGACTGATTTTTGTGTTTTTGTTTCTATTTCCTTGGACAAAATGCCCGAGTGCCAATGCAGACATGCCCAACCCATCTCCTCACCTGGTAGCCACTACACCATTTTTGGGATTGCTGCCACGATTTCCATAAATCCAGTTCCATAGGAATGAAAATCTGAATCTCTGTGGCACATTCTCCCTCGTCAAGTTTGCAGAGCACTCTGCTCCTGATTCAGGAACTAAAATACAAGCCTCAGTCTCTTCCTTTTTCCCTCCGTCTCAGTGCTTCAATAAATAATTTTTAAACAATATTTGAAGTAATTACAAGTAGTCAATCAGAATAAAACATTCACCTGCTTTTGAATTGACAACGGACCTTCAAGGTTGTAATGTCATTAAGATTTTTCTAGGAATGTGCCTTGCTGCTGAGATCCACAGATTGTTTTGTTGTTGGACCATACTGTTGCAAAGATTCTTGCTGCACCTAACAAACTAAGTTCCCATTTGTCAGTTCAGTTAGTTACTAATGGCAACACTTGATAGCTGACCACAAAATCTAGACATATAATGTGTAAAAATGTCACTGCAAGAGAGTACACAAGTAACACATTATTAGTCATCAAGAGTTCCAACACAGATGAAATTTTCAAACCAGCTTGACAGCATGCAAGTGATTGTTTATATATGTATACCAAAAACATCCATTCCTCATCATTGTTTAAACTCATTGATAACCTTGTGAACTAATAACAGCATCATTTTATCAGATGCTGTAAACAAAAATAGCCAACATATAAAACAGCATTATCTCTGCTGCACTACAAGGTTTTCCTGTGGCCAGCATAGCAGACTATGCAACTGAACTATTTAATGCAGCAATTCAATGAACTGAAATCTCCCCAGTTGGTTATTCTGTTCTATGGGGCCACTTTTCTAAAATATCTGCATTATGAACTTGAAGAAAAAAAAATAAATTGTTCTCACTCATTGTTTAGAATGCAACAGCATTCAAGTTTCCCTTATTTGTATTCAAGAGGTTTCTTTTTGGCAGAACCGCTTAAAAGCAAAATGTCAAGTATTCAGTTCTTACAGATGCAGGCAGCAGTCTCACCTTTAAATTGTGGAGAACTGTGCAGGCACCTGCACAATTGCAGTTTTAAATAACTCTGACATTCCAGGTGTCAGTCATGGCTCAGCAGGAGCACTGTCACTTCTGAGTCAGAGGATTGTGGGTTCAAGTCCCAATGTAGACATTTGATACTTCAGTTACTAAAGAAAGACTTGCATTTATATTGTGCCTCTCACAAGCTTAAGACTGCTGAAAACATATTACATTCAGTGAAATGTAGTCACTGTCTTGATATAGTAGTCAGTAAGAATCATAGAATCCCTACATCATGGAAAGAGGCCATTCAGCCCACTGAGACCACGCCAACTCTTTGAACGGCATCCTACCTAGACCCTCCACCTTATAACCCTGCATTTATTATGGCCAGTCCACCTATCCTGCACATCCCTGGACACTACAGATAATTTAGCATGGCCAATCCACCTTACATGCACATCTTTGGGTTAGGGGAGGAAATCAGAGCATGCGTTGGAAACCTGTGCAGATATGGGGAGAATGTGCAAACTCCCCACAGACTGTCATGCAAGGTTGGAATCAAACCCGGTCAATGTGAGGCAGCAATGATAACTGCTGAAGCACAGTGCCTTTCTATAAGCTTCCAAAAGCAACTTGTTTTTAAGACTGTGTCTGGAGGCTAGCCTAAAAACTCAGGGACCTGTTGGTTTCCTCATGGGCTCATTTTCCTCACAAGTTATTGCATAACCTTGCATGGGTAAAGTGCAAATTTTATGAGCTGGAGGGGAGAGGGTGGGGCAGCAAGTTCTGTAAGTGGACCGCACTTCCCTCTCTGCAACCTGGTAATGTCACTCAACTCCTATTCATTTCATACGCCCACCATGGAGATGTCAGAGATCATGCAAAAAGTGGTGCTTTCCAAGAGTTCTCCTGCATCCTGACTGGCACAAGATAGAGGAGGCTGCAGAAGTCAGCACCAATGGGCTGTTCAAGAGAACCTGGCCCCATTTGCACAACAGGATGAATAATCTCTGCTGTGCCAGGGTATGAGTCACAATCCACTCAATGCTTCATGCCCTTCTGAGTGACAGTTATCATTGTGAGATGGAAAATGCAGAGAACAGTCATGCACAAGATTGGGTGCCAGGCATCTCCATGAAATGACTCATGTCACATTATTTGCAGCCACCAGTACACCACTACTTGCCAGAATTCGCACTTAAAATGTAAAATGAGTTACAACACTGAGTTGCTCTCACATCACCATCTCAACGATCTTCCTTCGCAAATTGAAGAACATAGACATCTGAAAGCTTTTCACTAAAAGTGAGCATGGGGCAAGGACATAACCACAAAGATGACTTTAGGATGAATAATTCACAGGTATCTCAGATGCATATATCATACATTACTTCATAGGTTAACATCAACTGCAGCTCTTTGATACTGAACCACGTTCATTCAGAATTATTTAGTACACAGTTTCCCCATACCACATTCTTCTTACTCGTGACGCGCTCAGACAATCAGAGCTCTGGGAATTGAAATCTTTAACTGTATCTGTCAATGCAGGCCTAGTTCTCATTTCCCCTTAATGCTTCTCTTTTGAATCTACTCTATGACTCTAAGTGTGAAACACAGTAGGCACAGGGGGGTGCCTGACACAAGGCTTTGACCCATTTTGAGGAGCAGGTACTGAGCTGGCCAGGAAGCAAGGGGTACGTGGCTATGCCTCAGGGGACTTTGGGTAACTCCAGCTATTTAGTAAGAGAGTCTCCAGTTGCACATCAAGCACCAGTGACTAAATGAAACCTTCAAAAAGCTTAGCAGTTTTTCTTCATTGCCTCTGGATCCCAATCCAAGCCAGGACGAAAGCCCCCCTGCCCCAAGTCCATCCCTATCAATATCTCAAACCATGTCTCTGAGGAAGAACAATCACAAACCTCCAAGGATGCCACATCAAGGCCTTCCTCCCACCTCCATCAGCTCAAGCAGTCACTTTGGTGGGTAGCCTTGTATGGAGTAGGTTTGGGGTTACATTCGGGTGAGCACAACACAGACATGAACTCACACCTAGAGGCCAAAGAAGCAGTCAAGGCATTGAGTACTCTGAGGACTGCTGGAGAATAGGCTACTGCTGAGCCTAGTTTAGATGATGAGCCTCGGATTAACAAGCAGATGGAGATGCATAGGTAAGGAGGCGAGCATCTGGCAGAGGTGCCAAAGATCGTGTCCAGATTGGAAGGAAGGGCAGAGGAGACTAGCCAGGTTGTGAAGAGATAATGTGGCTCCGGCATGCAAATGTATGACAGCTTCCATGCACCACGTGAAGAGCTTCCAGCTTCTAAGTGAAGAGTTAAGTGCAGCAGGACAAGCAGTATCTGCCAGATATAGACAGGAATCATTCACTCCGTCACTTGAGCCATGGGTATACTCTTTCACTATCTGGGCAAGAGGAGGGTCTAAAGATCGCAATCTTCCACCAGCTGCTTTGTCTCCTCAAGGGCTGAGATTATATGCTGACAGGGATGATGAGTGATAGGCAAGCATCCAGGGATTGTTATCTCAGGACACACCAGAGGTGCTATACTGCACTACCACCTCTCTGCCAGGCACCTTCATGTCACCATTAGATCACACCAATGTGGTTGCAGCTACAGCTTTGCTGGAAACCCCCACCAGGTTGGAGCCCTCTAGGCCCTGGACCACCGAAGCATACCTACCACAGTCATCTGAGGCAAGCCAGCAAAGGAGTCAGCAGGCTTCCTCAAATAAGCTGCTATTGGTGAAGTGATGTCAAGATATAGCAGTAAGAAAACAAAGATTAAAAGTCACTTTGAAAGAGTGAAGCCATTCCGAGTGCACAGGTATCAAACCTCTGTATTACCTGGTTCTTGACGCAAATGTAGCACATTGCATGACAGTCCTGTGATCTCTGTAAATCTGTTAAGGCATTTAACTATTTATCTTTACCTTGTAGACGACTTTGAGGTGTGTTGCACTGTCTCAGGTGTATCATGTATGTTTGTATAAACAAAATTAGTTGCAAGTTTATCAGGGGTAGGTTGGAATGGGAATTAATTTGATCACTTATAATCTTATTAAATGGCAGAGAAGGGTCCTGCTTCTAATTCGTGTGTTTGTATGTGGAGCAGTGGAAAGACCCGTTATCCTTTCTGTGGCCTTGGATGAACATAACCTCTAGAAAGTGGGGGCTTAAGCAAAATGCTTGGGGTTTGGGACATATTCAGCATATTGTAGCTCCTCTACATCTCTGCAATAGATGAATGCCCATGAAAATTGAAGTTTGAGTCATGGAATTGCAACCCCATGTAATCTTACGTAACTCCATACTGATGCCATGGCCAGGAAACTGAACAGGTAGCTCAACACTGAGTGATCAGAACTGAGCATGATGGTCAAGATGTAGCCTGACCACCCACTGCACTATTTAAGTAACAACTCCCTTGATTTGCTCTCAGTTGTTTGGTTATATAGAATCATGGAATGATCACAGCATAGAGGCAGGCCATTCAGCCCATTCAGTCTTTGCTGGCTCCATGGAGGGAGTGGTTCACAACAGCTGTTCCCTGCCTTTTCCATGTAGCCTTGCAAACATTTCCTTATCAGACAAGAATAAGGTTTAACATAACCTCATGTGGATCTAGAAGAACACAGCAAGCCAGGCAGCATCAGAGGAACAGGAAAGCTGATGTTTCGTGTCAGTACCCTTCAGAAATCTTGAGGATTCAAATTTCTGAAGAATTGTCGTCACGCGAAACGTCAGCTTTCCTGTTCCTCTGATGCTGCCTGGCCTGCTGTGTTCCTCCAGATCCACACTTTGTTATCTCTGACTCCAGCATCTGCAGTTCTTGCTATCTCTTTAACATAACCTCCTTGTTTTTGCACTCTACTCCCTCTTGATAAAGCCGAGCATGCCATTTTCTTTGTAAACCATGTTCTTAACCTGTCCTGCTACTTACTTTGTTTCATTTGCATGTGTCCCCAGGTCCTCCTGTTCTAGAATCTCCTTTGGAACTGTACCCTTGACTTTATATCGTTGCTCTGCATACTTCCAAGCTGTATTTCAACTTGATTGCATTGATGTTTCTGAATTATAGAGAAGCCGTACGTAGTAAATATGAAGCAGGTAGTATGCAGTTACATTTGGAAAATGACACATTGTTTAAACTAAACTACATAATTAGTTGAAATGAAAGGACAGCAACAATGTTATTTTTGTTTTATCCTCAGGAGCAATTAGGATAGTTGTTTTCCCTATCTCAATTTCTTCAGTTGCCTGGAATAATATTTAAAACCCAGTGGATTACAGTGGTACATTAGTACAATAATGTCAACATATTCTATCACAACTGTCTGCAAATTTGAATAACCCGTTGATATATTCGGCTATTTAGCCATTCGACTCAGACAGCTAGTGACAGCAATCTAAGTGTCTTCCACAATGTGACTACAGAGCAGCAGGCACATTTGAAAGTGGACCACTTGTTATTTCTAACCCTGAGGCAAACTGAGTAGAGAAACCATCAAAAATAATTGATCTGAACATAGTTACAAATGTAACATTTTATAAGAATGTGGGACTGAAAGGGCGTTGGAACCATTTTCAAACTGTCCAGTTGTACATGCATATTTTGGGATTGTGTCTTTAATTTAGGTGACAATGGAGGATGGATGCTCTTGTGACCTGCTTTGAATCCTGCTGACATCAATCCATGCTTGCTTGGTTGTTCAAGGTGGGTGGGGCAGGTTGTTTTACAGAGAAGTAGCTGCATGAAAGTCACACCTGTAAGCAACCTTCTGAGCTGCTGCACTGATGGTAGATAGATTGTTTGGCCAGAGTTTTGCTCCAGAGGCAGACAGTGCGAGTTGGGAATATTCCCAGCTTGCCACATCTGCCTCAGGAGAAACTCCTCCAAATGGTGGGATCTCCTTTATGAGAGTGCTGATGCAGGGTAGACTCCAGGTCCCCAACCCTAAATGCAGATTGGAGGAGGCTATGAAGTGTGTCCCAGTTGTTTTGTCAATCTTAGCCCTCATTCCATATATGTCATCACCCAACCACCCATGTCCCATGCCATCTTAATGTCAACCCATGATATCCATCCACACCCATGTATGGTTTCTTATAACTTGCATTACCCCTTATAGCCCCTGTGCCCACACTGGCATGCTGACATATTCATAACCTCACATAATCTAATCCTTTAATGACCTCTTTGAGCTGTCAATTAAACTGAAGTTAGGATTCCCTCATGAAATAATAATTTGATGAGGCATCTCAATGATGCAGGCAAGTTTAAAAGGACTGCGAATTTAAATAGCATCACG
Source organism: Ginglymostoma cirratum (assembly GCA_024137785.1). NCBI lineage: Eukaryota > Metazoa > Chordata > Chondrichthyes > Orectolobiformes > Ginglymostomatidae > Ginglymostoma > Ginglymostoma cirratum. The sequence goes on from JAHRHZ010000023.1 coordinate 4,533,523, forward strand.
ACCTGTCAGTTTGACAGATCATGTCCATCCTTAAAGTCCATTCACCTCTACTTAAATAATTGATGACTCATAAAATGTATTTTAAGGTTCTTGCTACAGCAAAAATGGGGTATGTTTCAACTCAGCACTGAACCTCACCCCATTTCCTTTCCCAGCAAAGGTAGGATTTGTCAATGTGTGTGGTGAGTGTTCTGAATCTATGTCTCTCTATCATTTTTAAAAGTCCTCAGAATCTCCGTGAAAATCTAGGCCTTAGACTTCAACTCACTGGGGATATTAGGAGTGTTAATTTCTGCAGATGGTTTCACTTCAATTTGCCTATTTAATTCCAAGATCTAATGAAGTTGAGAGCTAATTTGCATTTCTACCGGGAGATAAGGCCCATGTGGTTGCCATGGAATGAGCTTTGAGAAGGGAAGAGTCCACAGGAATTCATTGTTGTTTCATCACACTTGCCTTAAAAATATCACCAAACTTTGCAGAAAGAGTCAGCCTGCAAGATTCAGCACTAATATTGGCCACTTTAGACCTCGGTGGACAGCAGAACATGAAGGCCACCTATGGTCCTTCTCACAACAGACCTAATCGGGTTGAGGGCAGGTGGATCGTGGAGATTCTGCCATCTTCTGCCCTGACTGAATGCTGCTGCTGCTAGAAAACCTGCCACTGGAGAGGCACAAGGTTCTGCCAAGATTTTAAAGTACCATGTCTACTCAAATATTCTGGGGAGGTATGACCCATACTTCTCTAAGAACGTAAATTCTTTTCATATTCAATGTACAGACTTATTTCCACAAGACCTTATAGTGGGAAAATAAGTTATTTAAAATTCTAACAGTCAAAGTGGATTTTACTGAACAGCTGTCCCTTCATTAGCACATACATCTGGACCTCTGTATTGGTCTGGACAACATCAAATGTGATGTTGCAGACTGTTGGCTCCGGCGTCCACCTCCAATATAACTAGCAGTTGTCACAGCTGGGAAACGCAAGGATTTTGGATTCTAAAGTGAATCTGATATGTCATTTAAAAGTAAATGAGGTCCAAGAGTTATTCTTATGCAAACTTTTTTTTTGCTAATTGTTTTATGTGGTTTTTGTGCCGTTGACTGCTGACATGAATAGGTGGAGGCAGCCAAGGTTTGAGAGTGGTTGACTGAAGATTTTTTTTGTTGGGTTTTCTGGTGTTGCTGGTAAGTGACAATAATTGTTCTGTCCCAAAGCCAGTAGCATGTTGTGGGTTTTGACATATCTATCCACCAATTCCACATATTCAATCCACGACAACCCTTTCGACAGCTCCTTTGAAATCTACAACATCTACCATCCAGGAGGAAAAGGGCAGCAGATACGTAAGAACTTCACCACATGCAAGTTCCTCTCCAAAACACAAACCCTCTTGACTTGGAATAATATTGCTGTTCCTTTACTTTAATTGGGTAAAAATCCTGGAACTCTCCTCAAAGAAGAACAAAGAACAGTACAGCACAGGAACAGGCCCTTTGGCCCTCTAAGCCTGTGCCAATACATTTTGCTCTTGCATACTAAAAATTTCTTCACTTACAGGATCCACATCCCTCTATTCCCTTCCTATTCATGTATTCGTCCAGGTGCTTCTTGAATGCTGTTATTGTGTCTGTTTCCACCACCTCCTCTGGCAGCACTTGTAACTGTCTACACATCAAGAACTACAGTGGTCAAGAAGGCAGCCACCACCTTCTCCAGGTCAGGGATAGGCAATAAATGCTAGCCCAGCCAGTGATGCCCACATCCCATTAATGAACAATAAAAAAGAATTATTGTTACAATATCATGTCACTGGTACTTAAAAAATGTACATGGATCAAACTGATGCAGGAAATCGCACAAAATATTGCAACGTCTTAAGAGGAGCCCCACTACTGAGATGATAAGAGAGTATTGCACTGAAGTTGCAATCTTAAAACCCGGTATTCAGGATAAAAATCAGGTAGCGAATGACCATAATGCAGGTTTCTTCTGGTTAAGTTCTTTATCATGGCACAATCAATATACAATACAAATTGATCAACATAGTGGTTGCTATGAAGTAATTCATTGTGTCTGATGTGCTGTCTCTGAATGTGCTATATCATGATAAATAAATCTGTTGTTGCATCTGTAGCCTAAACTGTAACTGTTGGAGACTGTCAATTAAATGAGTTTTCCCAAAAGATGATGCTCTGCATGCGGCAGATTGTGGTGCTATCTATACAATGTATCCACGCTGCATGCCACAAAATACTTTTCACCGTATCTTCCTAGATATATGTGACAATAAAATCTACTCACTCATCCACCCTTTTGCATAGAGAATAAGGTGTAGAGCTAGATGAACACAGCAGGCCAAGCAGCATCATAGGAGCAGGAAAGCTTGATGTTTTGGGCCTAGACCCTTCATCACATTTTTGTTTCACAGATCTGAGAGAAGAACAACCTGTATTTGTTGCAGCAGTGACGGTGCATATGATGGGGCCACCTTCCTGTGAAGAGACATACAAAATTGCATTTACTTCCATTTATTATGTTCATTTTCCCATCAGCCCTCTCTGTTGGTGCAGTAGGATACTCTGAGTTGACTTCTTGATTGAAGGTGCTGGCTTAAAGCAGTTGAGGAGAACATGTACACTGTTTCAATTAATGGGGAGAGAAAATTAAACCTGGTCTGTGCCAAAACTCACTTAACAGCTGAAAGTTTAATTTTTCCCAAATACACAGAATACATGATTAGCAGTGCATTACTTTAAAAGGAAGGGAGCTGTTTGTTACTTTCTGTAAATTTACAAAAATCACAAGTAGCTGCAGTCATTAGTATATGCAGTAGTTCAAATATTTCTACCAACGGAAGAAGAAAACTCAGTATAGATACACATTAAGCTCATTTTACTTGGCAGCTTTGTTTTGGCAGAAGGGATTAAGAAAGGAATGGAATTTTAGACTTGGGTGTGGATATTGCAAATGTCTTTACTAAGGAGTAATGGTTGTATTTGATGGCGCCAGAATAAATGCAAACTCAAAATTGTGTAATTAACATAATATATTAATTCTTTACTCTAAGCCTGTAATTGCCAACTGTGGTTCATATTGTTGATCTCAATTTCAGGGCACTCTGAGTATTAAATAGTATTTCATTCTAAGCAAATCCTGATTCTAACTCAGATTAGAAATCAGAGAAGCAAAACTTATGCTTCAAAAGGGTAAATAAAGTGAGAACTATGTCAAGGATATTGCCACTACATTAATAGCTCATCTAAAGGTATAATTTGTACATTGAACAACAATAAAAGATCAGAAGGTCGAGCTGGACCTTGTAAGGCAAATATGTATTTTCAATGCTCACACTGAACACAATACTTTAACTTGAGTCTGAACAGTGCTGGAATGATTATGTCAGTGCACAATAACTTTACTCAAATATGTATAACAATCACCAGAATTGATCTTTCCTTTGCAATCTTTGCCTGCAGGCATGTGTGACCCACAGTATCATGACCTCCACTGTGGTTAGGGCAAGGAGGCAAGTGAGTAAACTCACTTCATCTGGTGTCGTGTGACTTTTGACCTTGTCCAAAACAGCTGTCACTAGTTAGGACATTAGTTAAAGTGCTGACCTGAATTCTGTGCAGCCCCTTCAATGAGGACTTTCAGATACATGAAATGAGAGTCGGCTGTTCCTAACACTGAATTCAACACCTTTATCAAGATGACATGTTGCTGCTAACCCTGGCCTAAACTTGCTTTGCAGCTCAATACCCCAATTTGGCCATTTTTGTGGTTTTTTTCACATTTACATATTTGCCAAATTTTGTCCCCATTCATGCCTGCCTCTTCCTTGTTTAAACTCTCTGCATTAGCATAGAGCATGGTTTGAGATTTTGCTCCTAACTTGGGGCACTATCTTCAAGCTGTATGCTAATGGGACTTGCTGTATGACATACAAAATACTTGCTTTCTAAAGCTTTATTTGCAGTGAAAATGAAGTTCCATGTAGGGCAAGATAATATTAACACAGCAGTTTGATTATGATCAGAGATAAAAGGTACTGCAGATGCTGGAGAATCTGAGATAACAAGCATGGGGCTGGATGAACACAGCAGGTCAAGCAGCATCATAGACCTGCT
>JAHRHZ010000023.1:4538061-4626649 GCA_024137785.1 Ginglymostoma cirratum
AACACAGCAGGTCAAGCAGCATCATAGACCTGCTGTGTTCATCCAGCCCCATGCTTGTTATCTTAGTTTGATTATGATGTTTGGTGTTAATGCATTAAAGTAAATTTTCTCCTTTGGTAATTAGGGGCAATATTAGTTTGTACAGTTGGAAAATTGGGTGCAAAGTCTGAAATTTAAAACATGTTTTCATGAAATTTGTTTTTTTTTCCTTCACTTTGAGAGCTCAAAGTGTGAGTTTGACATTTTATGGGCTATACTTTTGCTATAGCAAAGCATCTAATTTTGTTCTTTAGTCTTACTTTGGCATTCTTCAGTTTAAACAATTCTGACCACACAGTTGGTGAGCAGCAGCTAATAATGATGCGGTGAAGAAAACACGGCAGCTAGTACCAGATAGCAGCCAATGAGATATCTCCTTAACCATGAAACTTAAGAATTTGTAAACCAACTCCAAAAGGCCTAAGAGAAAGAGAGAATTAAAGACAATCTGTGCAATGGCAAATCAAGTGCTGTACAGGAGAGACAGAAAGGCAAAGTAAGAACATGTAAAATTTAATATTTTAAAGTTACTCCCACCCCAAAAGTCAAAACCTGAAGGAATGAGACTTTGCAGTTGTCATAGTTAATTTTCAATGCCTTTTCATTGTCACCAAGGGGAAGGCAGTGGCATAGAGTTAATGTCACCGGATCAATGATGCAGAGGCCCAGCTTAACGTTATGGGGTGTCAGTTTGCATCTCATTATGGCAGATGGTGAAACTGCAATTCAATAAAAAATTTGGAATTAACATGTTAGCTTAACAGTGACTACGTAACCATCGTTGATTGTCATAAAGACTAATGTCTTCACAAATGTGCCTTAGGAAAATCTGTCATCCTTAAGCGAATGTGGTTGACTGTTAACTGCCCTCGGCAATTAGGGATAAGCAATAAGTATTGACCCAACCAACATGCCCACATCCCATGAATATACATGAATATGAAATCATATTGTTAAGAGTATACCTGTGGTAATATTAGGTTTAGATATGTGCAACAAGCCTATTTCATATCTAGTGTGCAAACGTAGCAAATTCATAATGTTCAATGCAAGTGAGTAATGAGGCAGACTGGAAAATGCCACTTTTGCAAATCTAACTTGGGCAGTAGCTTTTGGATATTCGTATTTAACAGTACATTTGTTCCGTGCCTGAAATTGTTGCACTATTTATCCATAAATTCTAGGGAGCACCATTAGCCTTATCATTACTTTAGTAAATTCTGACCGAGTAATATTACAAATTGTTACCTGTCAAAATTGGGTGTAATGAATCACCTTTACTTAGAAAATTAGTGTTTTATTTATTGATCTAGTTGTAAAGATGGAATCTCAAACATCCATTAAAATGAAGAGGAGCTTACACGTGGAAGAAAATAAAGACTGGTAAATAATCAAGATTCCATTGGAAAGCATTGACCAACTGTTTGGGACTGTGGCTTGGATTTTTGCACACAAGTCTACATAAATTTTGTTTATTTGCAAATTGTATATTTTCTTAAGCAGGTGGAACATTTGATAAATGATACCGAAGGAGAACTGTACTTAAAATGTATTCATCATAGTTGTGGTGGTTGGATAAAATTATTGGAGGGGAGCTGGCAGAGAGATGATGGGTCAAATGGTTTCCTGAGCTGTAATGATTATATGATTTTGTGCATAGCCCGTAGTATCTACATCAGTGAGTAATGAGAAATGCTTTACTGTTTAGGGAACAAGGAGATTCTTCATGTGCGGTTCTTTTTACCTTAGGCATTTAAAACAACTTATTACATGGTCTTTGCTTTGTAAAAGAAACAGCATGCAAGGAGAGCCATGCACAAGAGTTTCTTCTACCTCCCTGAGGATCTCTGTTTGTCTTTGTCACTTCAATGTGGTATGTTCACCATCTGATTCCTGCAGAGTTTCTCAATTATAGTAGATGTTCCTCTGCTCATAAACACAGTCTTGTGCAGCATATGACTCATGGGTAAATGTACTGCATATGTGGTACTGAGCCATGCAGCCAAGTGTTTCCCATGATCTACTGGAAGTTGGTGTATGAGCATGATTGTGCCCTCCATTGTTCTCATAACAGAATTTCTGTTAGTAGGGATTGCTTTGACATCATTAAAATGATAAGTAAAGAGTAAGTAAAGTCAAAGAGGCAATGTCTTCTGGCCATTCACTACAAATGGTCCCAGTTAACTACATTGGCTTTAGCAGATTGACTGCAGTTGGAAACATTTGCTGCAGTTACAGAGAAACAAAGACAGCTCCAGCTTCTTTGAATAATTGTGTCTTAATTTGTGGAGGATATATATCTTAATTATATTTTCTGCAAAAACATTATTGTAAAAGCATAATGTAAAAGCATTATTTAACCTAGATGAAAAGAAACTTAGTAGAAACTGTATACGCTCTGTATTATGCTCTGCAGCAATTCACCAATAGATAAGCACGTTCCAAACCCACGACCACTTCCATCTAGAAGGACAAGAGAAGCAGATGTATGGCTACACCACCACCTCAAGTTTCCCTCCAGGCCACTCACCGTCCTGACTTGGAAATATATCACCGTTCTTTCACTGTCACTGGGTCAAAATCCTGGAATTCTCCCCTTAAGGGCATTGTGGGTTGATCTACAGCAGTTGGACTGCAACGGTTCAAGAAGGCAACTCACCACCTTCTCAAGGGCAAGTTGAGATGGGCAATAAATGCTGGCCATTCCACGAGTAAATAAAAAGAAATCCACACACATATAGGAAGTGGATGAGCAGTCTTGGTGTAAATTAGGACACAGGCAGCAAAATTTTGAATGACCTCAAGTTTGTGAAGGGGATCATGGAGTTAGAAAATAATATGGAAGATCAGAGGAACACATTGAATAAGCAAATCTATAGGTACCAAACACATGGGTGAAGATTTTAGCAGTTAATAACCTGAGGCCAGTTTATTATTACACAGATGCAAATAGGACATATTCGTGCTTTGTGTGTGGGAAGTCATGTCTTGCTAACTTGATTGAGTTTTTTTTTGAAAAGGAGACAAAAAAGATTGATGAAAGCAGAGTAGTAGACGTTGTCTATATGGACTTCAACAAAACATTCGACAAGTTTCCAAATGGTAGACTGGTTAGTAAGGTTAGATCACATGGTATCCAGGGGAGCTAGTGAACTGGAGTCAAAATTGACTGAAGGTAGGAGACAAAGGGCGGTGGTCGAGGGTTACTTTTTGGACTGGAGGCCTGCAACCAGCAGTGTGTTGCAAGGATCGGTGCTGGGTACACTGTTTTTCATCATTTATATGAATAATTTGGATGAGAATCTGGGAGGCACGGTTAGTAAGTTTGCAGATGACACCAAAGTAGGTGGTGTAATGGACAATGAAGATTATCTCAGTACAATTTGACCTTGATCAGATGCACCAATGGACTGATGAGTGGCCGGTGGAGTTTAATTTAGGTAATGTGAGGTGCTGCATTTTGGTAAGGCAAACCAGAGTAGGACTTGCGTAATTAATGGTAAGGCCCTGGGAAGCATTGCTGAACAAAGGGACCTAGGGATGCAGGTGCTTATTTTCTGGAAAGTGGAGTCACAGGTTGACAGGGTGGTGAAGAAGGCATTTGGCTTGCCTTCACTGGTTAGAACAATGAGTGTAGGAGTTTGGATATCGTGTTTTGGCCGTACAGGACATTGGTGAGACCACTTTTAGAATACTCCATACCATTCTGGTCCGCCCTTCTATTGGAAGGATGTTGTTAAATTTGAGACGGTGCAAAAAAGACTTAGAAGAATGTTTCTGGGACTGGAGGGTTTGAGTTGTAGGGAGAGGCTGAATAGGCTGGGGCTTTTTTCCCTGGATCATCAGAGGGTGAGAGATGATCTTAGAGAGGTTTATAAATCATGAAGGGCATGGATAGGGTGAATTACCAAGGTCCTGTGCTTAAAATGTGGGAGTCCAGAACTAGAGGACATATAGGTTTGAGGTGAGAAGGGAAAGATTTAAAAAAGACCTGAGGGTTAACTTTTTCACACACAGGGTGGTGTGTGTATGGAATGAGCTGCCAGAGGAAGTTGTGGTGGTGGTTTCAATTACAACATTTAAAAGGCATCTGAATGGGTAACTGAATAGGAAGGGTTTAGCAGGATACGGGCCAAATGCTGGCAAATCGGACTAGGTCAGATTGGGATGTCTGTGTTGAACCTAAGGGTCTGTTTCCATACTGTATGACTCTGACCCCAATGATGATGTGAATGTGAATAACATGAAGCACATCTTAGAATCAGATATAACATCATGATTGTGAGGAGTTGGCTCAACTTCTTACAGTTGTGTGGGAGAGAAATTAAGTTAGTATTGAGGGAACAGAGTTTGTGATGGAGATCAGTGGGTTCTGTCTTTCCAGCAGTGTACGTCAGACCATGGTATCAATGAGCAATGGAAGACTTAATGGTGTTACCGGAAACAATGCTATAAAATTGTGGAGTTTGCACATTCTCCCCGTGTCTGCGTGGGTTTCCTCCGGGTGCTCCGGTTTCCTCCCACAGTCCAAAGATGTGCAGGTTAGGTGGATTGGCCATGGGAAATTGCCCATACTGTTCAGGGATGTGTACATTAGGTGGGTTATAGCGGGGTGGGTCTGGGTGGGATGCTTTGAGGTTCGGTGTGGACTTGTTGGGCCGAAGGGCCTGTTTCCACACTGTAGGGATTCTATGATTCTATGAAAATATTAAAACATTATTCACGTACTTTAAGATAAGATCAAAGTAAAGAATGATGAAGGCCATAATGTGGAATGTTTGCTAATATGTTACAGTATTCATAATACAAGAATGCAAAATATAATTTGAGTTTCTGAAAGATATCCATCTGCCAATTGAGTTAGCTGTTGTACTGATCGTATCACTGAAAGTACTGACTTTTTTTGTGGAATGCACCGTGTATATCATGAAGTATTTTACTATATGGTAAAATGCATGCTTTTTAACTGAAATGATGTTCCCCTCTGTCTTATTATGTACTTCATAGAATTGTTGCAGCACAGATGGAGGCTATTCAGATCATTGTGTCCATGCTGGTAATCTGCAGGAGAAATTCTGCCAGTACCATTTTCCGGGTAAAAACAGAAGTTGCTGGAAAAGCTCAGCCGGTCTGGCAGCATCTGTGAAGAAAAAATCAGAGTTAGCATTTCAGGTCCAGTGACCTTTCCTCAGATCCTGCTGAGCTTTTCCAGCAACTTCTGTTTTTGTTCCTGATTTACAGCATCCATAGTTCTTTCAGTTTTCATTTTCTGGGTAGCCCTGCACAGTTTTTTTCCCTCACATAACGATCCAATTCCCTGTCGAATTCTTCGATTGAACCTCCCCTTGCTCCATAACAAACTCAGACAACACTTTACAGACCTTAATGACTTGCTGCGTAAAATAAGCTTTTCTTCATGTTCCCAATTACCTTTCAAATGTGCCCTGTGATTCCCAATCTTCCCACCAAAAGAAACAGTTTCTTCCTGTATGCTCTGTCCTAATACCATTTCAATTTTGAATACCTCTAACAAGTCTCCTTTCAACTTTCTGTTCCCCAAGGAGAACAACTTCTCTAATGGATATACTTACTGAAGTATTTGGTAGACTTTTCAGTCATTGTTTATTTGTAGAACAATGAATTGGCAATTGTAATTGCTTGAAAATCTTTATTTTGTTGACTCCTTTATTATACACAGCATGTTTGAAATCTAAATAACTGAGTTTGAACCCTGTAGGCTGCATTTTATTTCTAATTTTCTGCTTCCTTTGTTTGTAGGTTGCGGAGATGCATGGTGAACTCATAGAATTCAATGAAAGACTACACAGATTACTGATGGCTAAGGAGGCCCTTATCTCACAGATGAGGCAGGAACTCATTGATTTACGAGGGCCGGTAAGTAATTTTATATACTTGGTTTAGAACCAGTGGACAGTTGTGGACTGTCCATTTTAGGTGGATGATTGTCTATACGTGTACAAAGTACATGGATACAGTCACAGAAAAAAATATATTTGGATGGTTATGAAGCAAACAAAACACAGAAAGAATGCCAAGCACACCAAAAGTTACATTTAAAAGACATGTACAAGAAAATCAGTAGTTTGCTGCTTACAGAATTTGGAAAAAAATAGATCAAAAATGTAACTGCTTCAAACCTTGGGAAAACTTGGAAAAGGGATTTTTGAAAAGTGAGAATGAAGAGCAGTCCTATGGAGTGTGCAATGATTTTATAATCAAATAGAGTTTGTTGACTCGTGAAGGCATAATAAAAAAAAAAGCAAATTACAGGATGCACAATAAAGCAAACAAATTAAAAGAATTTGCATCCTGATGCGTTAACGTAAAATTAATTCAAGAAAAGCAATTGCTAACATAACAAAATCCATTACCAGCTACATGAAATTTGTGTACGAACGTACAAACAAATCACAGGGGAGACCATCCAGCTCCACAAATCTGCTCCGTCACTTTAATAAGATTGTGGCTACTTTGATTGTAACCTCAAATGCTCATTCCCACGACTCCTAATAACCTGTCACCTTGTTTACCGAGAATCTATCCACCTCAGATTAAAATATTCAAACACTTTGCCTGCACTGCCTTTTCAGGAATGGAGTTCCAAAGACTCTCATCATTGTCCTAGAAAAGAAAATTGCTTCATCCCTGTTTTAAATAGGCAACCCCTTATTTTTAAAGAGTGACTTTTAGGTATAGATTCTCCCGTAATCGTAGACATCCTCTCTACATTTACCCTGTCCGGAATTCTCAGGATTGTGTATGTTTCAATCAAGTTGGTGCTTACTTCTTAAACTCCAGCAGATACAAGCGTAGCCTGTTCATCCCTTTCCTCCTAGAATGACTCACCCATTCCATGCATTAGTTTGGTAGGCCAGAATTGCCTCCAGTGCATTTACATCCATCCTTAAATAACCAATTCTGTGCACAGTACTCTGGATCTATTCTCAACAGTGTACTGTATAACTGAAGCATAACATCTCTACTTTTGTATTTAATTCTGCTCACAATAAATTACAATGTGCTATTAGCTTTCCTAATTGCTTGCTGTAGCTCCATACTAACCTTTTGTGAATCAAGCACTAGGACTCATGACAAGGAAGTACTCAATGGATGGCAGGACACTGGGATACTCAGAGGAATAGTGGGATCTTGGGGTACTGTCCACAGATCTCTGAAGGCGCAAGACAAGTTAGGGTAGTAACGGCATAGAAGACATTTGCCTTTATCAATCATGGCATAGACTAGAAGAGTAAGGAGGTTATGTTGGAGCTTTACAAAACTTTGGTTGTTTTCTTTGGAGCAGAGAAGGCTGAGACGGGATTTGATAGAGGTGTATAAGATTATGAGGGGCGTGGACAGGATGGATAGAAAGCAGCTGTTTCCTGAGGTGAAGGGTCATTAACTTTTAGTTTATTTGTGGGATATGGATGTCGCTGGCTGTCCAGCATTTATTGCCACCCTTGAGAAGGTGCTGGTGAGCTGCCTTCTTGAACCGCTGTAGTCCACCTGCTGTCAGTTGACCCACAATGCCATTAGAGAGGGAATTCCAGGATTTTGACCCAGCAACAATGAAGGAATGGCAACATTTTTCCAAGTCAAGATGGTGAGTGTTTTGGAGGTGAACTCAAAGATGATGGTGTTCCCATAGATCTGCTGTCCTTGTCCTTCTAGATTGAAGTGGTGTTGGTTTGGAAGGTGTTTTTGGAGGATCTTTGGTGAATTTCTGCACTGCATCTTGTAGATAGTACACACTGCTGCTACTGAGCAGTGGGTGCTTGTGGATGTAGTGCCAATCAAGCAGGATGTTTTGTCCTGGATGGTGTCAAGCGTCTTGAGTGTTGGAGCTGCAGTCATCCAGGCAAGTAGGGAGTACCTCATCACACACCTGACTTGTGCCTTGGAGATGGTGGACAGGCTGTGGGGAGTCAGGAGGTGTGATATTCGTTGCAGTATTCCTAGCGTCTGACCTACTCTTGTAGCAACTGTATTTATGCGGTGAGTCCAATTGAGTTTCTGGTCAATGATAACCCCCCAGGATATTGACAATGGGGTATTTAGTATTGTATGTCAAGGGACAATGGTCAGCCTGACATTTCTGTAGCGTGAATGTTACTCACCACTTGTCAGCCCAAGTCTGGATATTGTCCAGATCTCGTTGCATTTGGACATGACTTCTCAGATACCAAAGTAGTCCAATGGCTATGGAGAGATTGCGAGGGCTACAAAGGCCAAAGGCAACAACATCGAATAGTCTCATCAGCTTTCAGCAAAATTGCACCACGTGGTACTGCTCTATCCTGAATGTCCTTCACCTCACACGGATGGGAAGAAAATCATACATCACTGGAGTTATGTTCTCCACAACATTAGACTTGGAACATAATTACTCACTCCATTGTGTTGGTGAGTTCGTTTTGGAACTGACCCTTTTTTTTAGCTTCGCAGTTACAAAAAGTTGCAGTGTAGTTGTGTTTGAAATAAAAAGAATATAATAAATAATTTATTGTCGATGCTTCTGAAGACACTGCTGTTATATTGGTTTTTGAAGAGTTGCAGCATCATCATGGGATTTCTATGTATCTGTTTGCATTATAAAGTGTATGTCAGGTCTTAAACAATTGGAATTATTTAAGATTGCTTGTTATTTATGTCATGTTGGTGACGTCTAACTGTTTCATCTTTGTATATTGTGCGTTCTGCCATCCTTTGTTCTTTTGGCTAAGATTATGATTGTATGTCTTCATCTGTGACATCAATCTGTCTGATTTCATTTCTATAGTCTTATAGTCTAATGTGACCTCTTTTCAAAACCTAACAATGTTTTTGGCACTTGTCAGTTTATTCTCCTTTGGATACAGAAGGTTACCTGAATGTTGGAATTAAATCACCAAGACAATGTGTCCCTGTGCACTGGCAAAGAAATGATTAATGACGATTTGCCAAATAAAAATTGGGAAATCTGAACTGAGTTGTTACACTGCTAACATCTATATTTTGCCGTTGAGCAAAATGATGCAGAATGGCAGCCATCCAATTTTGCAGTGAAACAAAATATATGTTTTAAAAGCACATAATTTGATTTCATCTGCTTCTGCAGTCATGCAGTCAAGTCTTTGGGATTTATTGAGATGTGATGTACCTCTCTCTGAAATATTTACACTTTTGCAGACCCTTTTTTGAATCCTGAGCTGCACTGCAAATTTTTTGGAAATACTAGCAGCATTAATCTGTTTTCTTAAATCGTTACATGTTGAAATCCACAGGAATCCACTATCTCCAAATACCAACAGTTGATCTACAACACTTTGAAACCTTGCATGTTGTAAATACGCTGGTCTGGAATTTACCTTAATTTTTTTTTGGGTTCTGCACCATGGCAAGCTGTCTGCCTCTGCTTCTTTGGTAAACATTAATGCAAGGCAGGGTGGCTGACAGCCTCCAAGCTTGGATTGCAGTGATGTACCACAGGGATCAATGATGGGTTCCTTATTGTTTGTCTTATTCAAAATGATGAAGATGAGACTGCGGGAGGGATGATAGATAAATTTTCAGACCGCATAAAGATTGGTCAGATAGTTGACAGTGAAGTGGAAGGTGTTAGACTACAGGACAATATAAACAGATTGGTTAGATGGGCAGATCAATTATGGATTGAATTTAACCCTGATAAATGTGCGGTGATGCACTTTGGAAGAAATTACAAGATAAGGGCGTATTCAATGAATGGCAAGACAGTGGCAAGCTCAGATAAACAGAGGGATCTTGGGGTGCTTGTCCACAAACCCCTGGAGGTAATGGGGCAGGTTAATAGGGTAGATAAGAAGCCCTAAGTGACACTTGCCTTTATCAGTCACAGCATAGATTATAAGAGCAGGGAGGTTATGTTGAAGCTGTGAAGAACTTTGGTTTGGCTGCAGGTGGACCACTGAGTGCAGTTCTGGTCAACACACCATAGGAAGGATGTGATTATACTGGAGGGGATGGAAAGTAGATGTTGTCTGGGATGGAGCATTTTAGCTATGAAGAGTGCTGGATGAGTTCTGGTTGATTTTGGCAGTACAGACTCGTTGGGTTCAGGGGCCTCTTCTGTACTGTATGACTCTATGATTACATTGCATGCTGAGTTTATTTCTGGGTTTAGCAGAATATCTGAGGAAAGATTCCCCAGAACTCCTTCCCTAAGGGCATTGTGAGTCAACTTACTGCATGTGGACTGCAGCAGTTCAAGAAAGCAGCTCACCACCACCTTCTCAAGGGCAATTAGGGATGGGCAAGAAATGCTGCCCAGCCTGGATGTCCATGTCCCATGGATGGATTTTAAAAAAGTGAACATCTGAATGCACTTACTTACACCATAAAGATGACTTGTACTTTCTTTGACTTGTGACCAAATGCATAGTGCGCAGCCATGTGGAGTGTTTAAAGCAGATGACATTGATACCTGAAGAGGAAGCTGGGTATGTTAATGAAGGAAAAAAGAACAGAGTGATATGGGAGCAGTGTGGAAGGAGGCTTGTGTGGCATATGGGCACACCAACATAAACAAGTTAAGCTAAGCAGCTTGTTATTGTGTGGTAGATACAGCCTCGTTGAAAATGATGAAAAGGCATACGGCATGCTTTCATTCATCAGATGGGGTATTGAGTACAAGAGTTGGCAGGTCATGTTACAGTTGTATAGGATGTTGGTTCGACCACATTTGGAGTACTGCGTACAGTTCTGGTCGCTACATTACCAAAAGGATGTGGATACTTTGGAGAGGGTGCAGAGGAGGTTCACCAGGATGTTGCCTGGTATGGAGGGCGCTAGCTATGAAGAGAGGTTGAGTAGATTAGGATTATTTATATTAGAAAGACAGAGGTTGAGGGGGGACCTGATTGAGGTCTACAAAATCATGAGAGGTATAGACAGGGCGGATAAAAAGAAGCTTTTTCCCAGAGTGGGGGACTCAATGACCAGGACTCACGATTTCAAGGTGAGGGGGGAAAAGTTTAAGGGAGATATGCGTGGAAAGTTCTAAACGCAGAGGGTGGTGGGTGCCTGGAACACGTTGCCAGCAGAGGTGGTAGAGGCGGGCACGATATCGTCATTTAAGATGTATCTAGACAGATACATGAATGGGCAGGGAGCAGAAGGATACAGATCCTTGGAAAATAGGTGACAGGTTTAGATAGAGGATCTGGATCGGTGCAGGCGTGGAGGGCCGAAGGGCCTGTTCCTGTGCTGTAATTTTCTTTGTTCTTTGATGTGGAGGTGCCGCTGTTGGACTGGGGTGAACAAAGTCAGAACCCTCACAACACCAGGTTTATTTGAAATCACAAGCTTTCAGAACACTACCCCTTCATCAGGTGAAGCGAAGAGAGCACCCAGGCACAAACTTTATAATCAGAGAGACCAGAGTGGACTGGAGTGTCGACAGGCTGAATAATTTGTCTCTGCAAGTGATCAAGAGTGTCAGACGTTGTGAGTAAAGTGTCAGCAGCTGAATAACAAGCAAAGGGATGACCTGTAATCTGATTAAATGAGGCAGAGAGATAATTACAAAAAATTAAAAATAAGGTAGTGCTGGAGACTATAATCAGATTATAGGTCATCCCTTCACCTGTTATTCAGCTGTTGACACTTTACCCACACCATCTTACACTTCGGATCACCTGCAGGGACTTATTACTCGGCACTCTACTCCACTTGTATGATCTTTTGGTCTCTTTGCCCTTGATCTGTCTCTCTGTCCATAAATTCTGTGTTCTGTATGCTTCTCTCTCACTGCACCTGACGAAGGGGCTATGCTCCAAAAGCTCATGATTTCATATAAACCTGTTGGACTAAACCAGAAACAAAAACAAAGTTGCTGGAAATGCTCAGCAGGTCTGGCAACATCTGTGAAGGAGAAAACAGAGTTAATGTTTCGGGTCCGGTGACCCTTCCTCAGAACTGATGGTGGCTGGGAAAACGTCAGTTTATATGCAGAAAATGGTGAGGTGGGTGGAGTACGAAGTGTGGACCAGGGTGTCCCGGAGTCCATGTGTGAGTCAAACTGCAGTAAATGACAAGAATTACTTATTCACCACTGAAAACAAAACCCAGCCTATTAAGTTCATTTTAACTGGGTTAACACCTGTATTAGCGTATTCAGGCAGAAATTGAAAATCACTTCAACAAAGAAAATAAAATTGCATAATTAATTTGACAGGTTTACTGACAAGGACTTAGTGTGCAGCCCCCTGAATGATTTATGATACAAGTGTTTGTGTAGAGCAGAACCCATACTATGTTTGTTTTATTACTCGATTAATGTTTGCTTTTGTCTGAGTTTATTCTTCCAACCATCTTTTGATCTGTGTTTTAGTTTTTTGTTGTATTTTAATCTTCTTCTCATCTTTGGCCATATTTCAGATGTGCATTGAATGATCAATACCAAAACTAAATTACGACTAATTATTATTTTTACATGCACTGATGTACTCTTTTGCATCTTTATGCAAATTGTCTCTAATAGGAAAGGGCCTAGGGTATTCTCTACTGGTTTAGGCGGGCTCATATATACAGTTATGATACTTTTTGATGTGTCCCATTTAATGCTTTGATATCCAAGGTGTGCACTCTTTGAACTGTAAAAATAACTCGTAACAACACAAAAGCTTAAAAGGTTATTCAAATTGGTGTAAAACACTTTGCTGTGAATATTCAAGGTGAGGTTTGGATTTGTGCAGTTTCTAATACATACTGTGAAATCTAATTGGATCTTAAATCCTTTTCAATACCAACTCACTGGACTGTTTTGGATTATGATTAGGATTTTTTATACATTCAGATTAGCTTGATTTGTTTTACCTCCTATTCAAATCTGTTCATCATTTTTCATATCCTATGATATGGTGTCATTTAACAGCTGTGATGATTGATGTAGAGTTCTTGTCTATTATACAATTTAAAAGAAAATTGGCTCAGATTACAATTCTGTTTTTTCCCATAGTATATTAATACAAATATGACTGATGGCAACAGAGTTAACTTATTGACACTGTTAGTTTGTGGAACAACACGTTATTTCTCAATGCTCCCACTGCCAAATACTTTCTGTCCTGAATTTGATGTCTAGGACTTCAAAAGCATTTTATCTCATTTTCCAGACATTACATTTTGCTTTACAGAACAGCTCTGCTCAGTTCACAAGCATGACTCCGGCCTCTGGTGCTTGCCATTTCAGTTGACCGTCTTTCCTGAACCCTCTGAAGTTTAACGACATCATTCTGATAGCAGGCAGTGTTGCGGGTAAGGCAGATGAGCTCAGGGCATGTATGGGAACATGGGAGGGGTATGTAATAGCTATTACAGAAATGTGGCTGAGGGAAAGACAGGACTGGTACCTCAGTGTTCCAGGGCTTATATGGTATAGAAAGGGAGGCAGGAGAGGAGAGGGAGCAGCACTTTTGATTATGAGTAAAACACTTTTACACAGTGAATAGTTTGGGTTTGGAATGCACATCCTTCAATTGAAGCTTTTAAGATGGCTTTGGATCATTATTTAAATAGAAACAACATGCAGAGAAAAAGCAGGAGTTTGGAACTGAGCCAAAATTCTCAGACATGATGGGCCGAAAGACCTCCCAGTCCTTTGTTTTAATTCTGTGATCCTGTTAGTCCTCTTCCTGCCACCACAGATGCTGCTTGACCTGGTGAGTCTCTCCAGCACTTTATTTTTACAACAATATTTCTTAACTATGCTGGATATTAACAGGATATTGGTCTCACTGAACATTTATCTGGGCATGTGGCTGTCCTCAACGGATGTTTGTGCACATTGTTTCCTATGTTTTTGATACCCTGAGCTATAGAATATCTGTAGATGAGATGTTGATGAACAGGAAGCTTCTATTCAGTCTGCACCCTTTCCATTACATAACTAGTTGGAACATTGGCAAAAAATATTCAGGGATCGCTTTAAACTTTACCTGCGGGGAAGAAAACCAATTTCCTAACAAATTGTGATTGGGATGTCTCATGTTATTCTAACGTTAGTACAAGTTATGGGTTCAAGAGACAATGTGACAAGAATTAACATCAATAGAAAAGTCCTGCATTACACGTTTTATGAACTGTAAAATTTTGAAAGATTAGATCAAATAACTCATGAAAAATATACCTGCTATAGATTGAATGTGTGGTCACATTGCACCTGAGTACAATTTAAGAGGCAAGAAACTACACACCTATTTGAGATTTTTTTGGAAGTAAACACCTCTGAAAATATTTTGAGTTAAACAATTTTCATACCAACAAGTTCAGTTAATTTTCACATTTGTTGAAAAATTCTTATTTTACATATTGTGTTGATAAATTGTTTCTTAAATTGTTTTGTTAGTGCATGGGATTCAGATGGTTTCACAATGCCTAGATACATGATAACATATAGTGTTTTGCAAGGTTATAAATTAGTACTTCTTGTGAAAAGAAACTCTGTTATATTAATTTTGAACTTGAAACAAATTGATGATAATGATTAGGCAGACTGGTGTAAAGAATATAGATCATAGTCATTGAGGAATCCTATATCATATATTATGTCATACATTATATCGCTATTTTTAGTGATCTGTTGTATAAATTGTTGAAAACAGAATGTTGAAATTACTATTAATACTTTGTATTTTATTTATCAAACTTTTTTTATTTTTGTATCTTATTCAGTTCACTTCTAGGCTGTAAGAAAATGAAGATTGCATTTTTGTACAGGGGTTAGATGTCCAAATCTCAGTTAATATTACTGGAGTATGGACTACTATCATCATGACTCAATGTATTATGAACTGATTAATATGTGAATTTTAACCAGTAATGGCAATGATGCTCAAATCACATATGATTAATTATGGAATTCAGATTTCTATAGGGAGGTAATGAATATATCTTTCTTAGACCATGATATTTGATTAAAATTTATTGCACCTTTGTTCCTAATGCCACTGCAAATGCAGTGGAAGACTTTTTTTTGAACTCTGAATGAAAGACCTTTTACTTCCAAAGAACTAAGTTTTTTTTTAATAAAAGTGAAAAATGTTGATCGTAGGCAATTCTCAATTAATCTGAGATAACAAGGTGTAGAGCTGGATGAACACAGCAGGCCAAGCAGCATTAGAGGAGCAGGAAAGCTGATGTTTTGGGTCTGGACTCTTCTTCAGAAATTTCTACATATCGATTGGTCAAACCAGGTCGGTCATGGCAGCCTTGAGGAGGGGTTCATAGAATGCATCCGTGATAACTTCCTTGAACAATATGTAATGGAACCTATGAGGGAGCAAGCTATCCTAGATCTAGTCCTGTGTAATGAGACAGGAATAATTAATGATCTCACAGTTAGGGATCCTTTTGGATGGAGCGATCGCAGTATGGTCGTAATTAAAATACAGATGGAGCGTGAGAAGGTTAAATCCAGTACCTACGTCCTGTGCTTAAACAAAGGAAACTATGAAGGAATGAGGGAGGAGTTAGCTGAGGTAGAATGGGAGCAAAAACTTTATGGTGGGTCAATTGAGGAACAGTGGAGGACTTTCAAAACAATTTTTCATAGTGCTCAGCAGAAGTATATTCCAGTGACAAGGAAGCACTGTAGGAAAAGAGACAGCCAGCCATGGATGTCTAAGGAAATAAAGGAAAGTATCAGATTGAAAAAAAAACACATACAAAAAAGCAAAGATTAGTGGGAAACCTTTAAAGGCCAACAGAAAGCCACAAAAAAAGTTATAAAGAAAAGTAAGATAGATTATGAGAGTAAACTAGCTCAGAATATAAAAACAGGCAGCAAGAGTTTCTATAAATATGTAAATCGTAAAAGAGTGGCAAGGGTAAACATTAGTCCTTTAGAGGATGAGAAGGCCAATTTAATAACTGAGAATGAGAAAATAGCCGAGACATTAAACAGTTATTTCATATCGGTCTTCACAGTGGAAGACACAAATAACATGCCGAAAACTAATGGCAAGAAGGTTATAAGAGATAACAAGCATGGGGCTGGATGAACACAGCAGGTCAAGCAGCATCATAGGAGCAGGAAAACTTGACGTTTCGGGCCTAAACCCTTCATCAGAAATGGGGGAGGGGAAGAGGGTTCTGAAATAAATAGGGAGAGAGGGGGAGGCGGATAGAGGATGGATAGAGGAGAGGATAGGTGGAGAGGAGGCAGACAAGTCGAAGAGGCGGGGATGGAGCCAGTAAAGGTGAGTGTAGGTAGGGGGGTAGGGAGGAGATAGGTCAGTCCAGGGAGGACGGACAGGTCAAGGGGGCGGGATGATGTTAGTAGATAGGAGATGGGGGTGTGGCTTGAGGTGAGAGGAAAAACAGGTTAGGGAGGTGGAGATGAGCTGGGCTGGTTTTGGGATGCGGTTGGGGGAGGGGAGATTTTGAAACTTGTGAAATCCACATTGATGCCATTGGGCTGCAGGGTTCCCAGGCTGAATATGATTTGCTGTTCCTGCAGCCTTCGGGAGGTTATAGCAGGTGAGGACCTAGAAATTATCATTATCACTGAGGAGACAATGCTAGGAAAGCTAATGGGGCTGAAGGTAGACAAGTCTCCTGGCCCTGATGAAATGCATCCCAAGGTACTAAAAGAGGTGATGGGGGAAATAGTAAATGCACTAGTAATTATTTATCAAAATTCACTAGACTCTGGAGTGGTTCCCACAGATTGGAAAACAGCCAAAGTGACGCCACTGTTTAAGAAAGGAAGTCGACAAAAAGCAGGTAACTATAGGCCAGTTAGCTTAACTTCGGTAGTGGGGAAAATGCTTGAATCTATCAAGGAAGAAATAGCAAGACATCGGGACATAAATTGTCCCATTGGGAACACCAGGCATGGTTTCATGAAAGGTAGGTTAACTAATTTGGTGGAATTCTTTGAGGACATTACCTGCATGGTGGACAATGGGGAACCTGTGGATGTGGTGTATCTGGATTTCCAGAAGGCATTTGACAAGGTGCCACACCAAAGGCTGCTACATAATATAAAGTTGCATGGTATTACAGGTAATGTATTGGCATGGATAGAGGATTGGTTGACCAGTGGAAAGCAAAGAGTAGGGGTAAATGGGTGTTTTACTAGTTGGCACTCAGTGGGTAGTAGTGTGCCTCAGGGATCAGTGTTGGGACTGCAGTTGTTTACAATTTATATAGATGATTTGGAGTTGGGGACTAAGTGTGGTGTGTCAAAATTTGCAGATGACACTAAGGTGAGTGGTAGACCAAAGTGTGCAGAAGACATTGAAAGTCTGCGAAGGGATATAGATAGTCTAAGTGAGTAGGCAAAGGTCTGGCAGATGGAGTACAATGTTGATAAGTGTGAGGTCATCCATTTTGGTAGGAATAACAGGAAATGGACTACGATTTAAATGTTAAAAATTTGCAGCACGCTACTGTGCAGAGGGACTTTGGTGTCCTGGTGCATGAATTGTGAAAAGTAGGATTGCATGGGCAGCAGGTAATTAAAAAGGCAAATGGAATTTTGTCTGCCATTGCTAGAGGGATGGAGTTTAAAAACAGGGAGGCTATGCTGCAGCTGTATAGGGTCCTGGCGAGGCCACACCTGGAGTACTGTGTGCAGTTTTGGTCTCCTTACTTGAGAAGAGATATACTAGCACTGGAGGGGGTGCAGCGGAGATTCACTTGGTTGATTCCAGAGTTGGATTATGAGGAGAGACTGAGTAGACTGGGGTTATACTCATTGGAATTCAGAAGAATGAGGGGAGATCTTATAGAAACATATAAGATTATGAAGGGAATAGATAAGGTGGAGGCAGGGATGTTGTTTCCGCTAGCAGGTGAAACTAGGACTAGAGGGCATCGCCTCAAAATAAAGGGAAGCAAATGTAGGACTGAGGTCAGGAGGAACTTCTTTACCCAAAGGGTTGTGAATCTGTGGAATTCCCTGCCCAGTGAAGCGGTTGAAACTACCTCACTGAATGTTTTTAAGGCAAGGCTAGATAAATTTTTGAACAGTAAAGGAATTAAGGGTTGTGGTGAGTGGGCGGGTAAGTGGAGCTGAGTCTCAAAAAGATCAGCCATGATCTTATTAAATGGCAGGGCAGGCTCGAGGGGCCAGATATCCTACTCCTGCTCCTTGTTCTGATGTTCTTAGGTTCTCTGATGCTGCTTGGCCTGCTGTGTTCATCCAACTCTGCACCTTGTTATCTCAGATTCTCCGGCATCGGCAGATCCTACTATCTCTCGATTCGTCTGTGCTTGGCGGAAACGAATGATGTAATTTTTAGTGGATTTAGAATTTAGGCTACATGTCCCTAAATCTTTGGAATTAACAGAAACTTTAGGTACCATAGGTAATAATGTAATAAACTATGACCATGTTAAGTTTTTATTTGTCAAAGTCTGCACTTTGAAAGATTAGTGTTGGAAAGGAAGATCTATCCACGATGCTGTGATGGCTACACTGATTTGTGCTGTATTGTGTAGCTTCTAAGTGTTTAATTCTCTTGATCTTTACTTTATCTATTGCAGCATTAGAGAGCAGAATTGTATATTTTATCATACTTATTGAATTATCTAAAAGTTGAATACAAGCAGACTTAAATTATCCTTCATATTGGAAAGACAGACTAAAATACCCAAATAACTACAACTAGACTTAGCTCCAAGGAAATATGGCAAATAAAGAAAAAATTGTCGGATAGCATTTTAGCAAAGGAATACATGAAATCCACCAGTTGTCATTGTTACAGCCATGATAACAATATGGAGAACACATTACAATTTTAGAATTAGCATGATATTGGATTAGATCCTAATGTAAGTCCTGTTGCAGTCAAATCTTTAATTTTGAGAATATTTGGTACAACAGTAATTCAAAAATGTTAGAGAGCCAAGAAGTAAGGAAAGCGTTTTGAGTAATGTGGTAACTGCTGTGAAATCAGAAATAAGGAAAGCATTTGGAGCAATGTGATAGTTGCCATGAAATCAGAAATGATTAAATAAATGTGAACAGTGGTTAAATAGGTAGTTACAAAGATTGATAAAGGAAAAACTAAACACTGAGGATTGGTGTGGAGGTGCTGGTTTTGGACTAGGGTGGACAAAGTCAGAAATCACACGGCACCAGGTTATAGTCCAACAGATTTATTTGAAAACACCAGCTTTTGAAGCTCCAAAACCTTGTGATTTCAAATAAACCTGTTGGACTATCGCCTTGAGTCATATGACTTCCGACTATGAGGATTGGAAAGAAGATAAAGATGAACATTAACATTAGGATAAGGAGCTCCCAATAAGCCCTTCAAACTTAATTTTAGCTTTAATTTTAGCAGTAAACTGTCAAATGAATCTCACTAAAACTATCTACTTGGACTTATGTCTGCTAATGACTGTAAAATGCAAATAGGAATCATGGAGCACTTGTTGAATTCATTAAATGGAAGGAGACAATATTATTCAACACGTATAGTGTGATATTTTTAATCAGATGCTGGTTTTTAGAAAAGTGTGACTAAGTAGTTTTGGGTTCTTCTAAAAATCATCATGCATGAGATTTAAATTCTGAAAAGGTATATATGAGGCTCAAACTTGTCTTTGATCATAGGGTAGAATAAACAGGAGGGAATTGCTAGCCTGTTTAACACTGAGCCCGATGATCATTCCAATTGAAGTCAACTTTTTCAAATGATGTAGCTGTTAGGTAGGAGTGTGTGAAGGCACTTGCGACTTTCTGTTGTTCATCGCCCCACCAAATTGAGGCAAAAGCAATATTTTTACTCTTTACTGTAATAAACGTTTAACTCTACTGGGCTTTACATTTCTTAATAATGAACAAACCCACATTATGATTTATTGTTGTTTTGTGTACACCAAGTCTCTTTTCTATATCTTAATGTCACTTGAATAGTGCAGAAGCATATTATTGGGAAATTGCATACTTTGACTGAAGGATCTCCATCCAGATTAATTTAATAAAATTCTAATGTTTTAACCAAATATGGGTGAACAAAGGATTGTGAACTTAAATTGGAATGTTATTAATCAGCATTTATTAAGATAAAGTTTCCAGAGTCCCAGTAGGGCTGCTTAATCATTAGAAAGGGATGACTGGTGGTGAGTTTAACCTGAAGGTGACCATTCCTCAAGCAAGGGGTGAGGTTGAAAAGGTGGGACCTTCATGGTAAACTCAGGTGCAGGAATTGAACCAATTACTAATAAGATACATAAACTTGACACTTTTCGTCTTGCATTCATTAGGACTAGAACGTAAGAATAAACTTGAGAAAGAACCACGTTACACATCGTTAGCAGAGGGTGCTGATTAGTTGAGCCATCATTTGCATTAAGATGCAGGAGAAGAACTTAGCTGTTGATCTTAGTTCTCAGACCAGGCAGGCAGACTGATTGGTCAGGGTATTGCAATGCAGCAGAAGTTGGCAGTCTCCATGATCCCTTTTCTCCCAGTGAAAAGGATATATTATATTTATGAATGTTGCCTAAAAAAGTCCTGTGTACTAATATATGTAGATTCTAGCATACGTAAAAGCATCATATTGAGTGTGCAATTGACGATCTTAAATTGGTTTCCATTGTAATTGTTCGCACAGTACAAATTAGCTAATAAATGTTGTACAAAAGCAGAATTACATCTAATGTTAGACATGGTTTTCTGAGGTTTGTAAGCATAGCCTAGATTCAGCTCAATCAGCACACTGCCTGCTGCAAATAGTCAATGGAATGCGCTGATGATTCAGTTCACCAGTCACTAGGATGTATGGCCAGCATGGCATCTTGGCATCACACTGGCACTGTAATTTGTATATCACTGTAACTTAGCTGGAATGACTGGTAACTTCTTATCCCTTACACAGTTTTGACATATATATGACATCTTTATGATGTTTTAGTCTACAGCTGCATCAAAGAGTTTATTTACACAACTTAATACAATTCATCCTGCGCTCAAATTTACCATTGAAATGGAGCAATCATGCGGTTCCTTCACCTCACTCTATTAGTTGATAACTCTGCCCGTGGGTTATTCCCAAAGCTTACATTCAATACTCTGGGCTACAAGACCAGTCTTATTGTGAGCAGGGCTCTAGTCATCTGCTCACCTTATACTGAGATTGATACATAGATAGGATATATCAAAACTGTCCTGCGTGGTGAAAGCTACCTCAATGAAATTGTCACATACTGTATATTGTACAAGTCATGAAAAAGCATATGGCCATTACTTCTGGACTTCAGTGCTCAGTCTAACTCGAATAACTCTGGAGGAAGAAGTTGTATCAAAAATTTGAACTATAGGTAAAGCTACCTGTCTCCCACTGCTACTTTGTAGTAAACCTACGAATGACTTTCTCCACTAACTGGGTGCTGCCATCAAGCAAAAAAGATGTTTTATTGACTACACAAATGATCAATGTGACATATGATATTCAATACCGGTCTCATTCCAAGTGTGAGTATGCTGTACCATTCCCAACGACTCAAGGATAAGATGGCAGGATTTAATTTATTTTTGCTGTTCTGTGCACTTAAAGGAATAAAGATATTTTTTTCAGTTTAAAAGTAATGGATAGAATATTTAATTTTCAAGAGTAAATGTAAAAACAGTTCAGGTGCTTTACAGGTTTGAGTATCAAGGAAGAACCTTCTTATTTGAAGAGAAATAAATTAAACATACTGTTGGGCAAACATTTTATTGTGTGAAGATGAGATAATTTATATTGAAACAGTTTTAGTATGATTTGGACGGTTACGAGGTTGAATGCTATTTAAGGTAAGAAGCAAGCAAATGTGTTTAATTTGTTTTAATTAAATGTGATAATGTGCAAATAAATTTAGAATTGACTGCACTCCATTAATAGGTAAGAGATGTTCTGGAGTGCGGTGATTTGTTGTAAAGGCGTCATAAATAATAAAAAAGTTGTATTATTAGTGATTGTCTGGTATTATGCAAAAGTGACCAAGACTTAAAAAGAAATGCTGAGTTTTTATTGCTCATGCCACTTTGGCACTCAGGAACTTGAGAGCTAGAGAAAAGGAAGAGGGGTTAACAAAAATGCTGCAGTAAAGGAGGAGTAAAATCTTGTCCTATAGGAAACTAGAGATTATAATAATTTTTTGGAAACATTTAAGTAGTCCTCAGAAGAGTAAAACATTATTTTATAGTATGAATGTGCAAAGGTGGTTATGAGTTATTTGAGCAAAAAGGGAATCTACCTTCTGTTTTGAACTAGCCTGGTGTCGAGTACCTATGATAGAGGCAGAAGAAAGAATGATTCCCTTAGGAAGAATGATTATGTAAGAATTATAACAGTCATAGAAACCCTACAGTGTAGAAGCAGGCCATTCGACCCATTGAGTCCAGCCCAACCTCCGCAAAGCATGCCACTCAGACCCAACCCCTCCACTTTGTCCCTGTAACTCTGCATTTCCTATGGCTAATCCATCTAGCCTGCCCATCCCTGGACACTATGGGCAATTTAGCATGGCCAATCCACCTAACCCCCTTGTTTAAGAAAGGATCAAGACAAAAGATGGAAAATTATAGGCCGATTAGCCTAACCTCGGTTGTTGGTAAAATTCTAGAATCTATCGTTAAGGATGAGATTTCTAAGTTCTTGGAAGTGCAGGGTCGGGTTAGAACAAGTCAGCATGGATTTAGTAAGGGGAGGTCGTGCCTGACAGACCTGTTAGAATTCTTTGAAGAGGTAACAAGTAGGTTAGACCAGGGAAACCCAGTGGATGTTATCTATCTAGACGTCCAAAAGGCCTTTGATAAGGTGCCTCACGGGAGGCTGCTGAGTAAGGTGAGGGCCCATGGTGTTCGAGGTGAGCTACTGGCATGGATTGAGGATTGGCTGTCTGGCAGAAGGCAGAGAGTTGGGATAAAAGGTTCTTTTTCGGAACGGCAACAAGTGGGGTCCCGCAGGGTTCAGTGTTGGGGCCGCAGCTGTTCACTTTATATATTAATGATCTGGATGAAGGGACTGGGGGCATTCTGGTGAAGTTTGCCGATGATACGAAGTTAGGTGGACAGGCAGGTAGTGCAGAGGAGGTGGGGAGGCTGCAGAATGATTTAGACAGATGAGGAGAGTGGTCCAGGAAGTGGCTGATGAAATTCAACGTGAGCAAATGCGAGGTCTTGCACTTTGGAAAAAAGAATACAGGCATGGACTATTTTCTGAACGGTGAGAAAATTCCTAAAGCCGAAGTACAAAGGGATCTGGGAGTGCTAGTCCAGGATTCTGTAAAGATTAACTTGCAGGTTGAGTCCGTGATTAAGAAAGCGAATGTAATGTTGTCATTTATCTCAAGAGGGTTGGAATATAAAAGCAGTGATGTGCTTCTGAGACTTTATAAAGCTGTAGTTAGGCCCCATTCAGAATACTGTGTCCAATTTTGGGCCCCACACCTCAGGAAGGACATACTGGCACTGGACTGTGTCCAGCGGAGATTCACACGTATGATCCCTGGAATGGTAGGCCTAACATACGATGAACGGCTGAGGATCCTGGGATTGTATTCATTAGAGTTTAGAAGGTTGAGGGGGAGATCTAATAGAAACTTACAAAATAATGCATGGCTTAGAAAGGGTGGACGCTGGGAAGTTGTTTCCGTCAGGTGGGGAGACTAGGACCCGTGGGCACAGCCTTAGAATTAGAGGAGGTCAATTTAGAATGGAAATGAGGAGACATTCCTTCAGCCAGAGAGTGGTGGGCCTGTGGAATTCATTGCCATGGAGCGCAGTGGAGGCCAGGACGTTGAATGTCTTCAAGGCAGAGATTGATAAATTCTTGATCTCGCAAGGAATCAAGGGCTACGGGGAGAGTGCAGGTAAGTGGAGTTGAAATGCCCATCAGCCATGATTAAATGGCGGAGTGGACTCGTTGGGCCGAATGGCCTTACTTCCACTCCTATGTCTTATGGTCTGACCTGTACACCTTTGGACTGTTGGAGGAAACCGGTGCACCCGGAGGAAGTCCACACAGACATGGGGAGAATGAATAAGATACGTTAAGATGCAGAATTAAATGGAATGTCTAATTCCTGCAAAAAGGAACCATTGCAAATGTTACAGTCGGCGTTAAACATTTGTTCCATGCTTATGAATGAGGTAGGATAATGACTTATGGAATGTGTAGATTTTATGAGGAAAAAGTAAGTGAGAGTAGGAGGTAGAGTTAAGGAAAACATAATAATAAATTAGTATTGAACATTACAGATATTAGCTGTTTTAATGTAAGTTAGTAAAAATCAGAAAAGTATGGATTAGATCAGTAATTGGGCAATTTTGTCTTGGTAATGTTTGCACCCTTGTCTGAGTGTTTTCTTTAAAGAGAACCTAAACTTGATGTACTGATCATGATTCCAAGGTATTGGGATCATGAAGGGAGAAATAAGCAAAGATGTTGCTCCCCCCACCTGCATATAAATACGTTAAGCTTTCAGTATAATTAAGGAGACTTCAAAAAGTGCAACGTAATATGAGGATTCCATTGTAAGTGTGCAGTTATAGTTGGCCAAGCATACATAGGGAGTCACAAACATAGGGAGTGACTAATATGTGAAAATGCATGGCACTGTAGAATGGTCCAGAACATGTTTAGCACCTGTACCATGGTATGACATGGTTAAGATGGCCAGCTTAAGAAGACATTTTAGATCATCAAGGCATTGAAGTATAATTCTGAGAATAAATGAGTTCATAATAATCGGACTGAAAGGGAGATTACTGGAGATATGAGAACAGAGCTTGGGGGGTCAAAAAATGCCAAAGAGGGATTGTAAAGAATTGTAAAAGGGATATTAAGTCTAAATTTGCACATACAATGTTGCAAACTTAATCAAATACATACGGTGAATTAATGAAGTGTTAATAAATTATGTGAAGAATCAAATGCTAAGAAACTTGCACAAAGTTGGAACTGTAAAATTGAGTTATTTTCCAATAATGTTGACATGATTAAGCAAGTGAGAAGTTAAATTTTGTTCTGTTTAATTATGGTTTCTGTAAGAGCATCCATATGGTTGAGGTGAAATCTAAAAAGGTGAAGTCACCATAGTCCTGCTGGACCATAGGGCTGTTCTTTCATTAGGGAGAGATGACTGGTGCTGGTTTAGCCTGAGGGTCACCATGACTCAGTTAAGGGGAGAAGTTGAGAAAAAGAGTCCTTCATGGTAATGTTAGCTGGCGTGGGAATTGAACTGATTCTGTTAGCAGCACTCTCCATTGCAAACCAGCCATCCGGCCAACTGAGCTTACCAACTCCCAATTGATTGAAGCATTGGTGGAGAACCATGCCTCCAGGAGATCATCCCAGAGGCATGGTTCTGCACCCATACTTCAATCAACAAACATATAGAATTAGACCCCATATTCAAACCCATATAGAATAAAACTGGAAATGACAGTACTCACCATGACAGACCAGACAGTATAAATTCCAAGCAGAGCAGAATAACATCGCATCATCAGAGGCTCCACTAATGATGTCACCCAACATAGTGATGAAACGTCTGAACAAAAACAAACCAGCTCGGCAAGCGAGTTAACAACCTCATCCATAACCCGAGCTACAGATCTCTGCCAAA
The DNA here is from genome assembly GCA_024137785.1 of Ginglymostoma cirratum. Lineage (NCBI taxonomy): Eukaryota > Metazoa > Chordata > Chondrichthyes > Orectolobiformes > Ginglymostomatidae > Ginglymostoma > Ginglymostoma cirratum. The sequence goes on from JAHRHZ010000023.1 coordinate 4,563,709, forward strand.
ACTTTAAATGTGAAAATTCTTTATTTGTTCAAGGATCTAGCCTTGTTATAACTGGTTTAGTTTTCTAACTTAAACTATGTAATAAGTCATTGTACGTTTTGCATAGTTTTGCATAGTTATTAGAGTTCTAAGCAATATGCACGTCTTTCAATGTTGCTTCGTCGTCTTAGTTTTAACACACTTGAGTACAGTAATAAGGTGTACCTTATATGCTGCTTATTTCTTCTGAAGAACACAAGCCAGTCTGGTCTTTTTAAAGAGATAACAAGGTGTAGAGCTGGCTGAACACAGCAGGCCAGGCAGCATCAGAGGAGCAGGAAAGCTGACGTTTCGGGGCTGGACCCTTCTTCAGATATGGGCCTTCGCAGTGGGGTTAAAACTCACTGAGAGATAGTAGGAACTGCCAATGCTAGAGAATCTGAGATAACAAGTGTAGAACTGGATGAACACAGCAGGACAGGGAGCATCAGAGGAGCAAGAAAGCTGACGTTTCGGGTCCGGACCCATCTTCATTTCTGAAGCAGGGTCCAGACCCGAAACGTCAGCTTTCCTGCTCCTCTGATGCTGCTTGGCCTGCTGTGTTCATCCAGCTCTACACCTTGTTATCTCAGATTCTGCAGCATCGGCAGTTCCTGCTATCTCTGGTCTTTTTAAAGTAAGTTTAGTTAATTTGATATAGGCATCAGCAGGTTTTCTGTAGCCGCATAAGATTCCTTCAGTTAAAAGATATTTATAGACCATAAAACATAATAAATAGGAACAGAAGTAGACAATTTAGCCCCTTGAGCCTGCTGTACCACTCATGGCTGATTGACATTCAGCATGTCCACTTTGCATGTAACCCTTGATTCCCTGACTGATCAAGAATCTATGTATTTCAGCCTTAAATATACACAAGAACTCTGCCCCCACCCTCCCTTCGCAGCTCCCTGTAGCAAGGAGTTCCAAAGACGCACAACCCCCTGTGAGAGGAAATTCCTCTTCATTTCAGTATTAAATATGGTCCGTTGTTCTGAGGCTATGTCCTCTGATCCTAGACTCCCCTATGAGGGGAAACATCCTCTCAGCATTTACCCTGGTAAGCCCTTTAAGAATCCTGTATGTTACAATGAGATCATCTCTCATTCTTCTGAACTCCAGTGAATAGAGTCCCAACCCTGTCTAGCCTTTGCTCAGAAGACAATCCTTCCATATCGGGAATCATCCTAGTGAACCTTCTCTGAAATGCCTTCGGTGAAATGATATTTTTCCTTAAATAATATGACCAAACTGCTCACTGTCCTCCAGATGTGATCTCACCAGCACTCTGTACAGTTGTAGTAAGACTTCTCTACTCTTAGTCTCCAACTCCCTTGAAATAAGGGCCATCATTCCATTAGCCTTCTTGATGACCTGCTAGCTTGCTTTATTTCACAATCAGGTGCACAAATTATTCTGCTGGTACCATATTGTTCTGGTAGAGATTATGAAATTAATAGCTCAGAGGGACAATCTGTCATGGAACGGATGTGATTAACATTTCAAGAAAAAGTCAAGGCCAGTAGACCTTTTAGTTTGGCTCCCTCCCAAAGCAAACACAGACTATAGTTGTAATTGAACCACAAATCTGACCATTGGCAGTGGGCAGCATGCCAGTTGTGCTCAACCAGCCCATGCTTACAAGCCTCAGAAGACGATGTCCAACATTAGATGTGATTTTACTATTGGACATTACTCTGAAATAAACGGACTGTGCTAAGAGTTACACCAGTAACCAATTTAAGGTTGTCAGTCAGGCTCAGAGTGGATTTGCACATGCTAGAAGCGATATACATTAGCCACAGGTTTAGATAAATTGCACTGTGAATAGTTATGATTTTTAGCAATATGGTGAAGTATTCACCTAGCAATAATTGAAAAGAAATATGTGCACTAATTATAATTGGTTTCACATTGAAATGTGAAAAATCCCAGCCTAAAATAAATGCAAAAACCTGGAGAAAAGTTATGGGAATTAATAGTTATTTTCAAAAATAGGTTTTTTTAAAAAAGAAAATCCAAAACATAATGCTTATTATGGTTTAATATTCTGGTTGTAACAATTTGTATCGGGCGGTATGTTTTGAAGCAATTATCCAGTTTTACCATTGTAGTTTTCGAGAGATTACTATTCTTAATGCAAGGAGCATCTAATTGTGATTTTAATTTTCTAACATTAGAGGGCAGTGACTTTTATTAGTCTTCTGAAACCTAACTGAACATTATGAAGTATATAAACGTTCTGCCTGGTAGATTTGTCTTTGTAAAAGTACTTACATAATTTTGGGTTAAATTCTTACATTTTGAGGTAAACTTACTATTCCGCTGTCAGAATTATAATGGTAGTGCTAGTAATTTTGCAAGATGAAATCTATTAACTTAATGTAAATGAAATGAATAATTGCATGACAGAAAGAAAAGAATCAAATCTCGCTTTAACCTTCTGAATGTAAAAGATAATTGTCAGATGTTCATTTTTTTTAAAACAATGTTAACTGTAAGTTTGATCAACTGATGTATTGGTTTAGTGAAATGTCACTCAACGTGAATCTGTTCTGATACTCTTGTCAGGTTGTTCATCTTATTTGAAATAACTGTGACCAACGCTCAATGAATTTCATGAAATGACAAAGCTAGTGTGGCTGAGCTACATTTTGCCAAATTTAAGTGCAACAGCAGCATATTTAGATAGATTTACATTTGAGCACTTCAGGCATATTTGAATATGTTTTATGTGCATTAGTCTATGTATTTAATTAAGAAATGCTGGATAGATAAAGTTGTTAAGCAAATTTCAGCTGTTTCTTTTCAACTAGACCATATGATGCAAAATGCCTTAGGAACAATTTATCTTGCTGGCAGGAATTCTTGATTTTTACTGCTGGAATCTACATGTTCTGATATGTATTTCTGTTTATTGTTGTTCAGATCTTGTGCATCTGTTTGCTTTAATTTAGAATTTAGAATTCCAAATAGCAGTTAAGACATTGTTCTTGTTTCAAACTAAATTCTTGAAAGGGTCTGTAAGTTCATTCATCTCAAAAGAACAAAACTTGTTTAATTGACAATATTTCTGGTCGATTATGAGGTTAGAAATTAAATTATCAAGTTTGTAACAGAGCAGAGTAACAGCAACATTAATTTTGGGACTGTGTATGGAGTCTTCTGCTTCTGGTGGAGGGGGGCTTGGAAACAGGGTCGACATGTAATTAAGTTCTGAGCAGGAAGGCCCACAGTCGGCTTTGCCACCCTGGTATCCATTGATGCGCTCAAGTGGCCAATTAAGAGCACTTGAGGGCCTCTGTGCTTGCCACTAGGATTAATCCAACTGTAGGTTGGCCTGTCACCATGCAAAGTTGCTGCTACACTCTGGGCAGCTTGTTACCTTTGCGGGGTGCTCCCTTAGGTAAAACCAATCAATCTCTCATCAAGAGAGCAGACATGGAGCAGGCAGGCTGCACCTCTCCCCAGCAGTGAGGCCCAGTCTGAGAAATGACATCATGTACTTCTGTGCTGGATTCCTCAGGATCTATGGGTGCTCTTCCACCAACAACCACAGCTGCCTCTTGTGTGTTAGAATGGAAGGGCTACTAGCTTTTGATTGCAAGCTGCTGTCACTGGGTGGGACTTCAACCCCTGGGGCCCTGATTCCAGGGGAAGGCCTGCCACTGGCCTCACTGTGGTCTGATTGGTGTATGGTTCAGCTGGCCTCGAACATACAACACGGTTCTCATTCTGACTCTCCAGCCGCCTGTAAGACCCTTACCACCTTAATGAGATTTTGTTTAATTCATCGATGGGATGTGGGAGTTCATTGTCTGGACCAGTATTTATTGTCCATTTAGACTCATACAGTAAAACAGCACGGAAACAGGTCCTTTAGCCCAAACTGTCCATGTTGACCATGGTGCCCACTCGGCTAGTTCCGTTTGCCTGTATTTGGTCCATATCCCTCTGAAAGACATTTGGATAGGTACATGGATGGGAAGGATTTAAATGTTAGTTTTGTACCTGCCTCAACCACTTTCTCTGGTAGCCCATTCCAGAAATGCACCACACTCTGTGTGAAGAAGTTGCCCATCGGGTCCTTCTTAAATCTTTCCCCGCTCGCCTTAAACCTATGCCCTCTAGTTTTCAATTCCCCATCCCTGGGAAAGAGACGATATATATTCATCCTGTCTACGCCCGTCATTATTTTATACACCTCAATAAGGTCACCCCTCAATTTCCTACATTCGAAGGAATAAAGTCCTCGCCTGGCCAACCTTTCCCTGTAACTCAGGCCTACTAGTCCTGGCAATATCCTCCTAAATCTTCTTTGCACACTTTCCAGTTTAACTATGTCTTTCCTATAACAGGACGACCAAAACTGTACGCAATACTCCAAGTGCAGCCTCACCAACAACTTATACAACTGTAACGTAATGTCCCAACTCCTATATTCAGGGTCTTGATCGATGAAGGCCAGAAAGCGAAATGCCTTCTTCACCGCCCTGTCTACCTGTGACACCGCTTTCAACAAACTATGTACTTGTACTTCTAAGATAACAAGGTGTGGAGCTGGATGAACACAGAAGGCCAAGCAGCTGATGAAGGGTCTAGGCCTGAAACGTCAAGCTTTCCTGCTCCTATGATGCTGCTTGGCCTGCTGTGTTCATCCAGCTCCACACTTTGTTATCTCGGATTCTCCAGCATCTGCAGTACCTATTATCTCTTATACTTGTACTTCTAAGTCCCTCTGTCCCACAACACTCTGCAGGACCTTGTACAGTTACTGTATAAGTCCTACCTTGGTTTGACTTTCCAAAGTGCAACACCTCACACTTATCTGTATTGAATTGCATTTGCCAATCCTCAGCCCACTTTCCCCATCTGATCAAGATCCCTTTGTAAATTTTGACAGCCATCTTCACTGTCAACGATACCTCCTAATTTTGTATCATCCACAAACTTATTAATCATGCCCTGTACATTCACAACCAGATCATTTATGTAAATAACAAATAACAAAAGTCCTAGCACCAACCCCTGTGGCACACCGCTAGTCACAGGCTTCCAGTCCGAGAAGCAACCTTCAACCATCACCCGCTGCTTCCTACCATCGAGCCAGTTTTGAATCCAATTAGCTAGCTCTCCCTGGATCCCATGCGACCTAACTTCATGACTAGCCTGCTGTATGGGACCTTGTCAAAGGCCTTACTAAAGTCCACATAGGCAACATCCACTGCCCTACCCTGATCTGTTCTCTTGGTTACGTCTTCGAAAAACTCTTAAAAGATTTGTCAGACATGACTTAATGCGCACAAATCTATGCTGACTATCCCTAAGCAGACCTTGAATATCCAAATGTTAGTTGATCCTGTCCCTCAGTATCCTGTCCAATAGCTTGCCTACCACTGATGTCAGGCTCACTGGCCTGTGGTTCCCCGGCTTGTCTTTGCTACCTTTCTTAAATAATAGAACAACGTTAGCCACCCTGCGGACTTCTGGAACTTCACCAGTGGCTAAAAATGAAGTAAAAATCTCTGCAAGTACCTCTGCGATTTCTTCCTTAGCCTCCCACAATGTCCGAGGATGGACCTAATCAGGCCCAGGGACTTATCCACCTTAATGCGCTTTAAGGCTGCAAACACCTCTGTGGTAATGTGTATGAAGTCCAAAACGTCCCCACTTGTTTCCCTTATTTCCTTAGCATCCATGATTCTCACCTCTGTAAACACTGAGGAGAAATGTTTATTAAAAATCACCCTCCTTTCCTGTGGCTCCGCACATAGGCGACCGTGCTGATCTTTAAGGGGACCTATTCTCTCCCTAGCGGCTGTCTTAATATAGCTATAGAATCTCTTGGGATTAGCTTTAACCTTATCTGCCAGATCCATCTCATAGCATCTTTTTGCTCTTCTGATTTCCTTCTTAAGTGTGCCCCTACACTTTTTATATTCATCGAGGGATTCACTGGAGCCTGTCAGCTTAAACTCAATGTATGCCTTCTTCTATTTCCTGCCCAGAGCCTCAATATCCCTTGTCAGCTGGGGATCCCTAACCCTGGCAGCTTTTCCCTTCACCCAAACAGGGATAGTCCCTGGACTCTTGATACACTTTTAAAGGCCTCCCATTTGCTGGTCATTTCTTATCCTTGAAGCGGACTCACCCAGTCGACCTCTGCTAGATCCTGCCTAACGCCCCCAAAATTGGCCCTGCTCCAGTTTAGCATCTTAACCTGTGGACCTGTCCTATCTTTTTCCATAACTATGTTATAACTAAGAGAGTTGTGTTCTCTGGACCCAAAGTGCTGTCCGACTGACACTTCAGTCACTTCCCAGACCTTGTTTCCTAAGAGGAGGTCCAGTGTTGCACCCTCCAGAGTAGGGCCTTCTACATGTTCATTTAGGAAACTTCCTTGGACACATTTGACAAATTACACCCTGTCTGGGCCTTTTACGCTTTGGCTGGCCCAGTCAATACAGGGGAAATTAAAATCACCAACCAAATAACTCTGTTATTTCTACAGGTTTCTGTAATCTCTCTACACATCCGTTCCTCTTGTACCTGCTGGCTATTTGGGGGTCTATAATACAGTCCCAACAAAGTGACTGTCCCCTTTTTGTTTCTAATTGCCTAGAAGGCTGTTAAGTGTCAACCACATTGTTGTGGATCTCGTGTCACATGTAGGCCTGAGCAGGTAAAGATGATGGATTACCTTCCCCAAAGAACATTAGTGAACCTGATTTTTTTAACGATGATTGACAATGGTGACATGGGGCCTCATTAGGCTAGCTTTTATTTCAGATTTTCTAAAATTGAATTCAATTTTCACCACTTGCAGTGGGGTTCAAACCCATATGCTTAGAGCATTGGCCTGGGGTTTTGGATTGTTAGTACATTAACAATACTACCACACCATTCCTTTCCTTAAATTTCACCCTATGAAACTTCAAATCAAAGAGATAAAAATTAGATTTTCCCCTGTGCTGACATAACTTATTGTATATTGCTAATCAGAATATTTCAGATTTCATTTGAACGCAAATAAGTTTCCTAAATTGTCAATGTATTCGAGCAGAAAACAGCGAACTAAAGAACTGCCCATGATTCAAAATTTTTCAGTACGTTTTGAAATTCAGTCTCGAAATGTTTTTCGTTTGTGTTAAAATTCATCTTCAGACCCGTTACACACTCCATGATTTAAACACATATAACCCTTAAGCCGTCTGCTTCTGAATTATTGTTTAGAGTTATGTCTTTTGTTTTCTATTACTCGTCCTTGTTCTTCCTCTTAGGAAATATCACTTCTACTTCTCTGTGTTAAATTTAATCTGCCACATGTCCACTCAACCAGTTAAATGTCTGTGGCCTTCTGACCTTTACTACTGTCCTCCTCACAGTTCACAGCATTTCTAAGTTTGATGGAATCTGCAAATTTTGAAGTGCTGTCTTATACTCCCAAGTCCGGGTCATTAGTCTAGATCATGAAAAGCAGTCTCTTCATAATCACCTCCCAGAAAACCTGAATATATACTTTCCTCCAGCCTGAAGAGCTGCTGCTTACCACTACTCTGTGTCCAATTATTCAGCTAACTTCCTATCTATGCTGCCACTGGTTCTGGTTTTTCCCATGGCTTTGACTTAACTGATACGTCTGGGGAGAATCTGAGGTTGGCGTAGACTTGATAAGGTTTTGAAAATGCTTTTACTGACCCTTGACCTTTCATGTGAGGTCATTAAATTTCTCGCAGCACTGCGTCCTGGTTCTTAAGGTTGACACCTTGATATTTATATCCATGTTTATCTATTCCCATTGTCGTCCTATCCTGTGTCTGGAGGGCCTTTTGTGGATACAGGATATTTCTCCTAATTTCCAGAGAGACTTCGAATGCAGCATTGGTAAAACTTGGGTATCCTTTCTTCCATGGTCAGCTATTGCTCTCTGTTGCACAACACTAATCTAAAAGATGTCAGCAACAACAGCCAACCAAGAGTGTTTCCTCAAAAGCAGTGCAGACAAGCTTTAAGTAGTACTAGCATAAAATGATAACGGCTGTACGCAGCTCTCATGTTAATGAGAAGGCAGCACATAATTAGTGTTATGTTGAATGAGTATGAATTGCGCATTGAGATTCCCTTGCCCATTTTATGAATACTCCCTTTTCAAATTCTTTTAAACTTTGTATGAACACTAACAATCTAACCTAAAACTACATTTGTCTCTGCCACACATCAAATTTTCCATCTACATAGACATTAAGATATTTTCACATTGTAGACCAAATGCCCTGTTGGTCACTTCCACTTACCGTTTTCATTTTTAACCTTCCTTCATAATTGTGACCCTCTACGCTAACCACGCTTGCTATGTAGACTATGTTCTGCACCTGAGTTAGATGGTTGTCTATTCTACTGTGCACAATATTGCACTTGAATCCTGATAAAACCACAAGGCAGGGTCCTGATGATGTGACTCTAGCAAGACCAGTGGTGTGTAGCTTATTACTTGTAAGCTTGTAAAATTTCACAGTAACCAGGGTACACCCTGCGGGATAAGTGAAGTGTCTTCCTCAGGGGAAGGAATATAATCTGTCTAGGACAAACTGATATGCTACATATCTAGATTTCTCATCAATTTGGTTCAGAGATTCTTACAATGATGAGTACTGAGTGCACGTGGCACCTGGCACCTGGCACCTAATTCTGTGCTCTTTTTTCACTTGTTGGACGTGGACATCACTGGCCGGGCCAGCTTTTATTGCCCATCCCCAGTTGCCCTTGAGAAGGTGGCAGTGAGTTGCTGCATTGATCACAGCAATCCATGTGCTATTGTGTTACTAAGTAACATAGATGAGTCCAGAAGAAGAGGCATACTGGACTCGAAATGTTAACGCTTTTTTGCTCTCCACAGGTGATGATAAACCTGCTGAGTTTCTCCAGCATTCTCTGTTTCAGATTTCCAGCATCCAGGGTATTTGGCCTTATACAGTTGGGTTGAGACAGTGATTAGAACCCAAGTTTTCCTGAATGAAACTCTGACATTCTATGACTAGCATGGTCGGGACTGCAATTTAGTGTTACTGAGAAAGCTTCCTTTGATGTTTGGTGCCAGATAAAGAATCTTTCTGGCAAAGTTCATATTTACTATTCTACATTTAAGATTTTGTTTCTATATATTGCATTCACGCTGTTCAAAAGCCAATTGCATTCAGGACAGTTACCTTTCTTCTTGCATTAGTATGTAGCCATTATAGTGTATAGATCATACCATTTTCAGTTTGTGAACTACAAATTGCTCAAGATAACTTTCTTTCCTTTAATAGGTTCCTGGTGATTTAAGTCAAACCTCTGAGGACCAAAGTTTATCAGACTTTGAAATGTAAGTTGCCTTTTGCTTGACATAATTCTTATAACTCTTTCTCGGTGAAATACTTGAATTTTATTTTGCCACCTTCGCCATCAAGATACGTTTTGTTTTGGGAATAATTTGTGTGTTCCTTTGAAGAATGATCACATGCTGATAGACAGATTGTCTTTTATTAATCAATCATTTGTCTGAAGTCTGTGAACCAAAATGTGTCCTGCTGACATCTTGAGCCTTGCTGTGTCAAAGATTTACCACTATTTCGAATGAGAAAGTTTTCAAATCACGACAGATTATTCTGGATTTCACTAGAATAGTAGTTTGCCCGGACAGCAAAGTTTTAGTTGTATGATTTAAAGACCTGGCTATCTGAGAAAGGAAGTTATGATGAGGACGAACAATAGTGTGATTTATGATGAGTCATATAAGTTGGAGAAAACATGGGGCTGGGGCAATAGTAATTGTGATTCACTGGAATGAGAAATCGAAGTTGACAGTTTTAAAAAGCAAGAAATGGATCAAAGTTTTTTTTTACCTTTCCTAGATAGCATTACAGACTAAGTTGCACCCTACTGACTTGTTTGTGTTAGGTTCTGGGGACCACAAAGATGAAAAGGTGTGACACAATTGCTGACATTTTGCGTGGAGCTGATGGTTTTGCTCCACTCCCCGTATCCAACACCCCCCACCCCGATCTGAATAGTCAGGGGTAGACATGCCTGGCTAGGTCTTCCTGTAGCCATATTACTGTCAGCAAGCTTAAGGTCAGACCTCCAGCCCTTCGGTGAAGAGCTGTGCTTTTAAATGATTAGAACTCTCTTGATCCAGCAGTGCCACTGGGAGCGATGGGCAATGCTGGCAAGGCGGGACCCCCCTAAAAAAAAGAGATGCCATAGAATTGGACTTCATGGCAGGTCTGCTGCCTCTCCAGGCTAGTATAGCCTGAAGACAGACTAAGGGGCGTGGTTTTGGGAGTGGAGATTGCCTTGGATTTTGGTGGTTGGTGGGGGAGAGTTGCTTTGGCGAGTGCAGGATACCAGGTCACCTCACCAAGTCATCAGTTGCATGTAAAATCTCAAAGGAAGCCCTTCAGTAGTCATTAATATTTTTTAATTCACTCACGGGATGTGGGCTTCTCTACCGAGGCAAGCATTTATTGCCTATCCCTAATTGCCCAGAGGGCAGTTAAGAAACCATCATGTTGCTTTGGGTCTGAAGTCACATATAGGCCAAGCCAGGTAAGGATGGCAGATTTCCTTCTCTAAAGGACATTAGTGATACACTTGGGTTTTTTCTGACAATTGACAATGGTTTCATCGTCATCATTAGACTCTTAATTCTAGATTCTTTACTGAATTCAAATTCCACCATGTGCCGTGATACTGCTGGGCCGTCACCTCCCTGTACTTGACTATTTAAGAGCCTTAATTGGGCTTCACTGCCCCTTCCCAGCCGCAGGTTAACTCCCAGCGGTGGTGAGTAGGTGTCAGCTACATGTTGCCACCATGGTGCCCAGTTTTATGCCCCTTGCCAAATAGTCCCCAAGGCACCATAGAAATACAGCCAATATCTTTATTATCTTGCTTTTATTAAGTAGTGCCGTGAAATAATGCTAAACAAAAAGAAACTGCTGATGCTGGAAAACTGAAACAAAAAAAGACAGGAATTGTTGGAGTAACTCAGCAGGTCTGGCATTATCTGTGGAGAGAGAGCAGAGTTAATGTTTTGGGTCCATTCCGAAGAAAGCTCGCTGGACCCGAAACGTTAACTCTGTTTCCTCTCCACAGATGCTGCCTGACCTGCTGAGATTCTCCAGCAATTCCTGTCTTTTTTATTTTTGAAATAATGTACCAGATGCAGCCAGGACGAGTTCCAAAAAATTTTTGAGTTCATTTAAAAATGATCATTGGGATTCCAGAGTTTTGTTTTATCATTTATACCCTCATATAAATGTTTTAAAGAGATTTACGGCAAACTGATAATATAGCTAATGTTCCTTTTGAATAATGTGAATTGCTGTTCTTGTAATGGTACAAAGTGATTTTGGATGTGCATTCATGTGGGCATTTTATAATTTGGCTATGTTGTCTGACTCAACACACTGACACCAAAGAAACCTCTCTAATACCTACCCAATAAACTATATTTCATAAAATGCACCTATAAATAATATCTACTTTGTGTATGATGCAGAAAATGGTGCACGTGGTGCGTTGGTGCAGTTTATTTCACGGGTGAATGAAGACCTTATTTCAAGTGTGGCAGGATTGATGCTGTCTCTACTTATTCGTCAATAACTTTTTTATTAACAGTGTAATCCAAATCTGCCAACGGTACATCATGCTGTAATAAATAGCATTTAAAGTGACATTTTATGATCTCTATCAATGACACTATAATTTCTTATGAGTAAGAAAGTGACATTATGTTATGTAATGCATTTAATTTCAGTTTCCACCTCTGATGATCAGTTACTCAAGCTTAGTATTATTTTTGCCTTAGTATTTCTGAACTCCAGTTATTTTAGGTAATTGCTGCCAATTTACTAGCTTGTCATGTTAAATAACTCAAGATTTCATGTTTTAATTTTGAAACCTGCTGGAAATCTTTTCGTCAGCTGGAGTATTTGTCATATTTTGATTGAATTCATTTTGGCGAACGATAACCTTGGCCAAACCTCCCAGTTTAGTCTCTTTTCTTTGCATTCCATTCTTGTTTATTTCTTGTTGTTGCTAATTTCCTCTCTTTAACATTTCTACCTCCTTGACTATCCTGTTGTCATTTTTCCTCTTTTCATTGTTTGAGTATTTAATTGTTTTCACAATAATGTCATTTATTCTTTCTTCAGTCTCCTCACTTCGTATGGTGATTTGCACAAATAAGTGATAACAAGGTGTGGAGCTGGATGAACACAGCAGGCCAAGCAGCATCAGAGGAGCAGAAAAGCTGATGTTTTGGGTCTGGACCCTTCTTCAGAAAATGATTTCTTCAGAATTCTGAAGAAGGGTCCAGACCCGAAACGTCAGCTTTCCTTTTCCCTCTGATGCTGCTTGGCCTGCTGTGTTCATCCAGCTCTACACCTTGTTATCTGAGATTCTCCAGCATCAGCAGTTCCCACTATCTCTGCACAAATAAGTGTTTTGATTTGCCACTGCTTTTAATGTTTTATTGACCGCTTGTCTGAATCTTATTCCTAAAGCTAGTCTCATCTTTGAACTCAAATTCATGCATGCCATAGAAGTTCATACAATAGGCAGCAACATACATGAGCATAAATCATTATCTTTTGGCCCACATTGCTGTTTCAAACTTCTTCATTTGGCATATTAAGAAAAAAGAGCTTTTGCTTCCGAAGGTAGCAAATATTTTGGTTTTGATAGCGTTCTTTTTCTTAGCATAAGGTAAATTTTGTTGTCAACAGCCAGGAGACTTTTCTGTCTTAGAGAAGTAATATATTAATTTGCGCACCCACTTACAGAATCCCTTTGACTGATTAAACAGTAGTACATAACCTGCTAACCTTTCTTCCCCCAATTCGGTTGTCTACAAACTAGTTTGCAGCAACTGCACATTTGCCACTTTATAAAATGTGATAATATTCTCATTTTTGTCAGTCATGTTGCTGGCTGAACTCATTAGTCTGTCTCTAATTATCACATGTGAGTCTCTTTCCTATTTGCATTCCAATTCTCTTTGTGTCTCATCTGTCATGAAGCTTTGCTTTGAACCGCGTTGTATTGTGTCTCAGTTCTCTTCTGCTCTACTCAGCACTTCAGGTCTTGTCAGAAGTCCATTTTGCATCTTGTATTCACATCCTTTCATATGGAAAACCTTTACTCATGGCACTTGTCGTATATCTCTTAATTTACATTGCAATTGCTTAGGTGGTTTGTGACTCATGAAATTTCATTACAAGAGCTTGATTGTATTGTGTTGAGTTACATCAGTGTGAGCAATTTTCACCAATTTTCATTTTATTGGCCTAGATGATCCAATATATTTCCCTTCTAATTTAGAGTTCTTGCAATGTCACTGCAGATGCTGGGCACATTAGCTCAAGTACATTGCATAATTTTTCACCATATTGAATTGCATTCAGTTCATCCAATTACATTGCATTTCACTTTATACGTAGTTTTCTCTCCAGTCCCATTGCACCACATCATTTTTCATCCTAATAGGTTACTGCAATTCAAGTATGTTGTATTCATCACATTGTATTGGGTTGCATTGCAGCACTATTTATGGAGTTGTATTCGCATTAATGCATTGTCTCACTGTTCATATTCTAATCCACATGCAGTGTATCCACTTTTCACAATATCTAGCTGCTTCATTGCTCTTTTTTTTACTTAGTTGCAGAATGTCAAATTAGTTTCCCAAATTTGAGGGAAAATTGTTTGACTTTTACTCTTGTGCTACTTTGCTCTCTGAACCATCGATTGGAGTGGTGAGAATAGGCTAAATATTGCAAGACTGGTACCTGCATTGTCACTTCATCTCTGGATTTTACACTTGTGATGATGACACAGCCGTCAGCATTTGCATCCTGTCCACCAACAGCAACTTCTGGTCCTACATTTCTGTGTTAAAAGTGAAAACCCAGTCAGTTGCTGTCATTGATTACCAACACCTCCACAGAAATCTCTGCCGATGGCAATCTTTGAAAATCAGTGAACTGACAGAAACTCGCTTCCTTTTTAGGGTACAGTACGGCTGCTAAAATCCCCCAAAAATATGACTATTTATGAGGTAAACTATGGTTTTACTGGTATGTTAAGTGCTAACTACAGCTGAGAAATCCTGTAGACTCTGGAATAAAAATTGTGTACTGCCAAGGATAGCAGATACATCGGAACACCACAGCCTGCAAATTCCCCTCCAAGCCACACAAATACATTGCCATTCTTTCCCTTACACTGGGTCAAATTCCTAGAGATCCCACCCTAATACTGCTGTGTGTGTACCAACGCCCCCAAGGACTGCAGGAATACAGCTCACCACCAACTTCCCAAGAGCAACCAGGGATGGCAGTAACCAGTCCTCGGTGTTGCCAAGAATGGGACTAACCTCAGTGCCACAAGTAGTTGGACTGTTCTGTAACATCTGTCGTTCGTGGAGAAATTTGCAAAGAAAAACACCTTTGATCACAAATCCATGGTGTGGAGGAGTACAGACTGTCACTCATCTCCTGCTGGAATGTGCCTTTGCAAAGGAAGTCTGGAGAGGGATGTTGTGGTTTTTATTGAAGTTCATCCTGGCAGCTCCATGATGAAGGACACTGCTGTACGGTATGTTTCCCAGAATGCACATTGAGATAACCGTCAACTTGGTGAAAGACTCTCTTTGGTCTGGCCGAAACTTGTTGGAACAAGGAGTTGACCTTGACCAAGTGTAACACATTCCAAGGTCCAGGACGCTCTGCTGAGGGGTGCACTAAACCTTGGGGCAGCTACCACCAAGGCACAGTGGGGAAAGACCACTACGTAAGGTCTTTGGGCTGAAGTGTTAGGTCATCGGACCCACTTCAGATTCAAGCTGCTTTGGGACAATGTATGGATGTAAACAATTTTGTGAATATAGTACATTCTTGAAATAAAAAAACTGCTGGTCCAGCTGGTGATGCCCAGGTAACAAGAGCTGCCTTCTTAAGTTGCTGCATTCCACTTGCTGTGGGTAGACCCGCAAGGTCGTTCGGGCAGTAATTCCAGGATTTTGACCCAATGATACTAACAGAATGGCAATATGTTTCTCAGCCAGAATGATGAGCGGCTTGGAGGAGTAATTGCAGTTGATGGTATTCCCATGTATCTTCTGCCCCTGTACTTGAGATGGAGGTTGTTGTGGGTTTGGCAGGTGCTGTTAAAGAATCTTTGAATTTCTGCACTGATTTTTGTAGTTAGTACACACTGCTGCTACTGAGCATCAGTAGTATGAAAGGAGAGGATGCTTGTGGTTGTGGTTCCAAAAGCGGACTGCTTTGTCCCAGATAAAGTCATGATTCTGAAGTGTGTTGGATCTGCAGTCATCCAGGCAAGTGAGGAGTATTTCATCACACTCCTGACTTGTGCCTTGTAGATGGTGGACAGGCTTTGGAGAGACAAGAGGTGAGTTACTCGCTGCAGTACTTCTAGCCTTAGACCTACTCTTGTAGCTACTGTATTTATTTAACTTGACAAGTTGATTTTCTGGCCACTGGTAAGCCCCCAGGATATTGTTAGTGGGACTCTCAGTGATGGTAATGTCATTGAAAGTCAAGGAGCGATGATTAAATTGTCTCTCGGTGGAGGTTGTTACTGCTTGGCGTTTGTAAGGCGCGAATGTTATTTGTAACATATCAGCCTAAATCTGGATATTGGGCATTTGAGCATGGGCTGCTCCAGTATTTGAGGAGTCACAAATATGCTGAACATCCCCATTTCTGACCTTGTGATGGAGACAAGGTCATTGACGAGGCAGCTAGAGATAGTTCAGACTCGGACACTTAACCTGTGTAATAGTATGACTTTTGCTGCAAACTTGCTGACTCCTTTAATTTGGCAACAGATACAAATCAACACTGGGGAAAGATGAAATCCACAGTGCAAAAATCCTCAGGTCATTATGGCAGTTTTCCTGGTGGTCATGAGGCATGCCATGACTTTGCCACAGATCGTTATGATCCTACAGAGTATGGAGTTTCAGCTCTTAGTTTTGTTTTCCCTTCCCTTGGAAAATCGCTTTGGGTCTTATCAGCACCCCTCTGATATTTGAGCAGTGGTATGGAGAAAGAAATGTATATCCCATCTTTGAAGTGGCAACTACAAGTTGCCTGTTATTGAAACCATTTTCAGAAAACCATAATGAGCTGTTGAATACAGTTTGGTATGTTTGAGTTTAGAACTGTACAGCTGTACAACAATTTTTGTTTAGATAATACTTAAGCTTTAGCTGAGTTAAAATGAATGTTAACTTAAGTATCATCACAGAGTTGTTTTCCATTATCAGTGGGAAGGTGTCTATTGTTCAGCATGACTGTTAATATCCATACTTAAGAATGTAGCTGCTTTTCAAATCCATTTCTGTTCCTGCTGTGACAGAGGGACAACCCATCACATTCTGGAACTTGATTACAATCTACCTTCAGTATCTTTCGCAGCAGGGTTAGGTTTTCTGTCAGTTGCAGAAATCCTGCTTCCAATAAGTACCATATTGAACATACTTGGTAACAATGGATACGCTTAAGACAACCGAAAAGTTGTATAGTTGGCACTTCTTCAGGCAATGTTTCTCTTCAGAAATCAGGAATGTATCATGCCTGCAAGCTGCTTTAAATGAAATATTGTCAGAAATGCACGGCAATTTCTACTACAAACACACTTATTTTGTTACAGTTGAACATGTGAACTATTGAAACTTGCCCACTTTTGTGAACTCTAAGACTTCCTGATGTTTGCTTTCGTTCATTGATTTCTTCCAAATCTTTAAATTCAAGTGGTGTGGATCGCTTATGGTTTAGTAGTATTAAAACTATTTATGCCTATGACTTCTTTGTATTTTCACAGAATGTTTTATTGTCAGTGTGTAATGTGCAACGTTTTCATTACTTGCCGAAAGTGATAAGTTAGAAATTTTGTAAGCAAATTAGTTTATAAATGAAATGGGAAAAGCTGTGCTGAGGCTGATCCTCAGTGAGCTATCGTGTTACACATCCTGGACATATTATTTAAAGATTCTCTTCAGGTGTTCTAAATGAATTACATCCTTTGATTATTTTCCCTGTAATTTTGTTTTCCTAAACTTTGCACTTTCCCTTGGAATTTACGTTGGATTACTTTGTTTGTGTTAGGGCTCACTGTGCGCTGATAAATGTTTGGATTCCAACGGTTTTTCTACGTGGACGAGCTGCTAATGCTTTTCATGTTTACCAGGTATGAGTCACAGTTTCAAGCAATATAAAATGTCATCTCTTTATTGTGTATGTTGTTAGTCAAATTTATATAATCTGTAAAATGCACCTGACTTCATGATGCCATATTACCACATATTACCTCTTCTAATCCCACAGAACATCCACCTTAAAAACAAAATATTGTCTGAATTCAAAATGTACATCTTGTTAGCAGAAGTTGTTGCATAATTTTCAGTGGCTGTGAGACAAACAGTTTGCTTCATTTGTTTTCTGCTTGCATAGGCCATATATAATTTCTCTTTATGTATGTTCTGGTGCGAAAGTTTTTTTGAAATGACATCCTGCAATCAAGAAAAAAATAGCAAGTATTTATCAATATTGATATATCCTCCTTCGCCCTTGATTTGTTGCTGCCCATTTGCCATTCTACCTTCAGGAATACAGGAAACCTGGAGTTTGTTTTTCTTACTCTATCCAGGTAATGTCTCCAATTCTGTTGACAAGATTTTTCGCTAACTTTTAGTTGTTAACACATTGGTTCATTTTAAAACTTCGAGCTTTAGTGCTGAGTGGAGTTTTTGCTGTTATCTAAATAATTTTGTTTATAGCATTTTTTAGATCTTGACTCATGTTCACCTAACCAGATCTTCAGTTCCCAAAAAGCAAGTTCACCACTATGAATTCATTCCATAAGTTAGAGCTCAGAGACCTCACTTACACTTTCTGGGCTTTGTCCAATACATTGGTGCCAGGAATTATAAAATTATGTAAACTTTGATACAGAAACTGCTGTTGAGCCCATCTTATCACTGATGATGCTGGCTATTTGACCTACACTCCTCAATCTAATTTCTCAACAGCTTTACAATATTATTCCTGTAACATCTATCTAATCCATATGCTGCATTTTAGCATTGTTGTTCCCTTGACGTTTTTGAGTGAATTATATATTTTTGTTAAATTGTGAACTTAGCGTATATCCTTGTAGGTATAGCCACAGAGATGATATTGTAATGAGCCAACTATCCTCACTGTTTGCCACAGTAACAAGGACAATAAGTGATTTGTTATCTCACATCAGATTGGCAGAAGAGTGTACACTTGAGAAAGTTTTCTTGGTTGAACAGCAGTGAAGTGGTCTGTTCCAAGTATAATTGGCCAATATTCTCATGTAGCCTCACCTGTGGTACACAGAAAATTGAAAAAAGTTGTTCTAAGTCAAAATAGAATATCTTTGTTATGGATCCTAACATTTGATATGTTGATAGCCACTTCACATAATTGGAGTGAATGATCAATAAATGCACATATATCTTCAGACAATTCTATCTCTGTAAATAGATATTTCTGCTGATTTTACTTTGAGATTTGGTTTTGTTATTTTCGTTCCTTTTTAAAAATTCTATCTCTGTTAGCAGTTCTCAATGATCAATTACTGATTCTCATCTTTCTTTAGGGGAGACATCTTTTGTGTTGTGACAGGGTTCACACAATCCCACTGGTCATCTTTTAAAATAGATTACCTTTTCATGTGCATGTTTGCTTTTTAGTGGAATAGAAATTTGACTGTTTACAGTTTTGTCTGTCATACGCATGGACTATCGTATGCAACTTCAGATCTGACAAATATCTTACTGACGTAACCTAGTGATTGTAACCATGGGTTTTGATTCACAAGATTGCGGTCATGACTGAAGCCTTGACTGTATACCTGTTCATAAGCTCTGTTTCCTCAGATAAAAAATGAAAGATTTATCAAGGGGCACTGACCAATATCAACAGAAAACTTTATTGCCTGACTATCTCAGAAGTGGGAATTTAGCAAACAGTATCAATAATAGTCGTAGTTACAAGCATAGTGGTAAACCTAATACAACAGTGATTTTCTTTTTCTCAGAAACTTGGGAAATTCTTGGGACCATGCTTTACAGGGAACATCAGTGAGGCCTTGCAGATGTGTTGATGCAATTTTCTCATCATTAATGTTCATAGACAAAAAACAGATCATGAGAACAATATTCGAAATCTGCTGATAAACTGGCTGCTTGGAGAAGCATGCAATATTCCTTCATAATACCCTTATGGACATGTCCAGCTGTAGTCTTACATAAAGGTTAATTTTGTTTAAGATGAATTGCACCCTTTTTTTTTAATAAACGAAGAGGCTGCATTCTGGATTGAATTCTTTAATTGGTGCAATGGGAGTAGAGGAGCAGGAGTAGCCCAATATCCCTACAGTCATGCTAGATCATGGCTCATCATCCATCTCAATGTAATTTTCCCATGCTATTCCCATATTTCTTCATGTCATTTTTATGTGGAAATCCATCAATCTCCAGCTTGATTATTCTCAAAGACTGAGCCTCCACAACCCCATCAGGCAGAGAATACCAAAGATTCACTATCCTCTGAGTGTAAAACATACTCCTTTTCTCAGTCCCAGATGGCTTTCTCCCTTATTCTAAGGCTGTGTCCCCTGATTCTACACTCACTAGACACAGGAAACATCCTTTCTACATCTGCTCTGTAATAATTTTATAAGTTTCAATGATATCATATCTTATTCTACTGAACTCTGAAGAATACAGACTCACAGATAAAGTCTCCTCCATCTCCTCTTATGGGACAGACCCACCATTCCATGAATTAGTCTGGTGAACCTCTGTTACATCCCTGCTGGAAAATAAGTTGATGAATGCTTTTACTTACTATTTAAAATATCACAAAGCCCTCAGTGTTTTTGTAAAATAAAACTTATCGGAATTATTGTTTTTATAGTTTTACCCTTCCAAATTTTCCTTTGTTGCAAATAATTGTCAAGCTTGGTATGATATCTAGTTTCACAATAAAATATTATGTAGGATTCATGTGACCTAGGGATCTAATTCAAGAATGACCTAAACGCCAACTAGGCAATTGATGTGACACGTGACATTGGCCAATAATTTAAGTCCTGTGTCATCTCCAGGCCTTTCTAATACCTATTTGAAAAGTCAGCGGTGGTTTCTCTTTGGTTAAGGATTTAAAAGGGTACAGTATATAAACACAAGTTATGCTCAATATTTGGTTGCAATTGTTATATTGCCCTGGGATTTGCAGTCAACAACAAAGGCACTTGTTGCTGACTTTGAAGAAAACTTTGCTGAGAGATCTAGCGATCACCTTGGTGAGAATCTGATCTGCACCCAATACACAGTGAATTACAGTGTTCTTCAATGGGAATTCACCATCTGGAGTTGTAATGTTGACATCAAGCTATCCAAGCGGCCTTAAAGAATTCACACAGACAGCCAATAAGGAAATTAAAGGTGCCATATTCAAATTATATGTTAAGCATTCTGCAAATAGCACATAAAAAAGGGCCATACAAATGGGGTGATCGTGGAAGCTGCAATATCATGAAAGAAAACTTCAGTTATTATTTCTGAAAATAACTTTGGTTAATATAAAAGCTAAAACTCAATCTTAGTGAGACCTTGCATGATAGTCCAGAAGTACACTATTATTTTTTAGATCCAGATATGTTGTTTAACAATGGTTGTTCTCAGAATGCCGTTGAGAATGCTCATTAAACAATCTGCAATCAATTTTTAATGAGTTTTCTAACATAGTCGTGCAAGAAAAAAAATTATCAAGAGCTTTAAAAGGTTCCTGGCAGTGGTGGATGGTAAGGTGAGGGAGCAGCGCGAGGGAACAGTCTGAGTGTAGCCTGTGGAGGAGCAGTGAGTGGCAGAATGCACCTTAAGAATTCTTGTATTAATATGTACTTGTGCTAGATCCTCAAGCCGTGGTCAGTTTTAGAGAGTGACTATTGACAGTTTGCCATTAAAACCCCCTCCAAACAATCTTTGCCAATGTGTTTGGATTATGACTACACTCCTTTGTCAGTTAGCTAAATGCATGAATCATCAAGTTTGTGATGTCTAGTTTTACTTCTTCATTTTTGATGACTGTCCCTTGATTAGCAAACACTTCTCTTTTGCAGAACTTTGTAGAATAAACTGTTGACCAAGGGTAATATACTGTAATGAGTTGGAGCATAAAAATTTCAACAGAAAGACACCATGCTGCTAGAAAATTTATTTAGTTGAGGCCTGTGGTTTCTTATGCAAGAGTACTTTGAATAAAGCAGTTGTCCCAAACTTACCTTCCCTTTCAAATAACACAGTGTTTCACTGCATGACTCATACACACACTATATTTCTTTATCTTCACCCCCATCCAAACTAATTCACACTGTAGATCATTACATCACTCATAGCCATTCTCCAAAGTAACAACTGTACGAAACAAATTGAACATCTCCAACTCTATAACAATGATGAAACCTGGATGACAGCTTGGGCTGAAAACACCTTCTCACATAAACAAAACACATAAGACCTAACGTTTTAACCATCAATTCCCCCCAAGAGCATGTTGACAATCCACAATTAAATATGGACTGTACATGGCCGATATAGCTGCCTGTACAAAAGCCACCTCAAATCTTACCTGGCTGTCATCTTCTATAACCTTGACCAAACCATGGAGCTCATAATTACATCTTGCCCTGACTCAAGTTTGCAGGCACCGTCTTGGAGTTACACTTGCTTATCTGCAGAGCGTTGGACTGGCTAAGGAAATTGACATTATAACTGCGAAGACATCTTCTGCTCTTAAAGCCATACAAAACAAAACAAAAGTGCAATAACATTATGAACCATTTTAAGTGTTGACTAGGATGTGCGTCAACCATATGTAAGTAGCATCTGCTGAAAGAAACCCATTTTAGTGATTTGAAAAGGCAACATATTTGTTTTTTCAGAATCTGGCTTCTGAGGAAATGTGTTGTACTAAATTTGGATTCAGTGATTGCAGACCAGTGTTGGAAGTCTGTGGCCTTAAGTTAATGCCTCCATGGTAGAGTTAGAAACAAAGTTTCTTTTTGTGTGCATTAAATAATGTTTGAAGGTGCAGGTCTGACTTTATAATGAATTTTAAACTTTT
Organism: Ginglymostoma cirratum; assembly: GCA_024137785.1. NCBI lineage: Eukaryota > Metazoa > Chordata > Chondrichthyes > Orectolobiformes > Ginglymostomatidae > Ginglymostoma > Ginglymostoma cirratum. The sequence goes on from JAHRHZ010000023.1 coordinate 4,585,956, forward strand.
AAATTTGAACTTTAAAATTCAATGAGCCTAGTTACTTCTGCTCAAATGGCTGCTCAAAATTCAGGTAACGTATTTGGCCTCTAATTTTTCTTGTGGAAGTAATTAATTGTTTTCTGTGTACAGAGAGGTTCTATTTTTGGTGTATTCTGCCACAGTTGTCTGAAAATTGTCAGTATTTTTGCAAAATCTCAAGCATCACTGAATTTCAGATGCAATCATGTGGATTGTGCTTTATGGCACCGCTAAAATTTTTGACATTGATTTTTTTTTTTCCCCCTCATTATACTGTTTCTGTTATGGAGGTGAGAATCCATTTCAGCCAAGCATTTTTCAAAATTTCCATTATTTTGTAAATGACTGAAGAACAGTTTCCTCTTGCAGACCAAGCCTCCAGTGAACTGATTCTTAGATTCTTGTTTTTTGGCTGTCTTTACTTGGGGCAGCCAAAAATTGAACAATTAAGACATATTGTGATATAATATTCACTGGAGGATGCCTAGTGTACTCAGTTCAATTCCTGTTGTCTCTGAGTATAGAAAAAAAACACATCACTGATATTAGCTGACATGTTTTAAAAGCAAGGCTCCCAAATTGAGTAAAATACATAGCAAGAAATTGTGCAGAAAAGTATTTAATAAGAGAACTGGGAGGAGTTCATGTTTGTTTGTTTGTTTTCATCATAGCTTTAGTGGGTCCATTGATATCTTCTTGATCCATCTCTCGCTTTCCTCAAGATCCTCGTAGTCAATATTATCTTCCTCTTCTGTTTTTGCCCTCATTTCCTCTTTCAATTATTGCCAGGAGAAGGGTGTCAGGTCTTCATTTCTAATGGCCGTACTTTCTAACTCTCTTTCTTCAACTGTACTCAGGAAGACTTGTTAGCTTCTGAACTTCTCCTCTCGATCTTCCTACATATCCAGCTGATACCCAGTATTATCTACTACACCCACATTTCAAAAGCTGTTATTTTCCTCTCACCTCCTTTCTTCAGTCTAATGCCCTCCTCTTTGCATTGCAACTGTATACACTAGTGACTGTGCAAGACATTTTGTCATCTCACTATGGATTTGTAGATGCTACTTCAATCACTGATGATGCATTTTGCCAAAATGTTCCATAGGGGTGAAGGTGTTTTGGGGTAGGTGGGATTGCAACCTATTATATAAAATGTTTAATTATGCCCAGGGCATTTCCCATTGTTTGGTATAGGAAGCAGGAGCATTTGATACATAATGTTTCAATAGCAATAACTAGAATTTGCATTATACTTTTAATATACCTTTTATTTCTCCATTATGAGCCCAACTGATGGTGCTACTGGATAATTTGTTGTTAACAAGCTGATCAGTCACTGCAACATCGTCAGATGAGGTTGCTGAGTTTCTTTAACAACAAAAGTTTATTGCACAAAAGATTTATAAAACAGCTATCTAGATATAAAACACACTTAGAAAGTTCTTCAAACACACAGCAAAGCAAGTTTTTCAAACTATTTCCCTCTACCATCAATTCACAGAGAAATTACACTATGTCCCACAAGTTGCCTTCATTGGTCAATGCATCAGGTATAGGAGTTGGGAGGCCATGTTGCAGCTGTACAGGACATTAGTGAGGTCACTTCTGGAATACTGTGTTAAGTTCTGGTCTCCCTGCTATAGGAAAGATGTTGTTAAACTTGAAGGGGTTCAGAAAACATTAATATGGAGGTTTCCAGGATTGGAGGGTTTGAGCTATAGGGAGAGGTTGAATAAGCTGGGGCTATTTTGCCTGCAAAATTGGAGGCTGAGGGGTAACATATAGAGTTTATACAATCATGAGGGGAATGGATAGGGTGGATAGCCAAGTTTGTTTTTTATTCCCCCAGGGTCGATGAGTCCTAAACTAGGGGGCGTAGGTTTAAGTGAGGAGCCAAGGATTTAAAAGTGACCTAAGGGGCAGTTTTTTCATGCAGAGGGGGGTGCATGTATGGAATGAGCTACCAGAGGAAGTGTTGGAGACTGGTACAATTACATCATTTGAAAGGCATCTGGATGGGTACCTGAATAGGAAGGATTTAGAGGGCTATGGGCCAAATGCTGGCAATTGGGACTGGATTAATTCAGGATATCTAGTCGATGCAGCTGAGTTGGACCGAAGGGTCTGTTTCCATGCCGAATGACTCTGTGACTTCTTAGGGTTCTATTTGATTCACTCCTGGCACTTTGTTTGCTGTGGATTGTGGAAACAACTTGATGAGCCTTTTCCAAATCTGCCAATATAAACTCTTTCACAACTCCAAAAGCCTAGCTTTCTCAGTTCTAAAAAGGCTTCAGATTTCTAACCACGCCTACGTGGCTTGGAAGTTGCATAAACTAAGCTTTTCTGCAGAGATGACTGTGTTTTTCCTGAATTGTCTTATAGCCCTGTAAGAAAAGAAACTGTGATTACTTCTGATACCAGTCGAGTCTCCTCTGAACTGCCCTAAAAATATTCATGCTCTGTGTTTTCTAATCTAAAATCAATCTTCAATGATAACAAACTAATGGCCTTCAATGTTTACCCATGTGCCGTTCATCTCCAGAGTATTATCAATTTTCTGCTAATGAATCACAAAGGTCTGCAGCAACATGCTTTCTGAGCAATGCTGGGTTAGTCACTATACTGGAAGCACTATTTGATCACCCCTCTCCAAAACTCTCCACTTTTTTGAAATCCAAACTCCAAAATTCATCCCATGTTTCAAAATGTGAGAAAGGTACAGGATTCTAAAACAGAAAGAAAGACCTTCGGAGGAGTAGCTAAAAAGCTTTGTTGGAGAAATGGATTTTAAAAATGTGTTGAAAGATAGAGAAAGAGATGGCAAGATTTAGGAAGGAGGGGTAGTACTGAGGTTTCTTATGGCACTTGAGAAGAGCTTTGAAATGGAGGGGAAAGGCTCTCGAGGATCATGGAGAATTTTTAAATCTGATGAGTTTGGATCCAGTAAAGTGATGGGGATGGAGACGGAGATGATGGGTGTGGACATTAATAAAAGAGATAAGCAGCAAAGTTTTAAATGTTTTGAGATCATGGAGGGCAGAGGATGAGAGGCTGTCTAAGGGTGCTGGTACAGTTGAGTCTGAAAGCCCGAAAGGGATGTAAAAGGATTTCACCAGCAGAGGATGTTAGATAAAACCCTCTATCTATATTGTATTCTGTACTAAGAACAAGAATTGAAGCGAAAGGGATTAATGGGGACAGATGTGGATCTCATAGAAATGATGAATTTTAAAGGGTGAGGGAGGGCTGAAAGGAAATTATCCAGAAGTGTAGTTAGAATAGATACCTAGCAGGAGAAGTCAGGGCTTATGGCAGGGGGAAAAGAAAGTGACAGGCAGTTAACAGGGTGATTTTAATTTTACAGTTTGGAATATGAGAGGAAGAGGATGGGACTGTGAGGTAAACATTAAAAAAATTAATCCTGAGAGTAAAGGCATTAGATTGTTCTCATCCTCCAGGTGACCTGAAATAGTATGCGTCATTGGATCAGAAATCAAAGCAGTGTAGAATTTGATGTGAATAAGCCGACATTGCTTATTGGTGAGTTGGCCAGTTGTGTGTCCAGCATACTTGAGTTTGAAGCCCCTTGTTTTGAGGGAATAGATGTGGAGTTGTATCAGTGTTGGAAACATTGCTTGTGATGAGAGTTGCAGTGATGGGGAGGCAGTCCAGTAAAATTCCCTCAGGAATGGTGTCAAGAAAAGATGCTACATATAGAATGAATTAGCTCCAGCATCTCCTGTCTTACACAGCTTAATCCCTTTGAATCCTGCCCCACCATTCATGATCAAAGGCACTGTGCTGTGAACACGAGTGTGTGAAGTGCTAATAAAAGGTTAAAGACATATCCTGTGTATCTCAAACATATAAAATAAGACTTTGCATTTATAGAGAGCACCTTTCATGCCCACCAGACATCTCAACACATTTTACAGCTGATGTAGTACTTTTGAAGTGTTGCAATGTAGGAAAGGCAGCAGCCAATTTGTGCACAGCGAGCTCTCACAAATAGCAATGTGATAATAATCTGTTTTTGTAATGTTGATTGAAGGATAAGTATTGGCTAAAACACTGGGAGTAACTGTCTTGCTCTTCCTCAACAGTCCAGGAATTTTTACATCAAGCTGTGAATGTAGGCAGTGCCTCAGTTTAACATTTCATCTGATAGACAGTATCTCCGACTCTACAGCACACCGTCAGGCTGAAACTATTTCAGTAGTCAATTCAATTCATATCCAAAACAAAAGTTTATTGTCGTAACTAGTAAGCTGATAAATAGCTATGTCTGATTTAACCAGGATGTTGAGGTTTTAGTGTTGGACTGGGATGGACAAGGTCATAAGTCACATGACACCAGGTTACAGTCCAACAGGTTTATTTGAAATTGCAAGCTTTTGGAGCGCTGTTCCTTCTTCAGGTGGAGGAACAACTTCACCACTTCTCCTGACAAAGGAACAGTGCTCCGAAAGCTTGTGATTTCAGGTGGACCTGTTGGACTGTAACCTGGTGTCATGTGACTTAAGGCCTGATTTAACCAGGGAAGTTTTTGTCTCTTTTTACTTGCATATTTTCAGTCTGAAACCCAAGCATTATTACGCTAGAAACATGACTGTTTTACTAACTACCTGAATTACCTTTATGTTTTTAACAGTGCTTATTTTGGCTCAAGTCCTTGGCTTAAGATGTAGATCGGCTTTTTGTAGCATGCCCAACAAGGGCGGCATGGTGGCTCAGTGGTTAGCACTGCTGCCTCACAGTGCCAGGGACCTGGGTTCAATTCCACCCTCGGGCAACTGTCTGTGTGGAGTTTGCACATTCTCCCTCTGTCTGCGTGGGTTTCCTCTGGGTGCTCCGGTTTCCTCCCGCAATCCAAAGATGTGCAGGCTAGGTGGACTGGCCATGCTAAATTGCCCATAGTCCCCAGGGATGTGTGGATTAGGTGGGTTGTGGGGAAATGGGTTTGGGTGGGATGCTCTGAGGGTCTTGTTGGGCTGAAGGGCCTGTTCCCACGCTGTTGTGATTGTGTGAAGTCCTGTCTGATTATTGCTTTTAGCTACTTAGTATCTCAATCCATCATAGGTTCTCACTCTGATCTATAATAATGTCAGGTGAGACCTCATTTTGGTTTGAAAATACCAAGAATATTTATGTTATACATATAAGAAACAGATATACTTTATTGCATTTTGTTCCTAGTTCCATAATCTTTCATCTACCTCCTCATATAAAGCAAATAATTTTTTAAAGACTTTAAGCAGTAAGCTAATTCTTGGGAAATAACTTTTAAATTCAAACACTTTCTCTGTCAATGATGGCTCAATTGACAGCACACTCACCCCTGAGTCAGAAGGTTGTGTCACAATTCAGAGCTTGGGCACTTTAATCAGGACAGGCACTGTGGTATAAAACTGTATAATTGAAAGTGCCAACTTTCAGACGAGCTATTAAACCAAGGTCTTTGCTGCTGTCTCAAGAGAATGTAAAAGAAAAAAAATACAAAAGAACTGTGAATGCTGTAAATCAGGAACACGATCAAAGTTGCTTCGAAAAGCTCAGCAGGTCTGGCAGCATCTGTGAAGGAAAAAACAGAGTTAACGTTTCGGGTCTGGTGACCCTTCCTCAGGATATAAAAGAATGCATGGCACTGCGGTGAAGAAGATCAGGTTAGTTTGTTGCAGTGTCCTGCCAATATTTATTCTTCAATCAAGTGCATTAAGATTGTCCGGCCAATATCTCATTGAATTCTGTGGGAGCTTGCTGTATGCAAATTGATTGCTGCATTGCATGCGTTATGATTGTAATCTGCAAGGCCTTCTGTAAAATTATTTCATTGGCATAAATATTGTCTAGCCATGAACGGTACTGTATAAATGCATGTCTGTCTACTGGTCTTTTCTAAACATCAAGCTGACTATTGTTGGCTGGTCATTGCTCAGCAATTTTAACTGACCACACTTAGGGGATCTGCCAATTATTTTTCAAGTCCAGAGTCCTGCTTTATCCTGGAAAGAAGGAGGCAAGAGAAATTAGGCTTATCGAATAAATGATCCTTTAAATCCAAAAGGGAATGTTCATCAAGTGCTATCTAAACCAATCACATAATTAATTTAAATTATTGCCTTGTCCAACTTTGAACATTGTATCAGGTAGACCGGTTTCATGATTCCCGACTTAGGCGTTTGAGGAAGAATCTCCTGGTATTTTATAGTTCAAAGCAAGATGCATTGCATGGGAAAAAACTGGATATTAATCCTTTGACACAGTATTTTGTCTTATGATGAATTCCATTTCCTGTTGGATTCAATTGCACTGGAGGAGCCAGAAATTTGAGAAGTGTAACATTCAGAGCACATTCAGACCTACAAATTGCTCAGTGACTATGTAAGACAATTGTTCTTACTGATATAAATGAATAAACTTGGTGAAATAAGGCGTAGTTTTCAAGTTTGAATTTGATAAATTGCTTACTGCAGTGCCAGGTTTTGTACCAGATTTCAGGAGGATGCACAGACAGACTGGTAAAATGGCTAGGCTGTAGCAAATGAGTTTTAATAAAGTGAAGAGTGAAGTGATACATTTTGATAGGAAGAATGAGGAAGACATAGTGTAGTGTCCCTGCCCTGGGACCAGGAGGTCAGGGTTCAAGTCCCAGCTGCTTCAGAGGTGTGTAATGACATCTCAGAAGAGGTTAGTTAGACAAATAGATTAAGTGGGAAAGATGGGAAAGGTACAGAGAGAGACTGTTGTACCTGGGCATACATCTTTGAAGATGGAAGAATATGTTGAAAAGGTTGTCAAAAAAAGTGTCGAGTCATGACAGTTACAATGCTGAAGGAGGCCATTCAGCCCATTATGTCTGCTCTGACTCTCCAAATTAGCATCATGATTTTGTGCCATTCTCCAATGTGTACTCTCCAATTCATACAAATGCTTCCTATTCTGTGGAGCCCAGAACTCTGCACAATACACCACCTTAGGAGCAACAGGTGTCCGATACAACTTCAGTATCACTTTCTTGCTGTTGTACTTTACGGCCCCAGTTGATAAAGCCCAGGTTGCTTTTTGCTTTATTAGCAGTTCTTTTTGCTTTGAATGATGTGTGCTTTTTAAATTCTACACTATCCTCCTCACTGTTTACAATGCTTCCAGGTTTTGTGTCATCCCCTGTGCATCATGGGATCCCTAACTTTATTGATAGAACGCAAAAGAAAGGAAAGCTACACTGAACGTTTGTGAAGTTTGCTCTGACCTCAGCTGCAGAATGAATAACGTCAAGGTCTTGGGGAGAGTACAGAAGCGATTTTTTCAAATGATACTAGAGATAAGGGTTGCTCATTATGTGGACAGACTGGAAAAGCTGGGTTTGTACTTGCTAAAGCTTAGAAGATTAAGTTTAATAGAGGTGTTCAAAATCACGGATGGTTTTGATGGGTTAAATATGGAGAGACTGTTTCCTCTGGTGGAAACGTCACTACCGACGGCAATTAGATTTAAGGTGATTGATGAATAGATCAAAGATGACCTGAGGAATTTTTACTTATACAGTGTGCTGTTGTGACCTGGAATGCATTACCTGACAGGATTGTGGAAGAAAGTACAATCATTAAAGAAATGGGAGAAATACTTGAAGGGAATAAAGGTTTAGGATTGCGGACAAAGTGCAATGGAGTTGCACAGTGGTTGGATAGCTCTAGCAAAGAGTCAGCCACAATGAGCTATTTAGCCCCCTTCATTAATGTGTGGTTCCAGGAAAAATAATGAAAAGTGATATTCAAGAATCCAATACCAGAAGACTGGTGAGAGGACTGAATATCATGAAGATAGAGTGGCGTTAAAAGTTGGTAACTTCTAGCAGTCAACTTTCTTCTTCTATAAGAATTAACAGCTCTGAAGAGGAGAGGAATGAAGACAGAATAACTTCAGGAATTGCATAAAAGGAGACACTTTGGTGACATGCTGACAGTTGTCCCATCCTTGCCTTATTTCTTTTCATGAGATCAGTCAACTTCTTCCAGCACTGTTCTTTATCTGTATTAGACAGTGCAGTACAGACATCAGTTCCTCTGTTACTTTCAACGACATGTTGCATTCAGTTATTTGGAAAACTTCTCTGCCTGAGGCAATGGTATGACATCTCATCAAAATGCAGAGACTTATGTTGTTCTTCATGCTGATGCCCTGTTCTTTCAGTGAAGCAGAAAAAATTCATAAAGAGAGAATTTTAAAGGCAGTAAACAGAACTTTGTATTCCAGGGTAGACCAGCGAATAATACTTTTGGATTATGTAGTCAGAAACCTTTAAAGCATAAACTATCAGAATCAGCCAAAGCTGGGACTCCATGAGTTACAGGTTACCATCTTGAGAAGGCCCCATTTGTCCAACTCTGTGTTTTATTTGTTAGCCAGTCCTGTATCCATGCTAATTTACTACCTCTAGCACTATTGGATCTTATTAAGTAGCCCTATGTGTGGTTCCTTATTATGCACCTTTTGGAACTCCAAATATATTACATCTACTGGTCCCCTTTATCAATCCCACTTGCCTCCTCAAACAATTTTAACAAATAAAAGTGTGTCAATTCTGCTCTGCTGTGTGTTCAGTCCATATCTTGTGCACTTTGCATGCATTTCTACAATCAGCAGTGGCATGAAAAAATCATATATAAGATGTCTGAGTTTAAGAAAGCAGTCGGCAAAGCAAACCGTGAAAAAAATACATATATCTTTTTAAGAGTATGAGAGATGGACAACAAATGCTGACCTGGTTAGAAACACCCTCAACAAAAGAGTAAAAGCAGGCAACTCAAACACACTCTGTCCGTTGTTTATGAAGTATTTTTGTGCTGTAAAGTATTCCCACAAAGCTCATTGGATCATTTTCAGTTGGGCATTTATTTGCTTAGTTCAGTGAAGTCAGAGTAGGACGTCCTACTCCAATATCAGGCTGTTTCTCTTTTTGCACTCCGAATATCATAACTTTGAGTTATATCCAGCTATTAAAGTAAGTAAGGTTTTGATCTACTTCCAATTAATCTGTTACGGTATATATGAACTGGAATTGCACTGTAGTATGCATGTAAACGAACAGCAGATGACAAATATTGGCTGTTTAGAGTTTGAGCCTGACTTTGTTTTAAAGCACATAAATGATGATCATAATCAAGGTTGAGTTTCAGTTGTCATGAAATAGCTCTTTATTTTCTGGCTACAGTTAGTACTTCATTGCATGTTGAGTTAAAAGACTTGCATGTGTTTGACTAGGAAATTCATTAGTCCTGTGGTGTGTAACAATTGCTCACCCTGCTGTGATTTCTATTGCATGCAAAAATTATTGTTGATATAGGTAAGCAAGACAGTTTCTGTTTATTTTAATAGTAATGCAGGAGAAATTGGCATTAAATACTTGTAGTACTTTAATTGTGAGTTATCATTTGATCATCAGTTTATTGAAATAATGTCAGTTTTGAGGTATAGTCACTGTTAATCGATGAAATACTATGCTTATACTGTTGTAACTGGAAGTATTTTGACAGGGAATGTGAGCATATTAGGATAGGTAAAGAGTATAGTACAATGATAATCATGAGATGCCAGACTAGTACCTTTTCCAGTTGGGCATTAAGGTAAGGATAAAGTAGGGATGAATTCTGGTTGTTAGAATCTTTACTGAGGTCTCGGCATTTCAGCATATTGAGTTAAACAGTACGGAAATAGACTCTTCAGTCCAAATTGTCCATGCTGAGCAGATATTCTAAACTGCTCTAGTCCCATTTGTCAGCATTTGGTCCAAATACACCTAAACTCTTCTTATTCATGTGTCCATCCAGATGCCTGTTAAACGTTGTATTTGTACCCGCTTCCGCCACTTCCTCTGGCAGCTCTTTCATAAACCCACCACTCTCTGTGTGAAAATGTTGGCCCTCCGGTCCCTTTTAAATCTCTCCCCTCACCGTAAACCTGTGCACTCTAGTTGTGTACTTCCGTACTCCGGGGAAAAAGACCTTTTCACCCTACCCCTGCCCCTCGTGATTTTATAAACCTCTATAATGTCATCCCTCAGCCTCCAACACTCCAGGGGAAAAAGCCCCAGTCTGTTCAGCATCTCCCCATAGCTCAAACCCTTCAATCCCAGAAACAGCCTTGTAATTTTTTTTCTGAACCCTTTCAGAATATGTACATATATGCATAATGTCAAAAAAAGGTGTTTTATTTCACTATTTATGGATGACACCATGTTAGGAGACAGTAACTTACACAAATAGGAACAGGTGGTTACAAAGGACAAGAGACTGGTTCATCCAGTGGACAAAACTATGGTAGATCAAGTTCAGTGTGGGGAGGTGTGAGATTATCCACTTTGGATCCAAGAAAATCAAATTAGATTATTTTCTGTTCTGAAGAAGGGTCCCTGGACACAAAATGTTAACTCTGCTTTCTCTCCACAGATGCTGCCAAACCTGCTGAGTTTCTCCAGCAATTTCCGATTTTGTTTCTGATAACAGCGTCTTTGGATTTTTTTTTTGATTGTTTTCTTAATGATGGGAGACTAGGAACTATAGAGGTGAAAAGCATTTTTTGTGCCCAGCGCTCATGCAGAGATACAAAAGTAACCAAAAAAAACTAATTGAATATTTGCCTTTGTCTCAAGGGACATGGAAATCAAAGGGGAATCAGTGATGTTACAGTTGTTACAGCCTTAGCCACCCCAACTGGAAGGATGTATTAAATTTGCCAAGATTTTTTGGAATAGATTGTGTGAGGCTGCATAAACTCAACTTCTTTACCTTACATTATGAAGGTGAAGGTAATCTATATGAGATATTTCAGATGTAGATATAAAGCAGCTGTTTCTTCTGCTGGAGGAGTCTAAATGGAAGGGTAGAATCTTAACATGAAAACTAGACCTGGAATGTAGTTGAGAGGCACTTCTTCATACAAGGAGCAGCGGAAATAGCTAATTGTGGCCCCAAAAGGCTTGGATGCTGACCAAGTAAAATTCTCAAAACTGACAGCAACAAATTTTTATTGATTGAAGTATGAAAGGATATTGACCAGAGGCTGGTAGAAGTTATGATGTAGATCAGCAATGATCTGATTGAATGACAGAACAGGCTTGTAAGGGCTGAATGTCCGCTGTTTTTACTATTATTTTCCTCCCACTGCTTTCTGATCAGTCATTTATCCTACACAGCTGAAGGTTTTACTATTGGTGTGCTCAAAGAAACTATGGGAATGCACAAATCAAAACTAGGGGGCGTAGTTTCTCAAATGGGACTTACTTCATTAGTGATTCAGAGAGCTAACATTATCTTTACATTTAATTAATTAAGTTAATCGGTATTATGAAGCTCATTTGGAGTTACCAGTGGCTGCAGTTATGGACTGTAGCTCCTAATTGCTACTTTGTTTCCATTTAGTAGGCTCCACTAATTAAAAGCTTGTGGCAGAGCTGTGAGTGTATGTCACAAAGAAGTCAAGTGATTATACATTCGTAATCTGACAGGAGGTAAATGTTATGGTTATCTTAGAGTGAGTCTCAGTGTAAGGACATCTTACTGAGTCTGTGTTTCATAGTTCAATAGAAAGTATTTATGGTCGAAATAGGCCAACAAATTTATTGCAGAATTTGCAAACTGACTGTTATCTAGGTTGAAGTAATAAGATCAAAAATATTTAATGCATGTAACTTGAACAAATAATCATGGTAAGATGAATATTTCCAGTAGGTGGTTGACTAAGCTGAACCATTTTTTGGTAGGTATTTGTCGATAAATTATTTGTCATCGCATATAATTTATGTTTCTATTAAATAAATGTACCATTTTGAGCAAAAAATCCAAACTCTGTTTTGACAATAATGAAAAATCCTGCATTAATTTGATGTGACTTTTTTGAGTCTGTTGACCATGAAAGGATGCAGTAATAATCCAATGTAAATTTAATATCTGATCCGCTGTTAAATGGACAATTGTAGCAGTTCAGAATAGGTAACAAGCCATCACTATCAGTAGAGATAGCAAGAACTGCAAATGCTGGAGTCAGAGACAACACAGTATGAAGCTGGAGGAACACAGCAGGCCAGGCAGCATCAGAGGAGAAGGAAAGTTGACATTTGGATCGGGACTCTTCTTCAGAAATGGGGAGGGGCAAGGGAGCTGGGAAATAAATAGAGAGGAGTGGTGGGACTGGGGAAGGTAGGTGGGATGGTGATAGGTGAATGCAGGTAGAGCTAAATGGGGATTTGGTCAGTGTGTACCCCACACACCCAACACCTTTCCCTGTAACCGCAAGAAGTGTTCCACCTCCCCCCTCACCTCTATTCAAGGCCCAAAAAAAACCATTCATATCAGACAGGGGTTCACCTGCATATCTGTCAACTTGGTTTACTGTATCCACTGATCCCGATGTGGCCTCCTCTACATCAGTGAGACCAAGGTAGACTCGGAGACTGTTTTGTAAAGCGTCTGCATTCTGTACTTGACAAACAATAACGCCTTCCGGTCGCCAACCATTTTAACTCCCCCTCCCACTCCCTGGGTGACATGTCCATCCTGGGCCTTCTCCAGTGCCACCATGACACCACCTGCAAACTGGAGGAGCAACGCCTCATATTCCACCTCTGGAGCCTATAGCCCGATGGCCTGAACATGGAATTCACCAGTTTTAAAATCTCCCCACCCCCGGCCTTATCCCATGTCTAATCCTGCCCTCCCTCTCATCCCTGCCTCCCTCACCTGGCACAATCTGTCAATCTTCTCTCCTACCTATCTGCCCCACCCATCCCACTGATCAATCGCTACAACTCCCTACCTGTACCCGCCTATTACCATCGCACCTACCTTCCCCCGCTTCACTCCTCCTCTGTCTATTTATATCCCAGCTCCCTTCCCCCTCACCATTTCTGAAGAAGGGTCCCAACCCGAAATGTCAACTTTCCTGCTTCTTTGATGTTGCCTGACCTGCTGTGTACCTCCAGCTCCATACTGTGTCATCACTATCAGCAGCTTGTTTTCAATTTTCATAAAAGTATTAAAATGTTAGTGTGATAATGTAAACTTGAAACCTTCAATAACAGTTCAGGGATTGAAATAATCAGCAATCTGTAGTGATTGTAATGAGGTCAGCCAGCTAGACCTCATAGAAAATGAGTTCCCTCATTAAAGCTGTTAATCTGGTCCAGTCAGGGATCTCTGGCTGACATAAAAACAATGTGTGTCAGAGATATTGGCATTCAGGTGCTTAATTCTGTGTGAGGCAGTACTACAGCCAAGCACTGTTCATGCATAAATAAAAGGTGACTTGGTGATGAGATACCAGCCTCTGTAGAGTTATTTCAAACACTTTCTGAAATGATCGGTTTCCTGAGATGAAAGGGACAGGAAAAAATTGTTATAAAGGAATTGAAAGCAACATGCTAAATAACCATCCTCGGGAAGAAGGAGTCAAAATAACATTAACATATTTCCTGAGAGAGAGGGGAGGTAACACTGCATGATATGCTGCTGCCTCATGACAACGGGCAATTAAGATTGCCTGGAGAAGGAATGTCCTGACGTAAAAGGGTTCATTGCAGAAAAGTTGTGTTTTCAAACAGTTAATGCCAAATGTAACAAGGAACAGAGAAGCTGCCTCTGATAAGAAGGTGAGCTACAGACTTGATGACTCCAGAAGTGTAATCAGTGCTTTAAATGAATGGGTCTAAAGAATCATCAATAATGTCACATCAGAAGCTTCACAAGACAGAACATCCTATAAGAATTCAACTTGAGGATCCTTCAGTTGCAGGATTCAACCCTTGACACATCCAGAGGCATGCTTTTAGTTGGAATCGTAGCTAAATTTCACCATTAATCGGGTAATAGCTAAGTTGAGTGGTGAGGTTTAACTTGCTTACTTGAGGGGTCTTATTTTGGTTGCTTCATGCAATAAAGTTTCAGTACTTGACTGTGTGAGATTTCTTAATAAGTAGTGAATTAAAGGTAGCTTGTGGTAATTTACACAAACATTTGGGTGGTTAATTTTCTCACTTTTTGTTTTCCCCTGTGGGATAAATACATGGTTCTATTGTTTAAAAAGTCAGAGTGTTTATTGCCAAAACTAAGATGGCTGCCTATGCATGTTCAGATGGCAGTAATGTTATCACACCACTGTACCAGAGCCTTCTGGCCACACCGTGGTTGCCTAACCTGCTGGTCTCCTTACCCTCCCTCTCTCTATCTCTCCCCATGCAACCTGTCAACCCACCCCACCCAATGGTTGCAACCCTCGCTGCATGGGATATCACATCAGGCTCTTTTCAGTTGCAGGTTTTCAATTTTCTAATTCATTACTGGAGCAGTTTTCGGCAGCTGTAATGTTAAATCCTGCACTCTGTTCTGTTACCCTGATGCACTTATATAATACGATCTGCCTGTAAAGCATGTAAGACAACACTTTTCATTGTACCTCAGTACGCGTGACAGTAATAAATCAAATCAAATAATTTCTTACACTGATGTGTGTTATGGTAATGGTGAACTTGGACAATGGATCGGTAGCAAGGTGTGAGGAAGCCATCTGGAATGTATAAAGGGGAATAAATTGGTTAAGTGAATGAGCAAAGATCTAGCGAATGAAGTATAATGTGGGAGAATGTGAAATTGTGGACATTGGCAAGAAGAATAAAAAAAAATTCCTCTAAATATTGAAGAAAAATATTGAAGACTGCTGAGCTCTGAGCTGCAGAATTCTGGGTGTCCCTGTGAGATCCTAAGGGACCTTGACTGTTCTTGTCCAATAAGATCTGAAGTGATGCCTGAAACAGGGGACCAGCTGATAGATATATTAGTTGAGGTTTAATTGGGTGTGAATTAGGTGCATAAATATGGGGAACTAGTAATCAGTGGGCTATGGGTTTTATGGAGTGTGCTTAACTGAAGTAAAGTTTTCACTAAAAGTGTGGACTTGGTTTAAAAACAGTTTTCTTCTGGCATTTTAACATTTGGCAAGGTACATGTGAAAATGATGTTTCCTCTTGTGGGAGAATATCGAGCCACTGTTTAAACTTGTGGTTACCCACTTAAGAAAGATTTTTTTCGCCACTAAGTCTGGTGAGTCTTTGGAATTCTGCTCCTGAAAAGGCAGTGGAAACAGAGTTTTTGGATATTTTTGAGACACGAGTAAATAGATTTTCTATAAGTGAGGCTCTGAAAGTTTATTAGTGGTTGGCATCAATGTGAAATAATCAGATCGCACATGATTTTATTGAATGATGGAACAATCATCAGTCATGGTGCCACTGATCTGGCTGCTGTTACTTTCCCCTGATATGCCATATCCCTAACAGTATCCGAAACAATATATCTGTTTGAGAAAGGAGTGGCTACAGGGGAATCATGCACTACCTGCCCACGCTTACTAGTCTTCCTGATGGTCAATCAATACTTTTTTATTTGTGTAGCCCTTATTGGTGGTGTGACCAGCTTGCTAAATGTCCTATCCATGACATTCTCAGCTTCATGGATGCTCCATGGTGAGTCCGTCCGCACCACCAGCCTCTCTATATGGCAGATCAGGAGCTGCAGCTGAACACAGTTCCTGCCTATGTAGTCAGTATGGATACTGTGTCCCTGATTTCTCACATATTGCAGGAGGAGCACTCCACAGGTCAGAGTTCTCCTGCCATTATGAACCATAACAACTACAAACAACAAACCAGTTACACAACCTTACCCACTACTCACCAATATCAGATTTCTCACACTTGCTGTCTATTCCCCTAACAAGCTACAAACCACAAGAGTAATCACTTTACACTTTATCCCCCTACAGACACTACTGACTTCTTTATGTTAAACCGAATACAATTTTAATTGTAACTCATACATTTAAGTTTATTGTTATTGCATAGTTTTCAGTTCAGATCCATTCAGAACTTTTTTCTCATTTATTTTATCTTGTTGTGACTGAAATATAAATCTAAATGAAATCTTTTTCAGTGTAGTTGCTGATGACCTCAATGCTAATTTGATGTGATTGAATTCCATGAAGGTCTGTGAACCTCTCATGTTATAGTCAGTGATAGATTCTTAGGTAGGTTTACTGGTTTTCATTCCAGACCATCTGCTTGTGGCAAGTATGGTACCATTCTTGCCTCAGGGAGCTATAAGCTCAAAGAAAAAGTCTAGTTGCAACAGAAGGACATAAAATTAGACACTTGCAATAAATTTGCTTTTATTTTTAGTTGGATCACAGCCAATCAGACAGTAGGGGGATGTAAGAAAACAAAAACAATAAATTGTAACTATCTTCCAAGGTCTTGGCCTGAAATGCAGGTTTATTAGCCACATTTGCTCCTTCTTCCTTTAGTTTAAAACGCTAATATGTTTTGCAAAATGATTAATAATTGCTACAGCTTAGAAGGTCATGTTGTTATGATATGAGGGAATAACAGGATTATCTAATACTGGTGGAAGAAGCATTGCCTTATTGTTGACGTCAGATACTTTATTTCAGCAAATTGTGTGAGCTACCTGGAATAAGACAGTGAATTTTGCAACTGAATAGCTGCAGTGGCTTTTTAAAACTCCTGTATTTAACTAGAGCTAGGACTAAGGGCATGATTGTTAGTGGGTTCCTAAACAATGGGCACTTCTTTGATGATGAAGCTCCTCAGCCACTGAATGCTGTAAAAATAGGGCTACCATTCATAGCAGAAAATTGAGCTCCAGTTTAAATAATGATTCAATGTGTTTACAAGACTTGGTAAGGGTCAAAAACATTTGATTTGAATAAAGCTGCTAAGGGAACGTAAAGGAACTTTACTTTTTACATCCAGTCCCTCTATTAACACATTATCCATTTTATGTTGTCCCGTCTGAATGTGTGCAGAAGTTTGACTTGTGCAGTCTACCAAGAGAGAAGTTGCTTATTGAATCCTGACCAAGCAAAGCCATATTGTACCATGGTACAAGTACACAGCTGTAAAGTAGATTTTGGGATCTATTATTGGGCTGGGATCTAACAGGATTTATTGGAGTAAACTAAACATATGTTCATTTAGTCGCCAATCTTGTGACGTCGTATCAAGGAGCTGCAACTGAGAAAGGAACTGTGAGATTGCAAAAATAAATTTTTGTCTGAGCAGTTGACAGGAAATAACAAAAGTACTAAAAAAGAAGGTAAGGACCACTCAAACGCAAACTGAAGCACTGCAACCACCCAGCATTTTTATTCTTTCAGTGGGAAACCTTTAAGAACAAGTTAAGTGATAGGCACATCAACTTTTCCATAGAATAGAATAGAATGCCTACAGTGTGGAAACAGGCCATTTGGCCCAACAGATTCACACTGACCCTCTGAAGAGCATCCCACCCAGACCCATTCCCCCACCCTACCCCTGTAATCCTGCATTTCCTGTGGCTAACCCACCCACACCCTTGAACACTATGGGCAATTTAGCATGGCCAATCCACCTAACTTGCACGTCTTTGGACTGTGGGAGGAAACCGGAGCATCCAACAGAAACCCGTGCAGACACGGGGAGAATGTGCAAGCTCCACGCAGACTGTCGCCCAAGGCTAGAATTGAACCCAGGTCCCTGGCACTGTTAGGCAGCAGTGCAAATCCACTGAGACACCATACTGCCTTCGAGGGCCAACACTTAGTAAACTTATTAATCTCTGCCTTTTAGGGTAAAAATTTCACACAATCACAGAATTGTTATGACGCACAAGGAGGCCATTCGGCCTGTCATGTCTGCATCTGCTCCTCAATGAGCATTTGGCTTAGGACCAGTCAACTGTCTGACTTTAATTTCCATCTTTCCAAATGTACAATATAAGGGAAAAGGGGCAAAGTGTGATTCATGTGAGGGAAACTCAACAGAACCATTTTGAATCAGTGCTGAGTTCAAACTGACCCCATTCTGGCTATTACAAGGGCTTAAATCCATATTATAGGCATTAGAGATTCATGAGAGTAGAGATTGCTGTTTCTGAAGGGTGAATAATGTCTGTTCAACTGCCATAGTCTAAAGGTTTTGAAGACCACACTTTTCCAAAAGTGAATAATCAACAGGATACAAATGTCAATGAGAGTTTTTAAAAAATATATTGATTGACAGGTCAGGTAGTACAGCATCTGATTGAGAAATTCCAATAGTTATTTGTTAAGATTTCCTTCTGAGGTCTTTATGAATATTTGGTTGATTTCCAAAAGCTACAACATTTGAAAGACATTTAGATATGTACGTGAATAAAAGATGTTTGGAGGGATATGGGCCAAGCAGGCAGTTGGGGTGAGTTTAGTTTGGGATTATGGTTGGCATGGACATGTTGGACCGAAGGATCTGTTTCTGTGCTGTATGACTGTATGACTGTACAGTTATCTCAGCAGGGATGAGGTTCTGAGTTTACAGTTCGACAGTCAAAGACCCTTTTAAAGGAATAGCTGTCTTTGATGTGGGATATATAGAGAAGTTTGTTTTCTGTAAGAGATTAAGCACTGAATTTTTTTTTTTAAAATCTTGACTATGCTTGCATGATTAGGAGTTTTGTTTTACTGTTCATTCTGTACAGTGGGAGTTGCATTCGACTTTTAAAATGTTATTCTATTTCATTGATCCTGAGGTCTGCCCAGGGTGAAGTAGGCAAGGGAGGCATAAAAGCCTAGGAGAGATGGTGGGGGGCTTGGGGTAGAAGGAGTTTTGTATTTTGGATGGGGGCAGAAGCTGGCAAGGGAGTGTGTAGGACTGTGGGGAATTAGTAGGGCACGATTTGGTATTGGAGTTTCAAGGGCATGAGTTGGCAAGAGACTGGGGGTCTGTGTATGAAATTGCATAGGGCTACAGTGGACATGTGGGGGTGTGAAAGTAAAGGGCTAGGAGCCTAATTCTTTGAAATATCTTGGATCAAGTCTAAGAAACCTCTGACAGGGCACTTAACCAGCTCACCTTGGCCTTGTAGGGCTGACCTGTACCTGTCCATACAAAGTGACCTATACCCGCTTTACACCAAAGCGGCCCATGTTTAAAAGACATAAAACGGCTGAAAAGGGTTAAGACAAAATGGGGCAGTATGTTCTAACATTTAAAGTGAAATATAAGAATACCTTGGAACAGAGCTACCCAGGGTCATACCAAGACCCTGCAACCCATCAACTGAGACAGTTTTCAGAAGAGAATGCCTAAGAACAGACATTAATGAAAGGATGATTGTCCCAGTGAATGAATAACACCAGGTGCAGGTCTCAGCCCATGAACCAGCCAAGATTAACTCCCTAAACAGCTGAAAAGACAACAGCTAAAGTTACTTAGTAGAAAATAGTTGCTTCTTTGAAACTATCTGCAATATTAAATAGACTAGTTAAAAATTTCTTAATCACAGAAGCAGTCTTAACATAAAGCCAAAGTATAATTTAAGCATAAGTGGGAAAGCAATTAACCCTAGATGTGAAAGTTAATTAGCCTTAGGAAATACCTTATCTTATACCCTGAGCAAGATAGATTGTTCACAACCCATTAATTACAACGTGCTAAGAGTAGAAATAGCTGTACAACTTTACATATTTATAACTAATTTTATAGTAGAAATTAACCTTGTAGCAATTAGTTGGAACTAATTGTCTTTTGTATTTTTACGGATAAAATTAGGACAATGGAAAATATGAGAGGAATGGCTGAATTTGTATAAAAAAAGCACATGCAGTAAATTGAATAATAGAATTCATACTGTCCTTAGAGATAAGCAGCCTGAGATCGATCCGAAGGAGTGTAGCAAGTAAACTTTTGGAATACGATTGAATAGGATGCATAGAAAGATCCCAAGGCTAAGAGATTACGATATTTGGTAAATGCCATAAGGCCGTGGGAGCCTGGGGGCCGTGCCTAGGAATGCCCAGCATTGATTAGGTGTCCCATGGGATTGGGTATGTGGATTGAGGGGGAAGGACAGTCACTACACTGGATTTCATTATTATGACACAAAGTGTATAAAAGTGCGGTATTTCTTTGTAAAAGCAGAGTATGTCATTGATCTCCCTTCTGATTTGGGGAAGATTCTTTGGCTGTCTCCCTGCATCAACTGGTTTCAGCTTGAATAAGCATCTTCCAATTGCCTGAATCCTGCCTGCCTCCTGTACTTTTGTCCCCGGTCAGGGAGGCATGCTGCTACATCACTCACCTGCCCAAGTGGCCAGTGGCTATCTACACTCTGCCTCAGATGTCAGTGAGTAAAACACCAAACCCCCACCCTACTCCGAAGGAGGATTAGGACATTGCTTACTCGTTGAATGCCAGGATATGATCAAATCCTTATTCCATGATCTAACAGGCCTTGGGCAAATCTGAGAAACGTAGCTAGGTGGTTGTACTGTGTGATGTGTTCCCCATTAGCTCTGTTTAGATTTCCAGCAGCAGGTAGAGATCCTTAAGAAATTACTTTTGTGGCTGCAGTTGACTTCCAGGCAGGAAGGTTGCCCTCTGCCCTTCCCATTTAGAACTTGATTGGGATGAGAAAGGTGGGAGTTGGGAAGGTGCTGTGATTTTCTTACTGCAACCCCAACCCCCAATTCCCCCCACCATTCCCTCCTTGAGACTGAACTCTGAAGTGGGGTTTGTGGTTATAAAATTCTGCCTGTGGACTTATGGTCTGCTACATTTTGGGATGGCTTTTCTGTTAATGTGAATTATTTTGGAGGAAGTTCGCAAAGTTTACGGCTGTGGAGACTGGCATTTTTAAAACAGATGACTGATTTCTTTGTTTTTATATTCATTCATGGGATGAGGGTGCCGCTGTCTAGGCCAGCATTTATTGCCCGTCCCTAATTACAGAGGTGGCAATTAAGAGTCAACCACATTGCTGTGGGTCTGAAGTCACGTGTAGGCTAGACCAGGCAAGGAAGGCAGTTTGCTTCCCTAAAGGACATCAGTTTCAATTATCTTCCTGTCCATTCCAGTGCTGGAAACAATGGCAGCCAGTCAACAGGCTATGAACTGCCTCATTTTGCGATTTACTTCAAACCCTATGTTATGAGGCCTTCTGACAATCACTAACTGTCATTGTCCTAAACTGGAGATGGGTCTTGTTATCAGGCATGATGCTCTACACTTCGCTGTGGCTAGTGGAAGGCCTGGAATTAATCTAATCAAATCCTTTGATAGTTATTTTCATTTACAGGCCTGTCACTACAAGAATTAAAACAGAAACGGCTGGAATCACTGAAGACACTGAATTGCACCTGTTGTGAGAGAAACAAACCCCTTAGCTTTCATATATTTTCTCATAACCACTGTCATGAAGACCATGGACTTGAAACATTAACTCTGTTTCCTTCTGTCCACAAGTACTGCCTGATGAACTCAACATTTCCAGCATTTTCTATTTTTATTTCAGATTTCCAGCCTTCACAATTTTTTGCTTTGGAGTTTCTGTTACAGTTGATTGAAACTGATTAATTCATAGAAATATCTGCCTCCACAATTTTCTATCACAGTTTTGACAAAATTTTTGAAGGTAGCTTTTGATTTTCCTTTGCCTTAAATTGGCATTCAAAGGTGTGAAAATACTATGGCTTGAAGAGGTGTGTTTTGTCCTGGTTTTGTTTTAATTGAGAGGGGTTGAGGCAGAGGTAATAGCAGTTTGCTTCAAGCCAATAAATTAAATAGCTTTAGCCTTGGGATTTTTTTTAAAGTTGGAACAATAGAAGCAGCCTGAAGGGGTGGGGCCAAGCTCCCACAGAACTAGGATTTTAGTTTAGCTTTCAGTAGCTGTTGGGGTTTGGAAGCTTCAATACGTCTCTCCCTGCTTGAGTACTCTTGATGCTCTTTCCTCCGCACTAGAGAATTACACGTGAAACAATCTGTTTTGCTGAATTTGCCTTTGCCAAGTGTTTGTTTATGGGATGTTACTATGTTGGAACAGTTGCTGTTTCGTAGTTAAATAATCCATCGCTCTGTTAAGTTTTCCAGTAGAGTTAAGCTAATGCAATTTTCCTTCTTTTGTTTTTATTTCAACTATAGTGTATGAATTAAGTGTTTTGCTTCAAGCCTGGTCGTTTGATGAATCAAATTGCACCTGGAATGCAATGCCTGGCACTTGCCTTGAAAATAAGAATAAGTTAAGGTCTAGGATATCTCCTTGACATGTTTTGAGGGTATTTGGTCTGGTCTATAACAAAAGGCTTGGGTATAACTGCTGTCTAATATGGAGGCTGTTGATGAGTCTTCAACTGGTGATAACTTGGGAATATTTAATTTCATGTGTAAGCTTTTTCTCGTTTTTAAGTAACAATGAATTCACAGGGTGTGAGTGCTGCTGGCTGGGCCAGCATTTATTGCCCATCTTGTTGCCCTGAAGAAGTTGGTGGTGAGCTGCCTTCTTTAACGGTTGTAGTGCATTGTGTAGATAGATCCACAATGCCGTAGTATGCATTCCAAGTTACACATATAAAAGTTATGAATTGTTTAATATTTTGAAACAATATTTAAGTACTAGTGAGAAATCAAGTATTCTTTAACTGAAAGCTAATGCTTGCTTTGTTGTTTCTGATGATGTTTTATTTTACTTCTTAGTATGTGGAACCTGAATCTGTGACTTAAGATATAAGATCTACTAGAATCTAATAAAAAGAGACAATAAAAATACTGGAATTCTGCAAAGAAAGCAGGAGTAATCTGTAAACATATGGCAGCCCAGTCAGCATATCTGAAGAGGAAAGGCATTTGATGATAGTTTAGGTCTGCAGTCATCATCAGCACTGTAGGTTGAGAGATAAACAGGCACTTCAGTAATTTTAGGAAAGTAGAGGGGGGTGAGAGAGAATTACAAGATATGTCAGCCAATAAATAATTGAGTTAAATGATCTGCAGACTGCTTAATAGAAAACAGTTTGTCGATATGAAAGATCATCAAGGAGATCATGCAGGCATATGGTAAAAACGACGAATGAGAGTGGAAATAATGGGGTTGGCTAAAAAGACGTAAGCTATTTATGCACTAAAAAAACTCCCGGTACATTAGAAATGGCACTAAAACACAAAGTTCAAGCAAAACAGAAAAATTGAGAAGAGAGAAAGATCTTCACCACGTGCCCAGAGCCCAGGGTATGCTCAACTGTGTCCCCTACCTTCTCCTGTGTGGCCAACTCTTCTGTGAACAAAATGGATGGTATAACTCTGAAGGGAGTTAATACCAGAGGCCTGCAGTAAGCCAGAGATAAGAGGTTCATCTTTATAGAACTGGATTTGAATCTCTGGACAATATAGAAGAGGTGTGATTTAGAATAGTGTGCCAGGGTATTACTTTGCTAACAATTGACGTGCCACTGATAACTTGATTTTCTTTAATACAAAACAAAGAACTGTGAATGCCGGAGATCCGAAACAAAACCAGGAAGTGCTGGAGAAAGTCAGCAGGTCTGGCAGCATCTGTGGACAGAGAAACTTCATTTTCTGTAGTCATCTGAGGCATACCACTTTCCAGGTTACTTTATCCATTAGGCCATGGTTTGGCTTATGTGAAATATAGGTTTGCCCACAGAAGTATCTTTTGCTTTGGACATATGGAAAAACACTTAAATTATAATGGGCACTTCAATTTATTTTAGTACTGAAAGGGATTGTTCTTTAAAGGGAAAGGAAAACAAAATACTGTGGGTACTGGAAATCTGAAATATAAACAGAAATTGCTGAGAAACATAGTTGGTTTGGCAGAATTCGTGGAGCAAGAAACAGACTTAATGTCTTCAGTCCAATATGATTCCTTTGTCATAGAATCATTGAATCCCTACAGTGTGGAAACAGGCTCTTCAGCCCAACAAGTCCACACCAATAAAGAAATATTAACTCTGCTTCTCTCCCTGTTGCTGCCAGGCCTGCCGAATTTCTGCAGCACTCGTTTTTCATTTCTTTAAATGGAACCAGAATGATGCTGCGCAGCAACAGTTCACTTGACTGTTAGAGCTTCTTGAACTGTATCTTTATGGCTGTCTAGCCTTGTTTGTAATGATACTTTCCATGGTTTGACTTTTTTATTGGTGTAGCAACATGTTCCATAGTTGGTGGTTTTAAAGTTTGGTGTGGTGTGGTAGGAGTGCTCTATCTGTTTAGATGTGCAGTTATTAGATAAAATGTTCAGTCCATGTGTTCGGTATTGATCCTAGTGGCGAATTGGACCTGAATACAGTAGGTTTATGGCTGTAGATGTCAGTAGCTGCCACAAGGCTGGCTGAAGAGGATAGCTGTGGCTGCTGAACAATTCACCGCTCTGGTCTTCCTCCATCTGGCATAGTTTAGTAATACAACGTAGAAGCTGTACATAAAGGATATAGAACCCTTTTTGTACTTTCTTTACTTTTATTGTCTTCATTACCCTCTGTCAAGTTTCTCCAATCAGAAATTTATTGGCTAGCCTCTTAAACTCTTGTACCCAACAACCAGACTTTAATATGCTAGTTATGGTACTGGTCATCACTGCATTATAGATATTTCTGTCCGTATATAATGGCAGCTGGGTGGACTTGTGAGCAGTTGCTATACTCTGAGAACTGAGTATCATGCTGTTGCAGGTTAGTTGGAAGGGAATTCAAAGTGCTAGACTGCTGAGTAATGTTATCGGTTACCAGTTTGATACAGTGATTGTCAAAATGAATGATAGCATCAATCTGGAAGGATCCAGAGATATACAAGGTGAAGGCCGCTGGAATTGCTTTCTCTCTACACAAGGCTGTCTGCAGGTTTTCTTCTAGCAGATAGCAAAGTGAAGAAGCAAGCTGAGAGGTTAGCTGTGGATGCTGAGTAGATAATCCTTCTGGCTTTCCTTCACCAGGCTTTGTCGATTGATGCAACATGACAGCTACTGATAAAGAAATTGAGGCTTTTTATATTTCTTAACTTTATGGACTTCACTGCTAAGTTTCTATGCCTGAGCTCAATGGATGACATAAAGGCAAGTGCAAGCTGCACTTTGCCCGTGCGACTTGACATTTTTGTCAGCCTTTCTCTGCTCCTGTTCATTATCCTTTTGATACATCAAATGGAAAAAGGGACACAGAGCAAAGTAGCAAATTTCTAACTGCAAAAAGATGATTTACATTGCTTCATCTTATTAAACACAAGGAGGGAAATGGAAAATAGTGAAAGCAAATAAGGTGAAATTAACAAATGGAAATCCTATTGGAGAGAAAAGCAGAACTTCTTCAAGGTGGGCATTCCTGGAAGAGAAATCACAGTGAATTAAACATTAAAATAAAGCAAAATATTTTGAATGCTCAAAATCTGAAATAAGAACCAAGTGATAGAAAAATTCAGTAGATCTGGCAGCATTTGTGGAGAAAGTAACAGAATTAATATTTTCTACCTGAGTACGAATCTTGTTTATTCTGAAAAAGAGCTATATTTGACTTGAAAAGTTGCTTTTATTGACATTGCTCTAGTTCATTCAGACTGTGTACATGTGAACCTCTCTGATCAGTAATGTAAATTTTATACCATTTGATGAGATCTCTGGCTTTAACAAGCAACAATCCTGCTTGCAGGGGCCTGGCTAGTTCAGTTGGTTAAATGGCTTAGCATCAGGTTCAAACTAACATCAAGAGCACTGGCTGAATCCCCATTCCAGCTGAGATAGGAGGCAATAGTAAAGTAAAAAGATAAAGTTACTATACAGCTGCTCTTTCATTAAAGAGAGATGACTGGTGGTGGTTTAACCTGAGGGTCAGCACACCTTCGGTGAGAGTAGAGAACTGGGAAGTTAACCTCAGTGAGTGCAGGAATTCAACCTACACTATTTGCCTCAGTATGGATTGCAAACCACCTGTCCAGTCAACTGAGCTGACTGATTTGTGCATTCTAACTTGACAAAGTGTTGAGTATTTGATCAAGAGTGTAATATTGCATTTACATGCACAGGCTGCTTTTAAAGGGCACAATCTTCACAAAAAGTGCTTGGCAAACCCATTTGGGAAAAGTCAGAATAGTAATATGCCATATAATGTCATGCACTGTGATAACGCAGTGTTTCTGTGAAATCTGTGCTCCTTAAAACAGATTTTAAATATATGTTACACCACTAGTTTTACATGATGCTACACTTAAACTGATGGCTTGGAATGAAAGCTAAATTAAGCACGGTATAGATTATCCCATTATTCTTTTCCCTGTATTCCCCATGATCCCTCATCAAAAACGTTTTTGAACAAACATTAAAAACCTCTTACGTGATTTCTTGCTGACTTGTTCTGAATCGCTACATGATTCTTAATGACATGGTCAATCATACAGTCCTCAACATAGTCTCTGTATGATCTCCACCATGAGTTAACTCAGTTTTCTAATGTTGTCTGACAAATTTATAACCAACAAGATGGAAACATGCTGCCTCTTGCCAGTGGATCCAAGATATAAAATACTGAAACAGAGGAAGATTGAGCAACATTAATGTTTCCAGTTTAAAACTAATGAAGTATCACATGGTGATTCACATTATTAATGTATAATATATTAATATCACTCTCTTAATTTGCAGAAACTACATCTTTTTATTTTGGATTATGCTGTAAACCAAGGGCTGTGGAAGGAGTCATTGTCCTTACAAGAACAAGTTACTGACGCTCATTTTTGAGTTGCGTTTACAACTACATGAGAGCGGAAACTTCCAGATTCCAGTGTAAAAGTCCCCCCACCTGCCCTTACTGACTCACTCTTCCGCTCTCTCACTCTCTCCAGTGAAGTAAATAAGACCTGGAAGATAGCTAACTATTCTCTCCCACTGTTTGCTGTAAATGTTTGCTTAGAAATGGTCAGCATGGCTTTGTGAGGGGCAGGTCATGCCTCATAAGCCCTACTGAATTCTTTGAGGATGTGACAAAACACATTGATGAAGGTAAAGCAGTGGATGTGGTGTATATGGATTTTAGCAAGGCATTCAATAAGGTTCCACATGGTAGGCTCATTCAGAAAATAAGGAGGCATGGGATTCAGGGAAATTTGGCTGGCTGGATACAAAACTGGCTGTCCAATAGAAGACAGAGGATGGTAGTAGATGGAAAGTATTCAGCTTGGGGCTTGGTGACCAGTGGTGTTCCGCAGGGATCAGTTCTGGGACCTCTGCTCTTTGTGATCTTTATAAATGACTTGGATGAGGAAGTGGAAGGGTGGGTTAGCAAGTTTGCCGATGACACAAAGGTTGGTGGAGTTGTGGACAGCATGGAGGGCTGTTGTAGGTTACAACGGGACATTGACAGGATGCAGAGCTGGGCAAAGAAGTGGCAGATGGAATTCAACCCAGAAAAGTGTGAAGTGATTCATTTTGGAAGGCTGAATTTGAATGCAGTATACATGGTTAATGGCAGGATTCTCAGCAGTGTGGAGGAACAGAGGGATCTTGGGGTTCACGTCCATAGATCCCTCAAAGTTGCTACCCAAGTTGATAGGGTTGTAAAGAAGGCCGTATGGTGTGTTGGGTTTCATTGGCAGGGGACTGGAGTTTAAGAGCCGTGAGGTTATGCTGCAGCTCTATAAAACTCTGTTTAGACCACGCTTGGAATCTTGTGTTCAGTTCTGGTCACCTCATTACAGGACAGACGTGGAACGCTTAGAGAGGATGCAGAGGAGATTTACAAGGATGCTGCTTGGACTGGAGGGCAGGTCTTATGAGGAAAGGTTGAGGGAGCTAGGGCTTTTTTCATTGGAGCAAAGGAGGATGAGAGGTGACCTGATAGAGGTTTACAAGATGATGAGAGGCATAGATAGAGTGGATAACCAGAGACTTTTTCCCAGGGCGAAAATGACTATTATGAGGGGGCATAATTTTAAGGTGATTGGAGGAAGGTATAAGGGAGATGTCAGAGGTAGGTTCTTTACACACAGAGTGGTGGGCGTGTGGAATGTGCTGCCGGCAGTGGTAGTGGAGTCAGATACTTTAGAGACTTTTAAACGACTCTTGGATAAGCACATGGAGGATAGTAAAATGTAGGGTATGCAGGCTGGATTGATTTTAGTAGGATAATAGGTCGGCACAACATCGTGCGTCTAAGGGCCTGTACTGTGCTGTACTGTTCTATGTTCTATGTTGTATGTTTTCAATAGTTGCCTCGAGCCAGTGAAAGCCTGAACAATAAGTGTGCCAGTTGCTCTGTGTCTGCAGTAAATAACTGAAACAACTTGTAAAGAATAAGAAGCTCATAGGCCAGAAGGACTTGTCAAGCAAAAAGGAGATCTCATTGAATCCTATGAACTAGTGCTATTGAATGCTTATTCCCCTCAGTACTTTTTCTTCACCCATAACATCCATGTTTGTTTATCTATATTTGCATTCGGAAGGTTAAGAAACAGAGTAAGAGTTTCAGCTTATATGTGTTTATAATTCATGATTTTGTTTGGCTTTGGTCAAAATTGATACCTTTGTAATAAATAATAGGGGTTTCTTAAGTGCAGAAACCTGGTCAGTGTTTTCTATTAACTGGAGTTCACCAGACAGGAAGTTTTGGGACTTTGAGTAATTTGATTAAATCCTCAGCTTTTGTGATGACCCTGGAAATAAGTGAGGCTCAAGTATCACTTGACCAAGCTCACTTGACCAAGTGAGTCACAAATGATTAAATGTTATGTTGAAATTTCACATTATATTGCAGCAACTAGCCATTCAAAAATTACTGTAATTAATCTTAATACTCTTTAACAGCATTAACTATGGCAGTACCTTGGAAAGCTATTAATTTGTGTTCAAAATAATATTAAACTAAAAGATCTTCAATTTTATAAGTGTAGCAAACTGACAATTTCTGTACGCAATAACGTGAAAAGTTCTGATTCCACGGCAGTTCACTGATACTGTCACTGGTTTAGTTTCATAGCCATGTGCCATAGTCCACACTTTATTTTGGGCAAAATAAAGGATATCCAGCAACGCAGCACCCAGAGCTGAAGCTGTAGCACCTTCAGGCCTGGTTGTATTTCGGGCAAGAAAATCACAATCAGACTGTCAAATTCCAAATGATTTTCTTGACATTGTCTGAAACGCAATTTCTCAAATGCAGCATCCTACAGAAGCTGTTCTGTCCCATGACAGCCCTTCCAGCTGCCCTCACCAACAGTCATAATTCTGCCTATCTTGCCCTAGATGACCTTCCTAACGGCATCTAGATACGTGCTTTGTTTTCCACATTAAACAGTACAGCTCAACACATTGAATTGAAGCTAAAGTATAACATTTTGTAGGTCAAATTAAAAGCTTCAATGGAAATGCCACTCATGAGAAATGCTGACTGAACTCACTTCTAAGGGTAAAACTGATAGGGAACAATATACTTTTGAGCCTATTCAATATAGTGGTCTAAAATATTCAGAGATTAAAAAAAGTTCAATTTAAATCAAAATAATGAAGCAGTGAGCCATTTTATAAATCATAAATCATCATTCTGCGCATGGAATACCTGTGCACACTTCTAAGAATACTGAGATTCTCGATGTTTAAGGATGTTACTTAAATCCCACTCCATGTGGCAAGTTAGCCTATCACTTTATTGGACTGGATTCTGCTGCCCACCTGAATGCTGATAGCAGAAGTATTTAAAATGCTCATTCTAATGCTTCAAGTAGCAAATCATAGCACTAACTGACAGCAAAGGAATGTGTAAAGCTGCTATTTAAATAGCTGTCCACTGTATACAGTTTCATTCCAGAGTAGCATATTTAGGGCCGCTGGACTTCTGTGTGGGTTATTCTCTACACTCAACAACTCCAATTAATTCCTAATAACATTTTTTTAGGACTGGATTGCTGAAAAGAGTTTTATTTCCAGTCACGGATAATTTCGTAAGTCAGCTTTTTAGAACTGAAGAATATTGACAATAGCAAAGGAGCTGGAGACAGCAAGAGCAGCAGGGAGAAGAGGAGTACCCCGCACAGGAAACCTTACCCAAAGCAGGTCTTCAGGAGCATTTCTTGTGCCTTCATTTGGGAGCAATGTGAGAGAGGTCTGCGCTTCACCAAGGATGCTGCCACCTCCCTATGTAATTTGCTGCAGTCACACCGCAGCTTCAAATCAGTGGTTGTCAGGGCCACTTTAATCACTAACAAAACTGGAAAGGCTTAGCAGCTCTGGCAGCATCTGTGGAGAGAAATCAGAGTTAATATTTCAGTCAATGACCCTTCCTCACTTTAATTGCTAGCTTTATGCAGTTATGTCCTTCAGGCTGCAGCGGGTGATGGCAGCAGCATTTCTGTTTGTGATGCATCGCTGTATCTGAGAAGTCCCAAAAGTACTTGCCACCAGGGGAATATTGACTTCCTTTTTCCAATAGGGAGAGCAAATCAGAATATGAGATTAGACTATCCTGTATTTCAATGTTCCCCAAGGTTTAAGGTGTCAAGGACTTTACCTAAATTGTCTTGAATGTTCTCATCTGCATAAGCAACACTTCCAGTGCCTAGGTTTTTCAGAAGACCCAATGAATTTCATTTCTATGCAACATAATAAATAGTTCTGTCCCTTTACCAATTCCCTGTGTCTTGATCAGTGCATTCTAATGCTGTTCAGCAGAAAAACAACATTTAAAAATAATTTTAAATGCTTGAAATTGGAATGCCTTTTATTAAACCAAATGTTGTGAAATTGATGCTTAGTCTTGTGACTCGATGACTTGAAAACCACAGCTCTTTCTGTTTGACATCCTGTGAAATTCTGGTACATGTTCCAGCTCTTTAACACACTGAGAGCCAGCTATTGCACATTTGAAAGTAATTAAAGTTTAAATAAGTAACAATTAACTTGAGCCCTGAAAAGGAACTAGACAAAAAAACAGTAGAAACAAATTATAAACAGGCTATTGAGTATAAGTCAAAGTATAAAATACAGTATAGCTACAACAATATTTTTTCAGAGAAAGCAGAGGCTTCTTGGGGTATTAAACAGTTACTCCACTCTCAAAGAAGTAATTGTAATGTTGCTACATATACTGTATAATGATTGGAGACAGAAAGTACCTTACTCTTTTGCAATTAGTTCTTTTTAAATTTTACCTAATTACACCTTGAACGCATATATATTTAGCTTAGCATTGCTATCTCTGCATTTTTGAATTACTAATGATGCCTTTTAAGAAACCCGTTTGAACCTTTGCTCTCAATGTCTTCTTAATGTATTAATGTCCCCTTTGTGCCACGTCCATCTAATTTAATTATTTATGGAGCAACATGTAAGAAAATTCTCCACTCATCACATCCTCACCCCACCCTCCTCAACTGCTACTGGGTCACATAATAATGTTGAAGCTCTTTTAAATTTCTCAGTACTTTTGAGAAAGTTTACAATGAAGTAGCACGTGCAATGAATGATGTAAATGTTACATTCGAGTAGAAAAGACTGCTCCCGTGGTTTATTGATTGTCACTTTGGAAATCAAATGTAATGTGAACATTATATTGAAAATTTAGATAATGAATTGGTGACTGAAAAAATATTTTGAAAAAGGTTTTGTAGGATGAAAGGTATATATGACTCTTACTGCCAAATGTTAACTTACCTGTTTAGCATAAACCTCTTTATAGAAGTACTATCAGAAAAAATCCAAATCCACAGACGATTGGTCAAAGGGAAAATATAGACAAAGTGACATTACAGAGAATGTTATCAGTTTAAAACAGATGGAGGCTCCAGCCTGAAGGGATAATGTATTTAGAAGTTGTATCACACTTTTTAGCACAAATGAAATGCTTGCCAGCACCCTTTAATAAAGTAGCTAAAGTGAACATGGCTGTATTGACTGAGCTGTTTTCTAGACTAATGTTTATAAATTTAAGCCAAAAATTTTTTAAGATGTGAGAAAAAATGTATGAATTCTATTAGACCATGTTGACATTTCTTGGTTACATGCAACATTTTCCCATTTCAGGGAAGATTGGATATGTCAGTGGCATTTGTAAAAGCAAATTGTTTAGAAAAACGTAAAATTTTGAAGTTGTTATTGCATACATTCCCAGTAAATGCATACTCACATTTTAAGGAGCAGAAAAGTTGACATTTTGGGTCGGGATCCATTTTCAGAAATAGGGAAGGGGGAAGAAAGCTGGGAAATAAATAGAGAGAGGAGGGGTGGGGCTGGGGAAAGGTAGATGGGATGGTGATAGGTGAATGCAGGTAGGGGGTGGTGGGGATTGGTTGGCAGGTAAGGTATGGGGGATAGGTGGAGAAGAAGATGGACAGGTTGTGTCTGTTCAAGGAGGCAGGGATGAGAGGGATGTTTAAACGTGGGATGAGGTCGGGGGTGGGGAGGTTTTAAAACTGGTGAATTCTATGTTAAGGCCATTGCGCTGTAGGCACCTGAGGTGGAATAGGAGGTGTTGCCCTTCCAATTGGCGTGTGGTATCATTGTGACACTGGAGGAGACCCAGAATAGACATGTCACCCAGGGATTGGGGGAGGAGGCAAAATGGTTGGCGACCAGAAGGTGTTGTCATTTGTCGCAAACAGAGCGCAGGTGCTCGACAAAACGGTCCCTGAGTGTGCTTGGTCTCACCGATGTAGAGGAGGCCACGTCGGGAGCATCCGAGACAGTAGTGAGCTTGGTCTCACCGATGTAGAGGAGGCCTGCGCTTGGTCTGACTGGCGTAGACCATTTCGTGGAGCACCTGCACGCTGTTTGTGACAAATGACAACACCTTCCAGTTGCCAACCATTTTACCTCCCCTTCCCACTCCCGGATGGCATATCTATACTAGGCCTCCTTCAGTGTCACGCTGATGCCAAACGTAAACTGAAGGAGCCAAACCTCCTATTCCGCCTTAGGAGCCTTAACGTGGCCTTAACATAGAATTCACCAGTTTTAAAATCTCCCCACCCCTCTCCTTATCCATGTTCAAACCTCCCTCTCATCCATGCCTCCTTGACCCGACACAACTTGTCCATCATCTCTCCCACCTATCCGCCCCACCCAACCCATTGACCAATCCTCACCACTCCTGACCTGCACTCACCTATCACCATCCCACCTACCTTTCCCTAGCCCCACCCCTCCTCTCTATTTATTTCCCAGCTCCTTTCCCTCCCCATTTCTGAAGAAGGTCCCAACCCAAACCATCAACTTTCCTGCCCTTTTGATGCTGCCTGGCCTGCTGTGTTCTTCCAGCTCCATACAGTGTTGTCTGTGACTCCAGCATCTGCAGTTATTGCTATCTCCAACTCACGTTTAATGTGTCTCTTAATTTAGAAGTCATGCTGTAAAATTAAATGTATTAACAAGTACAAACTGTAATTTTTCTTTTGCCCTTTTTAATTGACAGTGTGCTTTCATATATTTGTTTTTACGAATTATTTCCTGGGTCTTTACTTAATAGTTTGTTAGAAAACTATTTCCCTTTCCCCGTCTCCACAAGCGTACATTTTGGCTGTGATCCCAAATCTACAACAAAATAATGATATTCCTATGAAATTGCAAACTTTAACTTGAAAGTTGCAGAGCTTGGTGGTAGAAGTTAGAATTATCCATTCCCTGCAGATGTTTGGGTTCTTATCTGTGTCCTGCAGCTCACACTGACCTTGTCTCAAGTGATTTAGAGTTATAGCAGCTCACTGTGGTGGCATTATGAGGTTGAAAAGAACTTCATAGATCACGCAGACTCAGGACATTGCACAATCTAAATTTATACATTTCAGACAATCTGTTAGAAGTGTGTCTTTAGGTAAAATTGAAGAATGCTAAACCAGGGCTCTGCAGTTAGAAAATCAAACAAAACTGCATGAATTCAGTTTAAGACTAAACAAATATGGGCGGGAAATGCACAAAAACAAGCGTTTACATTTCAGATGTTTGATTCCAGAGCTTGAAAAGCTTCTGCTAGAAATAGATGAAGCCCTGATGGGTTTGGTGCATCAAGTGGCAACAATGTTCGATATTATACAAATCAGTAATCTGGAGGAGAGGAAAACAAGCATCTCATATTCACCACCCAGTTGCTAATTACGGAAGATTTTTCTGATGCCTGACTTCTGTGACCTGTTCATTTATCTTAATTCCACTCTTGTTGATCTCTTCCAAACAATTATAGAAGATTTACTATTTGTTGATACCATCTCCATTACATTGTTGACCAAAGCATACAGAACACTTGTTTTAGGCCTTTTCTAAACCTGTTCTGCATCTAGAAACTTAGAGGTGCCAAACAGCTGGCTATGTTGATTCTTTGCCACTTTCTTTTTTGTAGAGGTGCACTTTGATTGGGTTGGGAAACTGTCGACGAGGAATTACAAGAGTCAATGCGCAATTTTCCAGCCCATTGAATAACTGTTAGTCTGCACCACCAGAACACCTCTTAAAATTCCGGCAATTCTGCTCAGCTTTCTCACTGTGTCTGTCACAGATGATGCTTATTACTACGGTTCTATCCCCTTAGCTGTGGCTAACAGTTCATTATCCCACTCAAATGATACTTTGTGTGTCCTTTTAAATAGGAGATCTTGGGAGTCGACTTTATGGGAAGATACCCTCAGCCCTTGCATTGTACCCAGTTTTGATGATTAAGATAGGGATGAGGCAGATTTTAGGTTTCAGACAACAAATATTAATTAATTTCAGGACCTCAATTTTGTGATGTGACGAATAGAAGAATTTTTGTTCGATGGGGTGCTTTATTCAGAAGTTAATTCTAACATGGAAGTATTTGAAAGTAGTTTTCAGTACAAATACTATAATTCTAAAATGCAAACTGACTACTCCATTGCCTGTTATAAAGCAAATGGAATGAGTATAGCATAATAAATGAACTGATGCCTGCTTACCTGAAGTATAATGCTGTGAAGTGGAAAAACAATGGAATTTAAGAAATGAGTAAAGTGACCCAAAATACCCATGTATATTGCACTGCAGAGGGAAAATCAATAATGTAGAATGACAAACTGAACAATCTGCTCAAGGAAATATGTTTCCAACTAGTCAGATGTCAAGTTTTATTAACATTAACAGTTAAATTATGTCCTCTTTGTTGGAAAGCCGCAAAGTTTTGTTTTTAACAGCATGGCATGACGAATCATTTCTTTTATTTTGGGAAATGGATAATAACTACTTTTCAGAGTTGGGTTTATGATGTACAACAATACATAAATTATAAAAATAGATGAGCAGTATTTAACAAATAATATAGATATATCATTTTTGTCACAAAATAATGGATTTCTGTTTAATGAGGTGTAAGAGACATGACAAAAACATAAATAACAGGAAACCTGCAGATGGATTACCACTCATTGTTGCTGTTAATTTCCATTCCCGATAGCAATAAATGAGCAGACAATGTTTCAATCTTGGACAAAAACCTTAGTGCGTTGTAAATTGGCTATCTCTGGACTTTTAAATTTTATTTTATTCACTCTTTGAGCTCTTGCTGCAGCCCACTGCATTGTATCTCAAATATAATGCTTGTAAAAGTGATTTTCTATTTATATAAAAATTTTCTTGTTCCAGTCATTTGAACTGATTTAACCCTCAAACTGTTAAGCTTTCTTTATCAAGTTTTGGTGTTAAACATAATGGATCATACAAATTCAAAAGCAAAATACTGTGGATGCTGAAAATTGGAAATGGAATCAGAAATTACTGGAAATAGTCAGGATCTGCGAAGAGAGAGACAAGGGGCAGTATCTTGCAGGAGTCTGAGCAGTGTGGACTATGGTGCAATGTATGCCAGAATCGAATGGCACAGAGGCCATCATGATGTCAGGAGGACCCTGCACCATCTGTAATGCCTTCCATTAGTGGCTTAGCAAGTTTCTTGCCAGGCAGCAAAGAGGTGCCAATTGACAGTCATTATTGATTGTTAATTGCCTTGATTTACCAGGATGTTGCCAGTAATAGAGGGTTTGAGTTATAAAAATAGGCTGGAGGAGGTTGAGGGGTGACCTTATAGAATTTTATAAAATCGTGAGTGACATAGATAAGGTGAATGGCAAGGGTCTTTTCCCTAGGGTGGGGGATTCCAAAACTAGGGGGCATATTTTTAATGAGAGAGGAGAAAGTTCTAAAAAAGACATGAGGGACAACTTCTTTACACAGAGAGCAGTTCATGTGTGGAATGAACTGCCAGAGGAAGTGGTGGATGCAGGTACCATCACCAAATGTCAAAGACATTTGGATAAGTACATGAATAGGAAAGGTTTGAAGAGATATGGGCCAAACCCAAGCAAGTGGGACCAGTTTAGTTTGGGAACATGTTTGGTGTGGACTAGGTGGACCAGTGGGTCTGTTTCCATGCTATATGACTCTATGATTCTCTGTGATTCTATGCTTCATAGTTTTAGGCAGGTTGGTTAAAATAATGTTGTGTACTATGCATATCGTGTACAAATGCCTATTAGATTTCTCTGAAATTTCTCACTTGTATTTTAATGTTGACATTAGTATTTGTTTTGAATGGGTTAACGCTTGACTAAAACTAAATGGAGAGAAGTTTCAGGTGAATAAGTTAAGTTTAAAATATTCCTCGGTGCAATTTCAAAGCTTATAACTTGAGGCAAAATGTATCAGCAAGAAAGGGATTTTCCACTATTTTAATAACCTCTTTCTTGTAGCAATGACAAATTGATTAACACTCTCCTAAGACAAATTGCATGTTCAGCATAAGAACTTCCATGCATGGGACTAAAAACTTTTGTGTTAAAATACTGAATTCTGGAAACCAAGCACCGTAGTTTGCATAGTAGTAAAATTTGCATTTTATTTGTATTGTTTTTACCCTATAAATGCCTGTATTTATAAATTACCGCTACCTGTAAATATATCACAGTTCCTTCAATGTCGCCGGGTCAAAATCCTGGAATCTTTCCCTCACAGCATTGTGGGTGTACCTGCAGCACGTGGATTGCAACTGTTCGGGAAGGCAGCTCACCACTACCTTTTCAAGGCCAACTAGGGACGGGCAATAAATGCTGGATCAGCACATCCCGTGAATGAGTTTTTAAAAAAATGTTACGGCAAAAATTATGCACTTCCTCTCATATTTAAGATGGTATTTCACACAACAAGATTTAAACAACCTCATTGTCATCATTAGGGCGGCACGGTGGCTCAGTGGTTAGCACTGCAGCCTCACAGCGCCAGGGTCGC
This sequence comes from Ginglymostoma cirratum, assembly GCA_024137785.1. Taxonomy (NCBI): domain Eukaryota; kingdom Metazoa; phylum Chordata; class Chondrichthyes; order Orectolobiformes; family Ginglymostomatidae; genus Ginglymostoma; species Ginglymostoma cirratum. The sequence continues at coordinate 4,623,044 of JAHRHZ010000023.1, forward strand.
GGGTTCAATTCCAGCCCCAGGTGACTGTCTGTGTGGAGTTTGCACATTCTCCCCGTGTCTGCGTGGGTTTCCTCCGGGTGCTCCGGTTTCCTCCCACAGTCCAAAGATGTGCAGGCTAGGTGGATTGGCCATGCTAAATTGTCCATAGTGTTCAGGGGTGTGTGGGTTATAGGGGGATGGGTCTGGATGGGATACTCCAAGGGTCGGTATGGACTTGTTGGGCCGAAGGGCCTTTTTCCACACTGTAGGGATTCTAATCTAATCAGGAAAACATAACTTGTCTTATTTGACAGCTATTATGTATTTTAAACATTTTATCTGATGGCCAGGTGCAAGAAGGAGGGGTCAAGTCATTCAGTTCTAATATAGATATAGTATTTACTCAAATAGATGTTTCACTTGTTAAAAATATAAGATAGTTACTTAAATGTTTGTGGCTTCTTTTCAGTTGTTGGAAAGTACTTCTCAGATTGGTTGGTTCAGATTGGAAAAGTGTGTTTGAGTTTTTCAGAGATAGACCAGATTGCCTGAAGGTTGTAAATAAGATGGAAGGGAATAGGTAATGGTGATGCAGAACTTTGGTATTTCTGGGGGAAAAAAACCACACCTTTTATTGAAACTTTTCATCTTGCACTCATCAGGATAATTTACAAGAAACACCAGAAAGGGGAAATGATGTTTATATTGCATGGGCGGAGAATGCTGATCAGTTGGCTAGCGAACTCTGATTTGTGGAGGTGTTGCCATGGATAATGTACTAGTTAATGATGACTGACAGTTAACAGCGAAGCTTTATTTAAATTTTAAACGAGACAGTTGGTACTCTGAGTAGAAATAAACCAGAGAATGGCTGTCACTTATTTTGTTGAGGGGAACACGTGCAATATGTGTACATGTTCTTTATCTCTGCAAAGAACTGTGACGTCTATATTAATGTATGCAACTTACAGTACCTCTGAAGTGTGCCATACTGTGACAGCAAAAGATAATCCTGAATTATTGTCAGCTGAATTCTTTGCACATTCAGGATACTAAGCAAATGTCCAATTGAGGTATAATGTCTAATGTTCAACATTGCATTGTGATCTTTGAACTGTGGATTGGTTACGTATATACGGCCAGTACCTTTCTTGTTGCAAATGGCCAAAGTGATATACTATTTCATACAGCCTGCGCATTCTTGAGACATACAGTTTGCATACATTCCTAGAATGAGTTATGTGGTATATGAATTTCAGTGTCATTGTAACTTTAATTATGTAGGCTTGTTTCAAACTTAAACAAAGCCTAGCAGTTAACTGTCAGTTATCATCAACTAGTACACTTTCCTTGGCCTCAGACTAATCATTTGTCAACCAATTAGCACTGTCCTCTCATATGGTACAAATGTTGTTTTCCCTTAATTTCGATACTGATTACAAATTGCCCTGATGAATGCAAGATATAAATCATCTATAAATATGTTATTTTTTGCAACAATACTACCAAATGGAACGGTACATTGGAATGTTAACTTATTTCTACTTGCTGGAAGATGGTTAAAAAACTACTATGAAATTTTTTACTTTTGAGACATTTGCTAGCTATGAGTCAGAGTCTTGTTAACTCTGCCTGCCACAGATAAGAAAAAGTCACGAGATGCTTGATAAAACGAATAGTGGAAAAATGTATGCCGAGTTCTCTGATGATTCCTGTGGGTGCTGCAGATTTATCCAAAGTTCTATCTAAGTGAGAAGAAGAATAAGTCTAGAAACTGGAGACTTTTTACACTCCATCCCGACCTTCCATAAAATAATCTCAAAAAGTAGTGATCATTACTGTGCTTTAAAAATAAATTAAAGCACCCTTTTATGTTCTATGTTTTTCATTATGATTCCCTTTAATAACAAAAGTGTTTTTCAATATGTTCAAGAATCAAAAAATGTATTGATCTTTTGGAGAAAGAATCAGTGGTTTCATTTTGGCTATTATTTGCTGTTGTGTAGGTACAATAAGACCAGATTTTAACCCCCACCCCCAGACACAACCCAATCCAGCTGCATCTGGCAGATTCATTCTTTCCACATTAGCAAACATAAAGTAGAAGTACAATGTGTTTCTTTTTGTTACAAAATGGTACTTTTATTAATCAATCTTTGGATAAAATGTCCTTTTTATCCTTGTTGACTGCCACCTCACCAGCATCGGATATTTATGGTGTACGTACAGCTGCAAAACAATGATACAGACAAACATATAAAAGGTTTATACTCCAACCAGAAATTAAGGAATGTATATTTAAGACTTCATCTTGATTTCCCTTTCAAGGCTCTGTTCCGTTAATATTTTCAAGATGTAATTTACAGCTGCAAATCTTTCAGCTGTTACAGTGTTGATTATGTGACATTTGTTGGATCAGTGCTGCTTAAAGAGATGTCAGTTCAAGCAGAAAATTTTAGAGATGTCAACATAAATTATGAATTTTTACACAATATTCCTTACAAGCCACACACCTATCATCACAACGTCAATAACTTGAATGAGGGAAGCAAAGGAATGGTAGCCAAATTCAAGGATGACACAATTGGTAGGAGTGTATGCTGTGCAAAAAACATTAAAAAGTTTGCAGACGGCTATAGGTATGTTGATTGAGTGGGCACATCTGGCAGATAAAGTATTCTGTGGGAAAATGTGGAGGAGTTCACTTTGGCAGGAAGAATAAAGATAAAGACAAGTAACAACTGCAGAATTGTGAGATACAGAGGGAACTAAGTATTCGCGTCAACGGGTCACAAAAAGTTGATATTCAGATACAGCATGTAATTAGGAAGGCTAATGGAGTGCTGTCCTTTGTTACAAGAGGAATTGATCATTGAAGTAAAGATTTTATGCTTCAGTTGTGCAGGACATTTGTTAGATCATATCTTGAATACTGTGTGCAATTTTATTCTGCTCCTTTGAAGGAAGCTCCTAAATGCATTGGAAGTGGTTCCGAGGGGGTTTACTGGATTAATACCTGGAATGAGTGAATTGCCTAATGAGGAAAGGTTGAACAGGCTGGGCTTATTTCCACTGAAGTTTAGAAGAGTGAGGGGTGACTTGATTGAAGTGTATAAAATCCTGAATGGTCTTGAACAGGTGGACATGGAAAGGATTTATACTCTTGTGAGTGAGTCCAGACCTAGAGGGTAATGTTTTATATTACCAGTTGCACATTTAGGACAGAGATGAGGAGAGATCTTTTCCTCTGAAAGTTAAGAGACTTTGGAACTCTGTGCCTCAAAAGACATGGAAGTACGATAATTGAATATAGTTGATTCAGAGGTGGATAAGTTTTTACTGACCTCTATTTTGTGGAGGCAGAACATTACCTAAAATCTCCCCGGACCATGATTCCATGGTCAAACGTCCAGATATTGTTTTATTGGTTGTCACGTGCCTCATCTCATCGGTGGATCTCATCCCGTAGCTTCCCTCACAGTCCCCCAATCCCAGAGAGCCCACTGTTACCTTCTTCCCAAAATCCACAAAAGACTGCTTGGACTGACCGAGATAACAAGCATGGGGCTGGATGAACACAGCAGGTCAAACAGCATCATAGGAGCAGGAAAACTTGACGTTTCGGGC
>JAHRHZ010000023.1:4636446-4662301 GCA_024137785.1 Ginglymostoma cirratum
CATCATAGGAGCAGGAAAGCTTGACGTTTCGGGCCTAGACCCTTCGAAACGTCAAGCTTTCCTGCTCCTACGATGCTGCTTGGCCTGCTGTGTTCATCCAGCTCCACACCTTGTTATCTGGGATTCTCCAGCATCTGCAGTTCCTATTATCTCTGACAGAAATACCTGTTTGCCTATCTATCCTAGGGAAGCAAAATATGCCTAGAGTTGTTGTCACTTACTGTTTATCCCTGGACAAACATATTAAGCTTGACTCTCTTCAACTTCAAATCCTAGAGCACAAATTGAAGTCAGCCCACTCCTGAGGGAGAGATAGTGGGAACTCCTGCTCCTCTGATGCTGCTTTGCCTGCTGTGTTCATCCAGCTCCACACCATGTTATCCCACTCCTGAGGGAGTTGGACAAGATATACCACTGCCTAGTCTGCTTCAATGATTTCATGTATTTTTGCAATATCTCACCTATATATGGGAAATGTTGGATTCCTTTGAGACAATGGAATATTTGCTGGTGTCTGTCATAATTCTTCTACTGATGTGAAGCTGCTTTCATGCTTGGTACGATTTGTTGCTGTTACGGAAACATGGCTGCAGGGTGACCAACACTGGATATTGAAAGATATTTGATATTTAGGACGGACAGGCAAAAAAGGAAAAGGAGGTGGCATTCTGCTAATAATAAGCGATATGATCTGTACATTAGTTACGGAGATTCGAGGAACGGAAGAACTAAATGTAAAATTTGTTTTGGTTGAACTAAGAAAAAGCATATGGCAATAAACTACTTTTTCAATTAACTCATGGGCTGTGGGCATTACTGGCTGTGCCAGTACTTATTGCCAATCCCTAGTTACCTTGTGAAGATGGTAATGAGCTGTTTTCTTGAACTATTTGACATAGGTAGACACACAATGCTAGTAGAGAGGGAGTTCCAGGGATTTAACCCAGCAACACTGAAATGGCAAAATGTTTCCAGGTCAGGATGGTGAGTAGCTTAGCTGGAAACTTGGAGATGGTGGCATTCCCATGTATCTGTTATCCTTGTCCTATTGGATGGGTGTGACTGTGTGTTTGGGAAATGCTGTTAGTGGAGGCTTGGTGAATTTCTGCAGAGCATCTTGAAGGAAGTACACACTGCTGCTGCTGAGCATTGGAGATGGATGGAGCGAATGCTTGAGGATGCGGTGTCGTGTTGTCTTGATGGTGTCAAGCTTCTTGAGTGTTATTCATGCTAGACTCATCCAGTCAAGTAGTTTTGGTGCCATGAAACAGTCATGATAATGTCACTATAGTATTAATGATGAGATTAGAAAAGCGTGTAGCATGGATAATAAAGTAATCATGGGTGACCTCATGTTGTTTATAAACTGGTAAACCAAATGAGCTCTGAAGCTGTGGAGGATGAATTTCTAAAGTTGTTAGAAATGATTTTCTAAGCAGAATGCTGAGAAACAAATTAAAGGGCGGGCTATTTTGTTTCTCGTTCAGTATTTTGTAATGACAATGTCTAATTAATAATTTTGTAAAAGAGCATTTAGGGATGAGTAACCATAATATGTTAGAATTTTACATTATGTTTGAAGATGTGGTAGTTCACTCTGAAGCCAGGGTGTTAAATCTGCACAAAGGAAATTATGAAGGTGTAAGGAACATATTGGGTGAGGTGGATAGGACAGTTCATTAAAAGCTATGATAATACAATTGGCAACGGATAGTCATTATTACATAATTTACGTTATTTATACATTGCTTCAAGATACAAAATAGAATCAATCAACTATGGTTATCAAAGGAAGTTGAACATTGTAAAAGAAAAGGCCTGTATGTTGCCAGTAACAGTAATGAGCTTGAGACTTTGGGCAATTATAGAATATAGTAAAGGGGAACCAAGAAACTGATGAAGAAATAGAGAATAGAATATGAATGCTCGCTAGCAATAACATAAAAACAAATTTTAAAAATTTCTACAGACATGTTAAAAAAGAAACATGTAGGTAAGACAAATGTTGGGTCCATTACGGGCAGAATTAGGAGCATGTATAATGGGGAATAGAGAAATGGCAGAGAAGCTAAATGATTACTTTGTTTCGGGTGTCACAGAGGAATGTACTGGAAGTGTCCCAGAATTAAAAATCCAAAGGACTAAGGAGAATGTGGAACTGAAAGAAAGTAATAAGGATGTTGTTTTGGAGAAATTAACAGGATTGAAAGTTAATACCCCTCTGGGGCCTGATAATCTACATCCTAGAGTCTGTAAAAAGAAAGCTGTGGAGATAATGGATGCAATGGTGATCATCATTTGAAATGCTACAGATTCTAACATTATTCCTGTAGAATAAAAGTTAACTAATGTCACCCCAATATTTAAGAATGGAGGGAGAGAGAGAACTGGGAGTTATAGACCTGTTAGCCTTTTATCAGTCTTAGGGAAAATGCTAGAATCTATTGTAAAGGTAATGATAAATTGATAGTTAGATAATGATCTGGTTGGGAATGATATATATGGGTTTGTAAGTGGGAAATTATGTTTGATGAACCTGTGGCATGTTTGAATATGTTACCAACAGAATTAATGAAGGGCTGTTGGTGGACATAGTACACTTGCATTTTGAGAAGGTTTTTCTTAAAGACCCTCTGGGAGTTTGGTTAGCAAAACTGAAACACATGAGATAGAAAATATGATACCGGCAATGATTAACAATTGATTAACAGACAGAAAATAGAGTAGAAATAAATGGATCATTCTCACATTGGCAGACTGTGATTCGTGAGGTGCAACAAGGCTCAGTACTTGGCCCCCAGCCGCTCCCAATTTTGATCAATGATTTGGTTGTGGAGATCAAATATAATATTTCCAAGTGCACAGATGACATTTAGCTATATGGGAATGTGTGCTGGGGTGAACATACAAGGTGGCTTCAAAAGGATTTTGACAGATTTCGTGAGCAAGCAAGAACATGGTAGATGGAACATAATGTGAAAAAAAGTCAGGTTATACACTTGATGGAAAAACAGGTATGCAGAATATGTCATAAATGGTAAGGAGTTGAAAAGTGTAGATGTACAATAGAACCTGGGTATCTAAGATAAGTCTCTGAAGACTTTGCATAAATGCAGTAGGCAATTAGGTAGGCTAATGGTATGTCAGCATTTATTGGAAGAGGATTTGAATTCAGAAGTAGCCAAAGGTTGTAGCACCTTGGTGAGACTACACCTGATGAAGTATTGTGTGCAATTTTGAGCTCCTTGTATTCGGAGGGATATAATTGGCAGAGGAGTGCAATGAAGGTTCATTCGATTGGTTCCTGGGATGGCAAGACTGTTCTGTGCAGAGAGATTGGGTTAACTGGGTGTGTATTCCCTTGCGATTTGAGAAATGCAAGGTGAACTTATTGAAACCTGCAAAATACTTATAAGAGTAGACAGGCTAGATGCAGGTAAGGTGTTTCCAACAGGTACACAATTGCAAAATAAGGGGGAAGTCACTTGGGACTGAGATAAGGCAAAATTGTCTTAACTCAGAGGCTTGTGAATCTATTGGAATTTTCAACTGAGGAAGGCTTCAGATACTTATTCATTGAGTATTTTTAAAGTAGAGATTGACAGATTTCTAAAAAAAAATGAAACATCTACAAAAGCATTGGAATATTAAATCTAACCAGAAAGATTTTGGTGTTGTTGAGAGTTATCGCATATTAGCTGATTCATACTTGTATCTGACAATTCGTAATTTTCTTTCAGATTGTGCAGTACTGTTTCAATCTACTAAAACTTCACCACTGATGTTCAGAAAGCCATTTATTTACAACTTCTGCTGTCATCAAGAATTGACTTTAGGACAAAGTGATGTTGAAAATTTCTTTAATTTTGTCCTTAATTGTTGAATTGTCTTTTTATCTGTTTTAAAAAATTTAAGGTTTTATCGTATTTGTACCATCTACATTATTTCACGGTTTTCCTCATGTAATCCATCGTTCATAGAAAATGTGGTACTTTTGGTTTATATTTAGTTCTTGACGTGCAGTAGTTTAATTGCACCATACGTTTGATATTAGTCTAGATCCTAATCCTTCAGGAAACATGTGGTCATTTTTAATTTATTTTCACCTTGTGGCCCAGGGACAACCTCCCCTTGCAGCTTGGCTTTATGCACTAGAATATCCTGTGACCGTAAATAGTGCTGTTTGCGTTGTTTCGATAGGGGCAAAATTCTAATCCATTATAAATTGCTCTAAAGCACTGTTTAGATGATTGAATTCACTCACTCTTGTTCAGTTACTTTGAAGGTCAGTTGACTAATGTGAAAATGTAAAACTCCTACAGTGTTCTGTATATTCTATGGTCACCATGTGAGAGAAATAAAATAATGGTTTTCGTTCTGAAAGCCCCTCTTTGCTATCAAAGATCAAGAAGAAATAAGTAATAGAGCCCACACTATAAAACTCCTTTCACTCTTATTGTCTCTGTCTTGCTTGCCTCATCAACCACCAGGAGAATGAAGATTTTGGTATAAGGTTTAGGATTACACAATAACTACCATTTGTCACAAATGTAAGATGTGCTAAACAACAGCTGTGCTGGTTTAAGTGCCAAGACCACAGACTGAGGTGTTTAATAAAACCCCAGGTAGTGCTCATTACTTTGACCTCCTGATAAACTTGTATGATTATTTCAAAATAAAATGATAGAGAAAAATGTGAAAGGAAAGAGGAATATTTATAAATATTATTTTCATGTTACTTGGGTTCACTCATAGCCTGTGAAGATGATAGGTTTAAAGGTGAATAGATAGGAAGGTATGAGTGAAATTAAATTTCAGCCAGACCTATTTTGATGATATTTTGCAATCAATGAACAATTAGCCTGTTTATTTTCATTCATTATTGGGATGTGGTTGACAGAGACAAGACCAGCATTTTCTGTCCACTCTTATTTGTCCTTGAACTGAGTTGCGTATTTTCAGAGGGTAGATAAGAATCAACTGCATTGCCGTGGGTCTGAATGCAGGCCAAACCAGGTAGGGATTTTTGAGTGAAATTAAGTGGACAGAAGCATAACCAGAAGGAAGCCAATAAGCCAGGTTCCTCTTCCAGCTAGATTTAAATCACTCGTCATAAAGAAAGTCTGTTTCATTCTTTCTGCTGAGAAAGAAGGTCATTCATAATAAACAAACTTTATTTTGATTTTTAAAATGTCATTATGAGACATCACAGGTGTGATGACTCACAGGTGTTATCTGACTGCATGGGGGGCAATAGTTTGCAGTTCAAACTGGATGAGGAAGACTTTATTAATACTTTATTGTGAAGCCTGCATGAAGTAAAGCTTTGAGAACCCAAACTCCCGAATTGTTTCAGAACAATTTGAAAAGAAAAAGAAACATTCACATCCTCATTAGATATGTGAAATTCTCTCCACATCAGCTATTTGAAAAACCGTTTGACTGTTGAGAAATGAATGGATATGGGTAGTAACTCCTCTGAACTATTTGGGGTAAGAAAATTGAGGTAAAGTGTTGATTTTTAATATAGATTGAGATTTTGAACTAAAAGCTTTAATGTAGGATATTAAAAGTTAAAGAAGAAAATAGGAATAAACAGAGGCAATTCAGCCCTTTGAGTCTCTTCCGTCATTCATTGAAATCATTGCTGATCGATATCTTTATCTAATCCTCGGCTACTTATGTTTCTCCACCTAGTGTCTAACAAATCCAGCACTCTGGTTTAAAATGATCAATGGTCAAACATAATCATGTTATCGTAAGATATGTTCTTTAATATTTTTACTTTGTTTCAATATTTTGTCCGTTAGAATTTTCAGTTACTGATAGCAAAACTGACAAGTAGCCCAAGGTCCCTCTGAGCATGCTGCTGTGCAGAGGGATCTGGGTGTCCTTGTACATGAATCACAGAAGGTTGGTTTGCAGGTATAGCGGGTAATTAAGAAAGCAAATGGAATATTGTCCTTCATTGCTGGAGAGATGGAGTTTAAAAACAGTAAGGTTATGTTGTAGCTGTAAAGGGTGCTGGTGAGGCCATACCAGGAGTACTGTGTGCAGTTTTGGAATTTAGAAGAATAAGGGTTTTTTTAATAGAAGCAGGGGGGTTGTTTCCACTGGTGGGTGAAACTAGAACAAGAGGGCATAGCTCAAAATAAAGGGGAGCATATTTAGGACTAAATTGAGAAGGAACTTCTTCTCCCAAAGGGTTGTGAATCTGTGGAATTCCCTACCCATTGAAGTAGTTGAGGCTCCCTCATTGAATGTTTTTAAAGCTAAAATAGATAATTTTTTGAATAGTAAAGGAATTAAGGATTATGACGAGAGGGTGGGTCAGCGGAGCTGAGGCTGTGAAGAGATCACAGCCATGATCTTATTGAATGGTGGAGCAGGCTCGAAGGGCCAGGCGGCCTACTCCTGCTCCTGGTTCTTATGTTCTATGTAAATCTCATCTGTGCCCCCTTCAGAGCAATTACATCCTTTCTATAGTGTGACTAGAACTGTATGCTGTGCTTGAGCTGTACCTGACCAAAGTCCTGTAAAACTTCAACATACCACCCTGCTTTTATCATCTATGCCATGACTGATAAAGGCAAGCATCTCCTTTGTTTCTTTAACAACCCTATTAGCCTGTCCTGTCACATTCCGGGATCTGTGGACAAGTAGCCCAAGGTCCCTCTGAGCTTCCTAGTATCCTGCCATTCATTGAATACTCCCTTGTCTTGTTACTTCTTCCGAAGTGCATCACCTCACACTTTTCAGGGTTAAATTCCATATCCACTGATCTGCCTATTTGACCAAACCATCTGTATCCTCCTGTAACCCAAGACCTTCTTCCTCACTGTCAACCCCGGCCAATCTTCATGTCATCCATAAACTTGCTTATCAATCCTGCTCCCATGTTTTCTTCAATATTGTTTGTGTTATATATAAATTACAAGGGACCCAGCACTGATCCTTGTTGTACTCCAGTAGGAACTTCCTCCAGTCATACAAGCAGCCTTCTGTAACGCCTTCTGTCTCCTACCACTCAGCAAATTGTGGATCCAACTTGCCAAGTTATCCTGGATCTCTCGTGCTTTTACCTTTCTTTTCAGTCTCCCATGTGGGACCCTGTCAAAGAGTTTTCAGAAACTACAACAACTGCACTCCCCTCATCCACACACCTGGTCACCATCTTGAAAAATTGAATCAAATTTGTTAGACATGACCTTCCTCTAACAAAGTCATGCTGACTTTGATCTATCCCTGATCAAACCTTGCCCCTCCAAATGGAGACCAATTCTTCCTTCAGAACTTTTTTCATTAGCTCCCTTACCACTGAAGTGAGAGTCACTAGTCTGCAATTCCCTGGTTTATCTCTACTGTGGACCCACAATAGCTGACCTCCAGTCCTCCGGCACCTCCCCTTTGGCCAGAAAGGATTTAAAAATGTGGGTCAGAGGTCCTGTACTTTCCTCCCTCGTCTCCCATAGCAGCCTATGAAACTGCTCAAGAACCTTGTAATCCTGCTTCCCAAATTCTGTACCTACATTCTCCATCTCCAAACTGAAGACAGATGTGAAATACTCTTTTAACACTCTACCGGTATCCTTCGGCTCCACGCCCACATTACCCCGGCCCCTACTCTTCCTCTGGTTTTTCTCTTCTTCTTGATATATTTGTAGAATATCTTGGGATTCACCCTAATCTTACCCACTAGTGTTTCTTCATGCCCCGCTGTTTGCACTTGCTATATTCCATTGGGACCTCCATTGAATTGCTCCTATTGTACCTGTTTAAAAAGAACTGTCTTTTCCTTCAGATCCAGTCTAGACTATTTCGAGACATTCAGAGTTCTCTGGATTTGTTGCTCATATATCTCACTGTAAATTGGAAGGCATTATAGACACACAACGTTATAAGAGGCAGAAGTGTTATGCGCAGTTAGTTACCTTTAAAGGAACGCTCTGCTTTTTTCAAGTTGACTGTGTGAACATATGAAGTAAAAGACTAAACTATGATGCATTTAACTGACTTTGAGATGCTGTGGAATATCCTGACAATTTGAGAGGCACTATGGTAATATAGCAAAATATTCCTATATTTCCTGCAATTTCGCCTATCTGACAGACAATTTTTTCATTTTTTTGTAGGGCTTACCAGAGCCTGAGAATGAGGATATTGGATTTTGAAAGGGGGGAATGGATTAGTGCACTTCTTTTTATTTTGTCTTTTGTTTTTCTTTGATTTATTTTTCCACACATAAGCTATGAAAGGTAATAGCTATAGAGCTAATAATGATTGTAATATCATCAAAGGTGCTGAAGTCCTCAATGTCTAACTGTTTTTCGCAAGATTTGGCGTTGTGATTCATGGTTGTGCTGTCAATATTTTTCTATTATTCCATGAAGAAACATGTTGTTGAGAATATGTTTTATTTTGTTCTCCAATTCACCGTGGTAATCTTTCAAATGTAGAAAATTTTAAGTGGGCCATCAATGTTACACTTGCTGTCTCCAACCAAGAGCAAGGAAATCAGAAATTTTCTAACATGTATTACCTCCCAGTAAGCCCTGCTTGAAAATTCAAATATGTGGACGGCATGTACAAACAAGATTTGTCGTCTTAGATCTAAGTCAAAAAGCTTACTCAAAACAGTGGTTTCTGAAAAACAACTTAAAGGAGATAAACAAGGTAGAAAAGCAGAAAAGTTTCAGGGTAGGAATTCCAGCTTTTGGGGCCTTGGCAGCAGAGGACATGGACACCAGTTGTGGAGTCATTAATCTCAGCAATGTACAGAAGGCCAGGATTGGAAGGCCGCAGATATCTTGGAGCATTGTACGTTGGAGAAGGTCACAGAGAAAGGGAAAGGTGAGACCATGGAAGGATTTGCAAACAAAGCTGAGATCTTTAAAATTGAGATGTTGCTCGACTGGATCCACTGTTAGCCAGCAAGCACATGGGTGTTGGGTGAACGGGGTTTGTTTGTGGGCTAAGGCACAGGCAGCAGAGTTTAGATGACCTTAAGTTTACAGAGGGTGGCAGTTGGGAGGCTAGTCAGGAGTGTGTCAAAATATTCAAGCAAAAAGGTAGCAAAGGCACGGATGACAGAATAGCAGCAAATAAGCTGAAACAATTCAAAATCAGACAATTTTACAGAAGTGGAGTGGGTACAGACACTTGTTCAGAAACTTATTTTGTTTGGTGTGCAACCAAAGTTTGTAAAGTTCAAGTTCACCTTCACAGTGTTGCCCAAGGAAAGGGTCAAATTAGTCACTGGGCAACAAAATTTGTGGCATCAGTCTTCTCAGTATTTTGTTCCAAGAAATGTTTACTTCATTAGTGGATACTAGGAAACAGTGTGACAATCCAAAGACACTGGGTGTTGAGAGAAGGCTGGTGTCGTGTGAACTTGGAGTTGCTGGCATGAATATCAAAACTGACTGTGTTTCTGGATGATGTCACTGAGGGATACTTGTAGGTGAGAAATGGAATGGAGCCAAAGGTAGATTCTTGGGAGATGTCAGATGTAATGATACAGTACCAGGAATGGTCCAGAACTACAGGGAGGAGATAGCCTCGTGGTATTATTGTTAAATTACTGATGTTCCGGATGTCTGAGTTTGAATCCCACCATTGGTGGTGGATAGATATTGAAACTATTTAATAAAAATTTGTCATTAAGGGCCTAATGATCGCAGTGGAACCATTGTCGGTTGTTGGTAAAAACCCATCTGGTTCACTCATACCATTTAGGAAAGAAAACTGTCATCCTTAACTGATCTGGCAACATGTGACACCAGACTGACAGCAATGTGGTTGACTCTTAATATCCTCTGGGCAATTAGGGGTGGGCAATAAATGCTGGCCCAGCCAGTGTTGCCCACATCCTATGAATGAATGCAAATAAATAACCAGATGTTCACCTCCTATGACTTATGATTGGGTATGTAAGAATGGAACATGGCGGGTGGAGTACCGTCGACCTGGGCAACAGTAGAAAAGCACTGGAGGAAGATGTGTTCATCTAAACCCATAGCCACCGACCTATCAAAAAGGGAGAGGGTTAGTCGTTTCACACAGTCACAGTCATAGCAAAGGTCCTGTCATTGGCTTTGATTTCAATACTGCAGCTACCTTTTTATGGAGTCCTGTCTCTTGTTGTGTTCTATGTTAATGCTGTGATCTGGGTTTCTACGTTGGTCAATTTTGCAAACTGATAGATAATTTTACCGAGATCATAAAAAGAGAGCAACCCTTCAGCTGCTTTTCTTCTATTGTGCAATCTATTCGCAGCTGTGCTGTTTCTCTCACACCCCTGCAACCCAATCCAGGTTAGAATATTTCTCTGGTAACAAGACCTTGAGTTATGGCACACCTAATGAAATCAATCCTGCAGCTTAAGCGTTTACTGGTCTGTCTTAATTACAACAAACTAGATAATAACAAAAACACAAGTTGCTGGAAAAGCTCAGCAGGTCTGGCAGCGTCAGAACTGAGGAAGGGCCACCGGACTCGAAGCGTTAACTCTGATTTTTTTTCTTTCCAGATGATGCCAGACTTGCTGAGCTTTTCCGGCAACTTCTGTTTTTGTTCCTGATTTACAGCATCTGCCGTTTTTTCAGTTCTTAAACTAGGTAATAAAATTGATAATGTAATTGGACACGTGAACGCCTACCACAATCATTTAGTCTGCTGTACTACTTCATGCCAGAGAATTATTTTATTGAACACAAATGATTTCTGAGAATAATTATTTCTAAAGGTAAAATAAGTCTCTGATTTCGACCTGACTTTTGGTAGAAGCTTCTGAGTGCCTCTTGAGATAGGTAATTTACTCAATCCTGCTCTTTCTTAAATTGCTCAAATAAAAATACAAATATAAAGTTGGGCTGCTTAAAAAGAGATATAAGAATACTTGTTAAACCATGTGTGGAAATGATAACACAGATTAAGGATTCAAGTACATTCGCCTGAAACCTCACTGTAGAACTTGGAGTGCAGTTTGGCCTCCTCTCAGTTTGTACCTGAAGCTGAAAAATTGAGCCTTACCTAAAATTATGTCTTTTGTTACATTTGAATAATGGCATTAAGCTGCTGGTTTTAGTCCCTGTGTAAACAGTTTGGTGACGTTCAAGGGTAACTCCTGGGTGGAAGAATGGACAATCAAGAGTGCAGTAGGACAGGCGGCTACAGTGTCCAGCAACAGCCCATAGGATAATCATGGAGGGAAATATGAATAACATTGACTTTGATGGACCTTTGCTAGACATTTAATGACCGCTGGTTTGACCACATGTAGAATTGGTCATCCTGAATGCAGCATGTAAACAAAGTTAAGGCAGAGGCCATTGCACCTTATAAATGTCAGTTTTATTTTCCACCAAACGAACTTGTACAATGATAACAACTTTCTGCCCCTCTTCATGCTGTGCTAATAAGTTGCTACTGTAAAGAGCTTTTTTTTTTCTGTATTTTTGATTGTGAACTGAAAAAGGAGAAGAATTGGGCATTAAAGTCAAGGGTTTCTGAAGGATTGCTGCACTTCTTAAAAGCAAGTGACCTGACGCTCAGTGTAAGCACAGTTTACACAGCTGTGGGTTCGGGCAGTGGGGGGAGACGAGTTACAGGCTAGCTGGAGCCAAGAGCCTATGTGCAAATAGGGATTTGGCCGGTAACAAGTAGCTGATTGATTGTACCCCACGGGCCAGTTATTGATGATTAAGGCTTCCCACCTGCCAACGGCCATGTGATTGATTCCTAGGTAACTGAGCAGGTTATGAATATTTAGGCAGACGCAATTGGACATCTGGAAGGAGAAGTTTTTTTTCTGAGCAGTAAAGCATTTTCTTCTTTATTCATTCATGAGATATGGGCACCACTGCCTAAGCCAGCATTGATTACCCATTCTGAATTACTTAGAGGGCTGTGAAGGGTCACATGCATGCCAGACCAGATGAGACAGAAGATTTCCTTCTCTAAAGGAATTAATGAGTCATGCTTTTTTTTTTTGCAATATTTGACAATGGTTACACAGTTGCCATTTGGTGAGCTTATTTTTACCAAATTCAAATTTCACCATCTGCCATGGTGGGTTTCGAACCCATTTTCCCAGAATGTTACCCTGGGGTTCTCTGTTGCTAGTCTAGTGACATTACTATTACGCCACTACCTTCCCATCAAGCCTGAAGATAGCCAGTGTATTTCCCCCCAGCAATTGCCCTGAGCTGTGGCTTTAATTAATATGTTTTCCACACGGAAGGTGGTTCATAAGTGGAATGAACTGCCAGAGGAACTGGTAGATGCAAGTACAGTTACAACATTTAAAAGACATTTGGACAAGCATATGAGTAGGAAATGTTTAGCGGGGGGGTATAGACCAAACGCAGGTAAATAGGACTAGGTTAGTTTGGGAGACTTGGTCAACAGTGACAAGTTGGACCAAAGGATCTGTTTCCATGTTGTATGACTCTGTGACTGCATAAGTCAGAGACCATCTCTCCGTGTGAACTAGTTACTCAATACCTCCTGCAAACAAGTGAAGGTATCTGGCAAAGGAAGATTGAAGAAGAGTGTTCTCTGATCAGCAAAAGAATCATCTCTGCAATCCCTGGACCCTGAACTGCCTTCCCAGTCTTTCCCTTTGTCATTAACCCCATTCATTTATTTGTGCCTGTCTGTACGTGTGTGTGTATATATAGAGAGGGAGTTTCATAAGTTGACTAGTTGATTTACATGCCAATGGTTCATTATCGCCCATCTGCAGTTAGAATCTATTTATTTGCAATAAATAACATTCTTGTTAAGTGCAGAAACCTAATACATGCTTTCTCGCAATTTGGGTGTAAAAGACAGGTAAATTGGGGAAATCTGCATAACATACTTTTTAAAATTTGAACTTTTGTGGCAGCAACAGGAATAGCAGGGCTTGATTTCGAGCCCAATGAAGTGTAGCACCACATTTATCAAAACAATGACAGAAAAAACAAACATCTTCACTGGACTAGAATATTGAGCTAACCTTTAGAAGTGAAATCCCAAATACTTCAATTTGCTGTCTTTAGCTTTCTTTAGCCTTATGAACACAATTTGAGCTGAAAAATGTTTTGCTGCTCATGGCTGCTGAGAAATGATCTCCCTAGAATGGATTTTGAAGCCACCAGATTGATCTGAAATTCCTTTCGCAGTCAAATGAAGCTGGCAAGGAACAACATTACATTAAAATGAAAATGTGATATAATTGTAAATAAGAGAGACCTGGAAAGTGGTTGTTATTTTGGCAAAAGCTTGTTTTTGGTTTTGGAGATTAGAACGGTAATGAAAAAACTGTGTAAACAATTTCTCAACAGTCATTCTCTGTGTGCCTTAGGATTCATTCTCAATTGTTAGAAGTTGAAGAGTTCATGAGGGTGACTTTAACCTGCTAAAAAGTGGGTGAGATTGGTTTGAATTGGATGTTAAATGTTGGAAATCTGAAACGGGAACTCAAACCACCTTGAACACACTCAATTCCATTTGTGACAGAGCTATTAAGACACATACAGTTGTTCCTCGGGGAGCCGGTCAGCCATGAAGCCTTTTAAAAGGAGCCTTTTAATAAAGTTTCTACTTTTAAACATTGTGGAGAGACTCCCTGGCTTTGAGAAACTTGGCAGATGAAGCGATAAGAGTATCCATTCAATAAGTGCCTTCACAGCACTATTTGTGAGTTACAAATGACTAATGTCACAATGTCCCCTTATTATCAACTCCCCAAACTGGGCGATCTTCCTGGAACTACAGTATTTGAAGCTTTAAAATCAATTACCTTTAACTTCACAGTATTAAATTTGAGTTGAAATCCATTACCTTGCATGCATTAGTACTGTGTAAGCCAACAATCAATAAAAATTGTAATATTCAGCAATCAGAGTTCCAAGAAGTTGCTGTATCCAACTCTTCCAAAATAGTATATTCAATATTGAAATGAAGGGCAAGTCTTAACTGTGAGATTTCCAGTTGGTCTTTCAAAATGGTTCAAGGGCTACTGAAGCATAGTTCAGAGGAGCTGCAGAAAAAGAGAGTGACAGAAGTACTCCATGCAGAAAAGTGTTGCTGTTAAGATGCACTGCTTTATAGGCCACTGATTCCATATATCTGGGCTCAGGGAAAATTCTCAAGAGCAGTTGGATAGCTCTGTACAGTTTGGTCACAGAGAAGGTTCTGGACGTCAGTAGATGCAGTGACTTTTAGGGCCTGGTCTCTGGAAGGTTTTGGAGCTGTGAGGGGTTCGAAAGAAGCCTACGGACAATTAATACATCAGTGCAGCTGAGGGTGAGACTGAAAAGTCCACATGCAGTATTTTGTTGGAGCAGCTAGAAAACAAACCAGAGCAGTACTGATTTGGTACAGCTAGGTGTTTGTGAAAAGCGAGAGTTGTACCTATGACTAAGTGCTGAAGTGCAGGTTTTAGAATTCAGGGGAGCATAAACGCAGGAAAGGCAGATGAATTACCAGAGTGGGAGCAGACATTGAGGTAGCCTGTAACAGAGTGGCTTTTATGGAGTTCTGAAGCTAGAAATTTGTGGCGTCTGTCTTGACTAGATTGGCTATTTGATATAAAAACCTGCCAATGCTGTAAATCAGGAAGAGAAACAGAAGTTGCTGAAAAAGCTCAGCAGGTCTGGCAGTATCTGAGAAGAAAAAATGAGGGTTAACATTTCGGGTCTGGTGACCCTTCGTCAGAACGTGCTATTTGACATGTTCTTTGGGCTGTTCAATCAAAGTTTGTCTGTTTACCTCAGGTTAGTTTCTCAATTATGTGTATATGTATATATACTGTATAGTAGATTGTATTAATCTAGTAAATTTTATTGCTGTTTGTTCAAAACGTTGAAATCTTTTGGCTTTGTTCTCTTCATGAGTATCTGGATTTCATATTGTTTTTAAAGAAAAAGCTACTGATCTCTAGCCAGATAAAAACAACATTTAGTGGTCTGGTCTGGTACATGAACGGTAGAATGGTGTTACTTTATTTTAAGAGAATGTTGAGACCGACACAAGTCAAGTGGTTTCTTGTGCTAGCACATATTAAACCTCTTGTTCACAGGGAAAATATCCTCCTCAAAGAACACCACCAACTACAGCTAGCAAAGCACTCCTATTGACATAAGAGCTCAGAAAAATCCCACGCACTTGTCTGAAATCCAAATCTCCACCTCCACCACCACCACCACCATCCTAACCTCTCACCGGAACACACGCTGTACCGTACAAACTGATCAAGCTCTGCCTCCTGATTCTTTTTCATATTCATTCATGGGATGAGGACATCGCTGGCTAGGTCAGCATTTATTGCCTATTCCTAATTGCCCAGAGGGCAGTTAAGAGTCAACCACGTTGCTGTGGGTCTGGAGTCACACAGAGGCCAGAGCAGGTACTGATGGCAGTTTCCTTCCCTAAAGGACATTAGTGAACCAGGTAGGTTTTTCCAACAACTGGCAATGAATTCATGGTCATGATTACACTCTTAATTCCAGATTTGTGTTTTTTTATTGAATTCAGATTCTACCATCTTCCAGAGCAGAACTTGAACCAGGGTCCCAAGAACATTACCTTGGTCTATGGATTAACAGCCCAGTGATAATATCACTACATTGCCGCCTCCTGAGTGACAGCAAATGTCACCATTCTGGATATCTCTCAATCACTTGAGGAGGAAACAGAGGAGGTGTGACCCCTTGCTCCATAAGTGGAACAGCTCAAATTGTGACTGTGGCTGATCAAGTCAGACTATCACATACAAATTGAAATCCAGCCCTGAGAGATCTATTCCTTGTAGCATCACAACCATTCACACTGTGTCACCTGAAGCCATTGAATGGATTGTTAACATCCAACATGGAATTGTAACTGCTTCCCCAGCTATACAAAGAGCAAAACAATAAGTTAAGGAATGTGTTACCACAAATGCAGCTATGGCTGTGTATAACCTCGCCAAGCAGCTTAAAAATAAATCCACACTCATTTTACTGTACAAAGCTGATGTTTCATCATTTTGAAATACAGTTCCCATTGGTAGTTGTATGAAATTGAAAAATGTGTCATTGAAAGAGTTAACGTGTAACAATTCCTGTTTTTTATGTAGCAGGATCTTTTCATATAGAGCGTGAGACGATGGCATACCTTTAAATCTGTCTTCTACACTGGTTGTTGATTTTCGGTATCTTCTATGAGGTTGCCAGGCATTGTAGAGAATGTAGTCTGTTCTTAAGAACAGCTTGGTGGTGCATGCAGTGTACATGATAAATTATCTACAATCCCTTTGTGCTCAGGTTCTTTAAATGAAAACAGGAACTTCATGCATTTACAATCATCAGTTGCGTAGCACATCAGTATCTCAGTTAGCATCAAGATGAGTTGCCAGTATTGACTGTTTTGATTGGTTTTATAACAGGTTTACATCCGGATCAAAGATGATGAATGGAATGTCTACAGGAGATACGCTGAATTCAGAGCACTGCACATCAGGCTACGGACCAAGTTCCCTTTAGTGAACACCTTTAATTTCCCACCTAAAAAAGCTATTGGAAACAAGGTACTTATATATTGTTTTGCAGAATGCACACACATTTTTCATAATTAAAGAAACAAATATTGCTGATTATTCACTGTTTAAAATATGCACACTGATATTTTCAGCATAACTTTACCAATGTAGGTAAAGATTATATATTGAATCCATGGCACACTTACATTAAAGTGAAAATGAGGATAGCTTTTTAAACAGAAGTAGGGTGCTGATATTTGTAGTTGCTTTGAATATGTTTTGAAATGTTTTGGGTTTTTTGTACTCCCTATTCCATGATTGACTAAAATTAATGGACAATCAAGTTACATTCAAACCAACATTCTTTTAATGGATTGTTCTTAACCCAATATTTTGCAACCAGCCACTAGTATTGCAGTGAGATGGGAATTATTGCTATTTGGAAAGACAGAAGAAAACAGCAGAACTTGAAAGAGATTGGAGTCAATTTTGTTACGGTAATGTCACAAATGATGCCCTTTGATTTTATCATGATGCTGATAGAGGAGTGGTGTCATGCCTTCATCTGGATAGTTGAATGACACTACTAGAATTTCTGTGGTGATGATTTATTTGCAATATTACGTTTTTTAATGCCAGGATAAAATTGATGAAAAGCTATTGGTGTAAACATTAAGCAAAGTAAATAATGACTCACTGTTGCCTGAATGAAACATTAAAGTAGAGCCTGGTGTTTTGTCCTGCAACACAGCAAAGAATGATTTCTGAGGTAAGTAATACAGATGGACGGTAACAAATTGGATAATTTGTTATCACACTGTGACGCCTTTGAGAATCCACTTCTGAAACTGCATAAGAGCAAATAGCATTGTGCTAATTAACTCCCACAACGCTGCTTTCAACATGTTTACTTCATTATTGCAAATTGCTAAAACTTCGACACTGCGGAAACAGATATTCCGCATGAGTAGCAATGTGTATTTGATAGAATGACTCCATGGAGTGAGTGGATAAAATGTATATGAGAAAATGAAGGAATTAGACGAGTTGGGGTTGCCCTTTTGCAGAGCTTTGAAAGACAACATAAGCTGTAAGATTCTATGATACTAGACTGGACCCTATTTGTCAAAACTAAGCTATACTGTGTGGTTTAAGTGCCCACTTTCATGCAAAAGTGGGACTTTGACAGACTGAAGGAATCTTAATATGGCAATTTTATATTAGCACAGTGACTCCCAATCATACTTCTTAATAGTGCTAGAGTGCCTAATGATCAATAACCTATGGGGGAGTCTCATAGAGCTGATGGGGAACGCATCCATGGGCTGAAGAACTAGCCAGGGCTCTGTTTCGCCTCTCTGAGTATAGACCTGCAGCAACTTAATCCACTCAGACATTTCACAGGCCAACTTTGGGACGGCCTGGGATCAAGGACCCTAGGGGTGGAAATGTCCACACTGCATGATCTGCTAGCCAATCAGAGGACATCCCAATTGATCAGACATGCCAGTGGGGAAGTGGTGGCTATTGCCAGTAAGACACCCATCAGGAGCTGAGTATCATCACCAGGTTGTGGGCGGGAGGGCTTGGTGCAAGGGAGAAGTGACTTCATCTCAGTGTCACTGCTGCCATCCCTGTCCCAATGCTGGGTCCATCAAGCAGGTACTTTAATGAGGAATTAATTAGGAACCAGAAAGCAGCAACACATGGGTTTGTTTGTTTTGTTCTCTGCATCGTAAGACCCCACACCATGCTGGGTGCAGACCAGCACTGGCAGGATAAGACCTTTAGGTAGGCATTAATGTCCCATTTAAGGAATTTAATTGGTGGCAGGGCTGGATGGCCATCTATGGGCCTTCTCTCCAAGGAAATTATTTGGGTGGGACTGGGTCCAAACTGAAGTTCTGAGGAAGGGTCACCAGACCCAAAACGTTAACTGATTTCTCTTCACAGATGCTGCCAGACCTGATGAGCTTTTCCAGCAATTTCTGTTTTTGTTTCTCGGTCCAAACTTGTCACCCTTCTATTGATTAAGTGATTTTCCCACATCAAACTCACCATGGGGAGGCAATGAGCTCTGCCCTTAGTCTTCTGGAACTAGCACTTCTGCCTTTACCAGAGACTGTAAGTATAGTCTTCAAAACATTTCTTTAAAGGTTATAAACCAGCCACTGAATGTAATATTGACTGCATTCCAGAGAAAAATTGAAGACAGATTCTGCCAATCAGGCAAGGAGCTGGATAAAGAATGCCAATACTAAGCAGCAAATGAACGCATATGTGTAAATGATGCATTTAGAATGCTTGATTTATGATTTAAATAAATCTAAATAATCCTCATTATCATCACTAAGAAAGTGCATTGAAGAAAACCTTTTTTTAGCATGTTCCTTTAAAAAAAATTCTGTTTGCGTTTGCTTAAGATGTCACACAATATTTGATGCACATTCCTGTGTTGATTGGTTTCTCTTTTGGTTTTCCCTATCATATCCTGGTTGCCACGATGCTGGATAATCAGCTTCATGTCAACCATCATTTTTGGATTTGGTGTGTGGTTTTGCTGCTAGATGCTCTCTCTGTTTGACCAGGATAATACACACAGGCTTGTCTGCACCAGTGGCTGGGTCCTTTTGCAGTCAACAAATCCTGGAGTGTGACTTGAACCTTGGGACATTCCTGCTCAGAGGCTGGAGAGCTACTCACCTAGTGATTCTAGATCCTAACGTATGTTACATATCTTTTTTCAAAAAGAGGCAAAATAAACATAGTCATTTGTAACCCAGATATTATACAGAACACAGTATCGACAATATAATTAAACTTTGTATTAATTGTTCATTCAGTTAGACTTCATACCATGAGAAATGCTTAAACCTAAATTTCAGAAGCAGAGTGTTATAATGATCCTATTCTTGTAAAACAGCACATCCTCTGACCTAGTTTCTGTTGTTGTAAAAGCTTCATGTACGTGTGCAGATTCTGTCTGTCATATTTCTGATTTCAGATAAATGAAAGACAGGAGTTGGAATATTTATGAAAAATATGTCCTGAACCAGAGTGTGTATAAGCCGTAATGGATGGCAAATTCTTAATTAACGTCTTCCATGTAAAAGCCGGTGTGTCAACTGTGATTCATTGGCAGCAATCTAAGCTCTGTGCAGAAGGCTGTGACTGAGTCCACACCAGGACAACTTGACCATAGAAATCCAAACACGCATTCCATTTCAGTACTGAGAGAATGCTGCACTGTATGAGGTGCAGTTTTTCACATTAGCATTAAACTGAGGTCCCATCCTCTGTCTCATGTGATGTAAAAGATCCCAAGGAATTATATTAAAGTAAAGCAGGGGAGTTATTGCCCAGTATCCTGGCCAAGATTTGTCCCTCAGTCAGCATCACAGTAAAAAAAAACTATCTGATGATTCCCATGTTGTTATATTGTGAGAGTTTGCTCTGTGAAAATTAGCTGCTACATTTCCTACAATGTAAAGTACTTCAATGGCTGTGAAGTATTTTGTGATGTCCTACGACGGAGAAGTGTACTATATAAATACAAGTCATCATTAAATTTGAAGCCAAACCTGACCAGCAGTCAGTCTTTGGTTACATCTTCCATGTGTTCTTATTGATTGGCTTTGTGGATGTGGAGATGCAGATTCCAAAAAGCAGCCAAATAATATACATTCTATATTACCATGTTATGAGGTTCTCTTGTTACATTGATGCTCAGGTCGAACATAAATTGAATTATTTTGCCTGATCCTTGTATGGCCAATCATATGCTGTTTCTATCTAAGACTTAATATAAAAAGATTATTAGTGGAGTTTCTTCAGTAAAGACAAAACTATTGATTTATAATGCAACAAAACTTATTAAATAAAGATGCAAAACTAGTAAATGCTTTCAGTTTGTAACATGGAAAACATAAATGTTTACCTCTGTAAATAGGTTAAATCGGTGCACAAGACACATACATGTACTGAGTATAGGTGAAAGAAATGGATTTCTCTCTACAGACATTCACTTTGTGGAAAAATAATATTTTGGTCAATAAGTCTCAGATCTTGATGGTTTGAGATGTTCAGATGAGTGTGGGTCTGACATTCTGGCATGAATAGCTGGATGTCAACAAAAGTAGCAGTTGTCTTTGGGATCTTGGCAGATACAGCTTGCTGAGGAAATATAGTACTGAGAAGTCTTCCAGTCACTGTTAAAGAGGCAAGTTAGGTTTCAGACTGGATTCATCAGAAAGGTGCTTCAGAAACAGGAAACATATGAACGTACGAATTAGGTGCATAAGTTGTCCATTTGGCCTCCCGAGTCTGCTACACCACTGAATATGGTTGTGGTTGGTCTGATTGCTTCCTATTCCCACTTATCCCAGAAATGTATCACTGCAACGAAAACTACTGTTAGTGAATGAGGAAAGATAGCTAGAATGATAGCATGAGTATAATGGCAAATGGGAAAACAAATAGGGAGGCAGGGTGGATGACTTTGTAGGTGGCTTAGGGGCTAATAGAATTAGTTCATGGGGTATGGGGAGAGCCAGGTCAGGTCCAAAGCAAGGAGAGGTGTTGGTGAGGAGTCAGGTTCAAGGAGGAGTAGGGAGCTAGTTTGGGGAGGTGGTGGTGTCAAGTCAGGTCTCAAGGGAGGGGTCAGTGGTCAGTCAAGTTAGGTCCTGTCTGTGAGGTGGGTGGCAGTGGAGTAGGGTCAAGTGTTGTGTTGAACCTGAACCATAAGATGTAGGAGTAGAAATAGACCCTACAACCAATCTAGTCTGCTCCACCTGGAGTAAGTGGTATGGTGATGGAGCTCAGGTGCCCACAAGGTCGTGTTAGCGTGAGGGATTGGGAACTAAGTATGATGAGTGAGGTTGGGTTTGGATCAGGCATACTGTTAACCAGGAATTATAACTGGTTTTTATTCCTTTCCTACATTTTCTGCCTGACTATTCAGTTGAGGAAGTGAGAGCTGTCCAAAGTCTTCAGCTTTAACTCAGAGTTGGGTAATTTTCTGGACAGTGTGTTCCAGATTCCAGCTAATTGTCCATTGCACGTATAAATGCTTTGGGCAATTATTGTGTGGTCGTTGCAGCAAGCCTTCCAAAGTGTTTCACTGCGCACTGTTCAGAATACATCAGGTCTCTGACTATCCAGAGATTGGGAGATGTGGCCCATAATAATTTCCTTAGGAGCAGTGCCACAGAGATCCATTACTGTGCTGCTTCTGGTCTGTAAGTATGCATGACTAGTGTATATCAGATTGAAAGCCATGAAGATCTAATATCACAAATTTGCATTGTAAAATAATTTTAATTGAAAGGACTCATCATTGTTTCGAAATAAATCCTGTTAAGTGCTTTGTACACTGTGCTTAGTCAGTGCTCAAAGGGAACATAGCAGAGCTATAATTTCTTATTTATTCCTTCTTTCAGTACATTGACATTCCAGTGGCGTATTCTTCTTCATTCCAAGCTCTAGATAATGTTAGCAATCTCCCACTTACCCCTTCGCCTTGTGTGTTTGAAGTCTATGGTTAAGAGCAAATTAAAGGCTTTTTTCTATGAATGATCACAAGCATCAGTGTGCTTCATCAATTGCTCTTAAAACAAAGCCAATTAAAGCAATTATTCCAGGCTTTCAGGAGCTAGCTGAAATATTGCATCTTGAGTCATCTTTAAGTGGAATATTGAAGAGAAAAGCTGTTTCAAAATTATCATAGTTTAAATATCTTGATTACAGGTATGTAAGAAATTAAACCTTCCCTATATTACTATTTCACATATGGCACTGTAATCTAAATAGTCAGGAACTCGAACAGTGTAAACTCAAATGTTTTTCACATCAGGTGGTGAAATTTAATTCAGTAAAGTTAGTGATTAGTGATGAGCACCAGGTAAACGATCATGAGAGCTTCTGGACAGTTGTGAAGAATTAACTGTTCACTTATCTTCCTCAGGAAAGGATAAGCGGTCTCTCCTGTTAAGCATGTTGAAATGCCTGGCACTGTTTCTGATGGGTACACAAATACCTGAAAATCACTTGGCTGCCACTTTGATAGCAGATTTACTGGGCGGGGAATCAAACAGGGAAGATTGCACTCATAAACTGGTCAGCCAACTCTACGTTTGCGGCCATGAATCAGGACTAATTTTATCCCCTGAAGTTTTTGGAGATTGTGATTTGATATCTTGACTTCATTTGGTGAAAGTAACGTCTTGTTAATGTGTGTATTAAATCTGTTTTTCAGTTTGTTGAAGGAAAAGAACAAGAGAGGATAGTTGAGTTAACAAGGTTTCCTCCAACAGTAGAGAGTTCTAACATGACATTGTAATTTTGCTTTAAAGAAAAACTGATGACAAAACAATTGCAATCAGGTTAGTGTTGGAGGTTCTTAAGTGTGTCTCTTCACATGCTGAACCTCAAGCTCCAAATTACTTGGCCAGAGAGAGAGACACTGCACTTTTAAACATTGCCAACTTTCCTCTTGCCAAAGGCTGAAATTTGTCAGGAAAGGAACAAAAGAGAATGTATTTCTCACGAAAGAGACTGGATATTGGTGTGTGATATTCCTCACTTCTGTGCTGATAGTTCTATCCTGCTCTATCATGCTCTTGCAGCGCGAATAATAAGTGGAGGATAATGTTAATCTTGAATCTCGATTACAGATTGGATAAAGAGTAGGTAAAGGGGAATTATTCCTTGCTGTTGCGAGCTACTTGTTACGCAGCGTGTTAAGAACATGGTAAAATTGCTGACATCTATCATAAGTGAATGACCGTGACAAACCTCCAAGTCCCTTTCTTACTTAGTGTCGTTGACTGTTATATCCTCAGCAGAGATAAAGACAAATTAGATTTGGTTTGGTTTTGTTCAAGCATTGCCTTTTACCCAGGAGTAAAATTACTATTAACAAATGTGACTTCAGACATTGATAAAATGCCCAACATTTATATCAGCAACAAAATTGATGAAATGGCATTGAGATCACTTATTAAAACTGCCTCAGTGTATGTGATAGGATAAGTTAATTTGAAAAAAGCAGCACATTCAGATAGCGGGTCTCTCGGGGCTCTAAGGTATATTGGCTTCTGAGAAATTGTCTTGTTAGTGGCTGTGGAGAAGAGAGAAATACAATTCAGTCATGAGACGCACTGAATATCAGTAGTCACCAAATGGATCCGCAAGATTTTAAAAAATGGTTTTAGTGAGTAGTATACCAGAAAAAACTCATTCTGGGACTTGAAAGAGGACAAAGGCCCAGAATAAAGAACCTTTTCAAATCTGGGGCTTTCTAAGGCTGTAATTAAGACAAAAAAAAGCACTGTATCAAATAACGTGGTGATTTCTTTCACCTTCCTCTGGCTTCAGAATACTGGAGTTTGAATTCCGACCTCCAACTCTCCTAGGTATTTTATACAATTGTATCTCATACAATACATACTGTTGCTAATACTTAATGTTCAGATTTCCCCAGCTATATTTTGATATTGTAAATTTGCTAGAAACAGTTGGAAGCAGTCACATTCGTTGAGGTGTGGCACCGAATCTCATTGTTGTGACAATGGTAACCCTGTTGGATAATCATGGTGATTAACCAAGTAATACAGTGCAATTCTTCCATTTTATGCAGGAGTTTTTGGCTTCATATTCTCCACTGAATATATAATACAGATTGATCCAAAAAAGAAGAATGGTTTATAAAAGATTTAATTGAGTGATTGGCTTCCTTAACGAAAAATTTGTATGGAAAGAAAACTAAATCTGGTCTCAAAATTTAGATAGCCATGAGGCATATAACAATGACAGGAACAGGGATTTATTTGACAAGTAACTATATGTCAAATGAATAATAATAGGGAGAAACAATTTCTGAACACGATATATATTTGCCAAACTTTTTGCACTTTTTATTCATGTATGGATAGGTAGAAAACAGTTATGTTTTCCACACATAGAAAGGTCTGTATTGTGTGAGTGCTTCAAACCTGGTAATGTATTCTTACAAGATAACAAGGTGTGGAGCTGGATGAACACAGCAGGCCAAGCAGCATCATAGGAGCAGGAAAGCTTGACGTTTCGGGCCTAAACCCTTCATCAGAAATGAAGGCCCGAAACATCAAGCTTTCCTGCTCCTATGATGCTGCTTGGCCTGCTGTGTTCATCCAGCCCCACACCTTGTTATCTCGGATTCTCCAGCATCTGCTGTACCTATTATCTCTGAATGTATTCTTGCACACGAGTCTTGGAAATGGGCACTCGGTTAATGTTCGCACTTTGGTTGCTTGTACCAAGTTTCCTAGTTTTGACATTACTGAGCAGCTGCACAGTCGATATCCTCGCTTCCTGTAAGATGGTAAGTAGGGCTTCTGTGCCCAGGGCTCATCCGCTCCGCCCACTTTTCTTTTTGTTTCTTTTCGTTCTTTATGTTCCTTCTCTTTTTTATTCCTCTTCTATTTTATTTTCCTGGTGAAGAGCTCGGTTGTGGTGACGGCCGGGTGCAAGTAGGCCCAGCAGCACAGACTCATGGCAGCTGCATCGAAGGTGAGTTTGGGTTCCCAGCAGCTTCTGCATCATTGAGGCAGTCCTAGTCCCGACTCATGGCTGCTGCTGTGGAGGTGAGTTTGGCTTCCAGGCGGTGTCTGTTTCTAGCACAGATTCATGGGGGTGACTGTGGAAGTGAGTTTGGGCCCAGTACAAAGCCTGGTGCAATCAGCAGTAGCTGCAAAGGCAAATTGGGCCTGAGGTGGACTTGTGGTGGCTGAGCTGAGTTTGGGCTGGTTTGGTACCCATCAGCATCTGCATTGGTGAGGTCTGTCAAGGACTCGTAGTGACAAGGGCATTTGCTCAAGGTGAGATGGCAGTTCAGGAGGAGAAACAAATGTTGGCCTTGCCAGTGACAGTATTATCCCACATTTTGTTTTTAAAATGACTGTGTTAGCTGTTTAGTTTTCACCTTGTCCATTATTGATTGCTGTTTTGCTGGGGCTTCTTGGTGTCATAATCAGCTTAAGACTGCCTTGGTATCAAGCGTGGTTCGTGTCCCTTAGCTTAGGGGGAGGTGATGGTATACTGTCATAGAATCCCTACAGTGCATATCAAGTCTGCAAAGACCCTCTGAAGAGTATCTCACAGTATCCCCATAACTCCACATTTACTATCATTAACACACCTAGCTTGCGCATCCCTGAACACTATGGGGCAATTTACCATGGCCAACCCACCTAACCTGCACATCTTGGGACTGTGAGAAGAAACCGGAAGGCGTGCTGGAAACCCAAGGGGAGAATGTGCAAACTCCATACAGAAAGTTCCTCAAGGCTGGAATCAAACCTGGGTCTCTGG
>JAHRHZ010000023.1:4662701-4765349 GCA_024137785.1 Ginglymostoma cirratum
ATGCTGCTTGGCCTGCTGTGTTCATCCAGCTCCACACCTTGTGAACTAATTCCCAGTTTTTCTGGTTGTTTAATGGACTATACTGGCATTCAGTTACATCCTATAGTATTTCATGAACCACTTCTACCTGTGTTCATGAAGTGATTCAACACCCTACTTGTTTTCACTCCTGGTAGTCCCAGCTTCCTCTGGTAATTAAGAAGCAAACAGAAGTAACCCAGCTAGCCTTGGTGGTGATTAGTTTTGCTCCCTTCCATCCTTTTGCTCAGCATGTTAAAATGACAAACTTGCTGTTTTAAAAAAAACTCACAGCACAAAGCACGAATTTTGCACGTGGTGTGCTCACACATCCTCTACAATGAACCATACACTTTGCTTGCTGCGTACTATAGCTAATGTTCTGATGATTATTATTTAGCTTAATGTTTTAGCATATACTTGCTGTGTTTTGAGAATCAAATATTATTGATTGAAACAAGCTTATAGAATATTAACATAAGACCATACGATATCAGGGCAGATTTAGGCCATTCACCCTCTGAAATCTGCACTGCCATTCGATCATGGCTGATACATTTCTCAGCCCAATTCTCTTGTCTTCTCCCAATAACCCTTGATTCCCTTACCAATCAAGAACCCATCTATCTCTGTCTTAGATTCATTAAATGAGTTGGCGTCCCAGCTCTCCACAGCAATGAGTTCTAAGAATCAACCACAGTCTGGCTGAAGAAATTCCTCCTTATCTCAGTTCTAAAGGGTCGTCCCTTTACTCTGAAGCTGTGCCATCTGGTCTTAGAATCTCCTACTGGTGAAAAGCCTTCTCCACGTCCATTCTATCCACGCCTTTCTGTGTTCTGAGGTTTCAATCAGATCCCCTCTCATTCTTCTAAACTCCACTGAGTATAGCCTTAGAGTCATCAACCACTCCTCATATGAGAAGCCCTTCATCCCTGAAATCGTTCTTGTAAATCTCTCTGGGCCCCCTCCAATGCTAGCAGATCCTTCCTCAGACACAGGGACCAAAACTGCTCACAATATTCCAAATGCAATCTGACCAGAGCCTTATACGCCTCAGCAGATAATCTCTGCTCTTGTATTCTAGCCCTCTCAAAATGAATGTGAACATTGCATTTGCCTTCCTAACTGTCAACTGGACCTGCATGTTAACTTTAAGGGAATCTTGAACGAGGACTCCCAAGTCCCTTTGTGCTTCAAATTTCTGAAGCATTCCCTGTTTAGAAAATTGTCTATGCCTTGATTCTCCCTGCCAAAGTACATAACTTCACACTTTCCCACATTGTATTCCATCTGCCGCTTCTTTGCCCACTCTCCTGGCCTGTCCAAGTCTTTCTGCAGCTTCCCCACATCCTCAACACTACATGTCCCTCCACCTATCTGTGTCTTATCTGCAAACCTAGCAACAATGCCCTGAGTTCCTTCATCCACATTGTTAATGTATAATGTGATTGGCTGTGGTCCCAACACTGACCCCTGCAGAACTCCACTAGTCACCGGCTACCACCCTGAAAAAGACCCCTTTATCCTTACTGTCTGCCTTCTGCTAATTAGACAGACCTCTATCCATGCCAGTACCTTGCCCCTAACATCATGGGCTCTCATCTTATTTAGCAGCCTCCTGTGTGGCACCTTGTTAAAGGCCTTCTGGAAAACCATGTAGATCACGTCCACTGGCTCTCCTTTGTCCAACTTCCTTGATACCTCCTCAAAGAATTCTAACAGATTTATCAGGCATGACCTCCCTTTGACAAAGCTGTGCTGATTCAGCCCTATTATACCATGCACTTCCAAGTACTCTGCAATCTCATCCTTGATAATGGACTCTAAAATCTTACGAGGTGATCAGTGAGCAAGGTGAGGCTAACTGGCCTATAGTTTCCTGAATTCTGCTTCCCTCCCTTCTTAAACAAGGATGTTATATTAGCCATCTTCCTGTCCTTTGGGACGTTCCCTGACTCCACTGTTTCCTGAATGATCACCGGCAATGCATCTACAATCTACTCAGCTATCTCCTTCGAACTCTGTGATGTAGTCGATCTGGTCTAGGTGATTTATCCACCTTCTTTTCAGCTTTCCCAGCACCTTCACCTCCCTAATGTGTTACAAAGTTTGAAGCTCAGACTCCAGCTCATCACCTCTGAGCCAGAATTCCTCAAGCACCCAACACTACAGATATGATCACTATGATGGGTCCACTAGCTCCCACGTCGTCCATTTCCAACACGTCATGTGGCCCAGCATCTTTATTTTAACTACTTAGTTCTTAATTTGATTTTTAAAAATTTTGTACTGGTCTTTTAGCTGTAACCTGTAAATATTCCCTTATTTACCGTCAATCTGAAAATAAGCTATAATAGTCAAATTAGCTGTCACCAACCAGTGAACTGATGGTTTGCCTGTGATTGTGCTGGGTTCCTGATTCTAGGCTTCGATTTATCCTGTCAAACCTTGCAAACTGTGAGCCAAAAATATATCACCTCTTCCTCTCTGCTCTGAATTCTCATACTGCCTCCAACATCCCTGGACTAAATACTCACTCGGGCTGTGTCTCATTCTGGTTGTGAACTCTTCGTCCTGACCATGCAAAGCTTCCTGCATTGTATTTATACGCTATTTTGTTATCTGTATCAAAGTTTTCGAAAGCAATTGGATTTGCTTATTAAAAGGAAGGGTCTTAAGTACAAAATGACTATCTGCAGGAAGTTCAGAGCAGACTTGGGTGACCTACTTGTATGGGTATGACGGTTTAAAGCCTCTTTGTTATTGGATAATAGCTTAAAAATCAGACTGAAGTATTTTTATTGAAGAACAATAGACTTGATGTGAGAATGTCTGTAATTCATACTAAATGCATTAAT
Organism: Ginglymostoma cirratum; assembly: GCA_024137785.1. Taxonomy (NCBI): domain Eukaryota; kingdom Metazoa; phylum Chordata; class Chondrichthyes; order Orectolobiformes; family Ginglymostomatidae; genus Ginglymostoma; species Ginglymostoma cirratum. Next base: position 4,665,578 of record JAHRHZ010000023.1, read on the forward strand.
ATAATATATACAAGATAAAAAGGAATTGCTCAACACATCTCACAGTGCCTTAATGTATTACCACCACCTTAGCCTTTGTTCACACCTTGTTATTTAGAGACAAAAATTCAGGTTTTACAACTATTGAAACAGTTGTTAAGTCTAAAAAAAACCTCAATAACCATCTGATGTTTCATTCGCTCCACCCCTTGATTTTTTTTCCACTTACCCTTCTTGTCCTGTAAGTAATCACTTTCAGTTCATCCTAACTTGGTTTCTGTCTAATGCCAAATCTGAGTGAACATTTTTAATACATGAGCCTGCCTTGTACTTGACTACATAATGTTTAATGTGAACATGAGGTTTCAGAAGTGGGAAAAGTTTGAATATTTATTTGTTGAGATGTGTCATTAACATACATAAATATGTATATGTATTTTTAGAGATTGCTTCTCGTGCACTATTTTTCAGTTATTTGGCAAATGCAAGTTCACCGCTAAAACTGTTGCGGGGACAATGGTTGGTGATGTGCAGCGTTGTTCCTGTTCCTCCACAAGTGCTTAAAGGGTATGTACTGAGGTCACAGCAATGGAGGTTGGCTGCACAGATGCTGTGGCTTGAACTGAATCAATTAGCGAGGACCACTCTTGCCATGACAGTTCAAAGTCTGCTGTACGACAGATGGGATTTATCATGAGGATCTTGTTAGTGACTTCTCATCATTCCCATTCCTTGATCCAAAGGATGTCTGCTGATAGCTCATACTCCAAATACTCTTCAACAATAATACACTAAAGCAATAATTTCTCTGTGTTCTCACTGTGAATTCTGTCAATGGTTAAGCATGATGCTGTCGTGATTCCAAATTTGAAAGGATAGTAGCCAATACCTATTCATGTGTGTTACCAATAAAATTAATCATTCTATTTGCCTAATCTAGATTCAGATGGGGTGTTTGTTTTTCTCAATGCTTTGCACCTTCTTGCTGTCGCAGTGTTTGTTTTTAAGATATTACCAAGCAGTGTAATACATGTTATTAGTGAACAAGTTCTGTTCAGAAGTGTTTCATCTTAATTGTTGAATTGTTTTGTAACCTGCTCCATGAAAGACTTGTGCAAAATAAGTAAAAGCAAACTTATTGGAAAAATGCAGCAATCAGGCAGAACCTGTGGGAACATACAAACAGGGTTACATTTCAGATCTTAGTGCTGTAATCAGAGCTGGAACAGAAAATTGCTTATGAAATGCAGTTACATTATAAATTGAAGATCCTCAATAAATCTGCCTATGTAGTCTGGATTATAATATTAGAACTCTTAAGTATAAAGGGACCTTGAAGCATGTGGACTGTAACTATATATTATGTATATAATATAAGGATATATTGTATACATATAGCTGTTGTCTACTTAAAATGAAGAATTAATTTACCTTGGGTGGATCATGCAAATTCCCTCCCTGATTTGTCTCTGTTTAAATTCCATCACATTTTAAATTTCTATTAATGCCTACATATTAAAGTAAAACTGCAAGTACAAGAGTAGTATGCTTTCAAAATTCTTAATAATTCTTAGATGTAATTGGGAAACTCTCTTGGTTGAAACAGAAATTTAAATAGGAGCCCCGGAAGTAAACCATAGTACACAGCTCAGTGAACTATTCTGGCTGATTAAGTGGATTAAATTCTGCTTCTCCACTTCAAAGATCCATCCCAAATTCAGCATATTCTTTTTTAGAATTATTAATTTAGAATAATCTCTTTAATATTATATAGAGCTGTAATGTTATGCTGACAGCTACTTAATATTGAAATAAATGTAAACAGACATAATTAGGTGTTATTAATTCAGAAAACTTCAAACAAAATTCAGAGATAACAAGCATGGGGCTGGATGAACACAGCAGGTCAAGCAGCATCATAGGAGCAGGAAAACTTGACGTTTCGGGCCTAAACCCTTCATCAGAAAAAAACAAAATTCAGGATGTCTTTGTTTTTATTATTGGCTTGCATTTTCTAATACAACCAACAGAATAGGAGCAAATTACTGCAGATGCTGGAATCTGTACTGGAGATCACAGTGGGCCAGACAGCATCCATGGGGAGAAAGCAAGCTAATGCTTTGAGTCTATATGACTCTTCATCAGAGCTGAAGTGAAGTGTGGAGGGCGCTGCATTTATGTAATAGTTGGTGGGGAGCATGGTGCTGTGGGAGAAATGATGTTGATAGTCCAGTTTCAGTGATTGGGATGTGACAATGGCAGAACAATGGTGTGTCTAATGTCGTACAAACTTCTAGACTTAATATTGAATTCAACATCTTCAAATTGTGAACCCACTCCCATTCCTTCCCCTTCTTTTAGCTTTACTTGTTTCATTCTCTGTCACTGAGTTCCCTCTCTTCTTCCCCCCCAACACCCCCACTCTAGTGGGACTGTCTGTTCTTTCCAGACAGACAGTTAGATACACCGTTGTTCTGCGATTCTCACATTCCGATCACTTAATCTGCACAATCGACATCCTTTCTTGCCCAGCATTCCCCCATCCACCCCACTATTTTGTAAATGTTGCCCTCTCCATATTTTACATCAGCTCTGAAAAAGAGTCATCTAGACTTGCTTTCTCTCTGTGAATTCTCCCTGACCCACTGTGATCTCCAGCATTTTTTGTTTTCGCAACCAATAGGGTAACTTCCATGAAAATGGACAGGGCTTACCACATTCATATTTTATGTTTCATGCTTTCATTAAGATAATCTGAGAATGAAACAGCCTCTGAAGTCTTAGCTAAGGGATTTTAGTCTCCTTCTAGTGCTGTATATTTATGGTGAAGCAAAAGCCTAATATGGAGCTTCAGAAAAAAGGAACTTCATTTCCAAATGTTGTACCTGTTGTCATAGTGCCAGCCAGTACAATTCAGACAAAACATCCATGGGAAAGGGTTTCCTCCCAAATGTTGCTTTCCTTAAAACCCATTCAGTGATGTTATTACTCACTTTCGGAAGAGATGTGACTTGAACCCAGCCCTCATGGCTCAGAGGTAGGGGCTACAAGAACCCTTACTAACACTCCAATATATTTATATTGGAATTTCTATCTATTAAGTGTTGGCTCTGAAATAGCATCTCAGTTCTATACTTTTCCAGTATTTAGCACAGATGTCTCTGTGTTCTAATTGTGTCTGCAAATGTGAATACATTGTTTGTTGGTTAGGAATAAGTGCAGTATTATCATTCTCAGAACATAATAATTAGAGGTAGTTATACCTAATCACAAAATATTTCCATAGTAATTAGAGTAGCTTGTTCAAATATGCCAACTAAAAGATATGTATATGAAATCAAATTGTTAATTCGTCAAAGAATATGGGATCAAAGCTAACTTTGTAGATCTGTTACGTAGTGTGAATAAAGACTACCTTGCTTATAGTTTGCCAGCTGTCAAGTTATCTTGTCTTTGTTGGTAATAATGAGAATTTTAACCTTCTGATTTGTTTTAGGACATCTCATCTTAAGTTAGCCTAGTTAACTTTCTTTTGATGGAATGCCTGGAAGCCTCCAATAATACCTTAATGATTTTGCAATTTCTAGTTGGATCTTGGCATTGGTGTGATAATTAGCATGTCACTTCGAAACGATTTACAACTTTAAATTGCATTTTGTACTAAAGAAGTGATTTCTTTCATCAAAGGCATAGAATACAATACCAGAAAAATGTGATTTTTCTTCTATTGCAAATTAAAATAGAATATTATCTGAAATTTTGTAAATCATGTGCTGAGCTCAGAGACACTAATTATGAATTTTGTGCTATTTTGCATTTGTGGATTTATACTTCACTTAAATGTAAAATGGGAGAGAAACCTGCTGTGTACCCAGACATTCATGATGACATTATATCTATACAGCATTTGTAATTTGTTCCAAAAACGTGAGAGTTATTTCTGCATGTTATGCTAAATATTCACCATGAAAACATCAGTTACTAGAATATTTATAAGAAAAACATTTTTCAGGCAATTGCTGATCTGTAAACTGTAATTTATTTTTGGTTATGTAAATAGTAAAAATTGTTACATTTAATATGCAAGAGCCAGGGAACAATTGGACAAAGCGGGTTCAAATCCAGTTCAGACTAATGAAATGGAAGTTTTTTTTTTATCTGTTGCTTATAAGAGCTCCGTGTGAAATAATTTCAAGCAGTCACAAGCAAGTGCTTAATAGGTTCAATTCCACAGCAATGAATAGCCCTAATTTGTCACCTAAATTGCCTGTTGCAAATGAAATAATTCACAGTGAGAGTACTTTTATAAAGGTAGGTTTAAGGCATGTTGTTGGGAGAAAACTGAGAAAACTTCACTGTATTTTGTCTTTCCTACACTTGTGTTATGATCTTGCGTTCTTAGTTAGATATTTTTGTTCTGCTGAACATCAAAGATCACTTCCATGAACAAGGTGCCCTAGAAAAAAAAAGTGTTTGACTTTAAACGCACAAAAACAGGTGGTATTGCATTTCTGGGATTGAATAGAATCCCTTGTAACAAGATGGAACTTGCTGGATATATCAAAAACCCTTGTGATCTGTTAGACTTTGAAAACAATCTAGCAAATCCTTTTTCAAACCTTGGCTTAAGATATAAATGAATAGTTAGGAAACATTGACAATTGCAATGTATCAGGTGTGTATGGACAAGTTAGTGGAATTGGAAAACAGATAGCAGATGCAATTTAATATATGATTTAGTATATATTTTAAGAAGAACTGGAGTACACATTCAATGGAAAGATACTGCAAGAGGTGGTTGAATAGTAAGATGATGGTATAATAGTGCATCATTCTGTATGAGTTTAAAAAATAAAAGTGTATCAAGCTATAAAGTCTAGTACTATTTAGAGTTTTCTAAATGGGAGCACTGTAGTCGACACGGTTTAGCCCTCCAGTAACAAAGCTGTGTCATCTCTCCAAGGGATATTGAGGCATATGCCTCCCAATATGCAGTGAAAGTCTGAACCTTGAGAGCTAAAGGGCAGTCAGTGCCACTTGGAGTCATGACTGATGCTGGTAATGCTGTTATGAAAACTTCACCAGGAATCATCGCTGGATCCCTGGAGACAATAAGTCTAGATGGCTAAAGGTTATCAGGGCAATGAGGCAGGGTTTCCAAGTCAAGGACACAAGTAGCTGTTGGTGGACATCTCCCTGTCTAGTGCCAGGTCCTTGATCGGATGCTAAGTGCCTTTGAAAGAGCAACTCCCATCCCCTGTGTTCAGAATGCATGGGAGGTGCACACCAGTTTGGGAAATTCTCTCAACCACAGTTAAATCCCTGTGGTCTCAATAATATTTGCCTTCAGATGGCTAAACAATGAAGCTAATTAACCTCTGTGTGCAGTTTTTTGGTCTCCATTTCTGAGGAGAGATGTTCTGGCTATGGAGGGAGTCCAATGAAGATTTACCAGACTGATTGCTGGGATGGCAGGACTGATGCATGAAAAGAGGCTGGATCAGTTAGGACTTTCTTCACTGGAATTAAGAAGACTGTGGAAGAATCCCATAGAAACTTATAAAATTGTAACAGGACTGTACGGGGAAAATGCAGGAAAGATGTTCCCTGATGACCAACGAGTCTAGAACCAGGGGTCACAGTCTAAAGTTACAGGGTTTAGGTCATGTGGGACTGAGATGAGGAGAAGTTTCTTCACCAAAGAGTGGTAAGCCTGTGAAATTCTTTGCCAAATAAAGTGGTTGAGACGAAAACATTAAATGTTTTCAACAAAGAATGAGATATAGTTCTTCAAGCCAAAGATATGAAAGGGTATGGGGAGAAAGCAGGAGGAGAATAATGAGTTGGGTGCTCATGATCACGCAAAGGTGGTACAGGCTTGAAGGGCCGAATGGCCTACTCCTGTTTCTATTTTCTTTGTTTCAATGTAACCAGCAGGTGGGTTTTCCCTGTCAGCCCATTCCCACTGCTGAATGAGGCTCCATTTTGCTACCAGTGGGAATGGATTGTATGGCCTCATCTATTAGAGGCATAGAGATGTACAGCATGGAAATAAACCCTTCAGTCCAACTCGTCTGTGTTGACCAGATATCCTAAACTAATTTAGTCCCATTTGCCAGCATTTGACCCATATCTCTCACAACCCTTCCTATTCATGTACCCAACAAAGATGCCTTTTAAATGTTGTAATTGTACCAGCCACCACCAATTCCTCTGGCAGCTCATTCCATAAACACACCACCATCTTAGATCCCTTTTAATTCTTTCCCCTCTCACCTTAAACCTGTGCCCCTCTAGTTTTGGAGTCCACTACCCTGTGGAAAATACCTTGGCTATTCACTGTATCTATGCCCCTCATGATTTTATAAACTTCTACAAGGTCACCCCTCAGCCTTTGACGCTCCAGGGAAAATAGCCCCAGCCTGTTCAGCCTCTCCCTATAGCTCAAACGCTCCAACCCTGGCAACATCCTTGTAAATCTTTCCTGAATCCTTTCAAGTTTCACAACATCTTTCCTATAGCACAGAGATCAGAATTACATGCAGTATTCCAAAGTGGCCTAACCAATGTCCTGCACAGCCGCAACATGACCTCCCAACTCCTATACTCGATGCACTGACCAATAAAGGCAAGCGTACCAAACGTCGTCTTCACTATCCTGTCTACCTGCGACTCTACTGTCAATGAATTATGAACCTGCATTCCAAGGTCTCTTTGTTCAGCAACACTCCTCAGGACCTTACCATTAAGTGTATAAGTCCTGCCCTGATTTGCCTTTCCAAAATGCAGCACCTCACATTTATCTAAGTTACACTCCATCTGTAACCAATTGCACCCATCACCTTGAGATAGTAGGAACTGCCGATGCTGGATTCTGAGATAACAAGGTGTGGAACTGGATGAACACAGCAGGCCAGGCAGCATCAGAGGAGCAGGAAAGCTGACACTTCGGGTCGGGACCCTTCTTTAGAAGAACACACCCATCACCTTGCCAACTCTGGGAAGCTGCATTTAATTTTGTCCAAAGTTAATGAATAAAAGCCAATGTGTTTATAAAAGGCAGCAGGTATAGTATTGTGATCCCTATTAGAAAATGCCACATAGAATATGCAACTTAAATAATACCACTTATAAAAGGAGACTGTAACTATTTTTGGTAAAATAGTGAAGGCTAAGAGAGATTTAATAGAAGTTATTTAAAATACTTAAGGATTTTGATGGTGTGTATGAGGGAAATCTATTTCTGTCAGTGACAGTGGCTCATCAATTGAATGCCATCATTAAAAATATGAGGAGAAATGACGTTACTCAAAAAGTTGTTAAAGATAGAAAGATTGTTCACAAGTAGTAATTGGGACTGAGATTGTTGCACCTTTTCAGAAAAAAAATGGGTAAATAGAGGAAGAAATAGATAGCCAAGGGGAAAATGTAGAGTGCAGACATGCTAAGCCAAATGCCTTCCATCTTGTTTCAACCTTGCATGATTTCGACCTTGCATGATTCCGACCTTGCATGATTTCGACCTTGCATGATTCCGACCTTGCATGATTCCGACCTTGCATGATTCCGACCTTGCATGATTCCGACCTTGCATGATTCTAAAGCAAGTCAGCGACAGCAAAAACCAAACAGCATGTTTACAGCAAAATGTTCCTCTTTAAATATGGGAAATAACACAGATTAAAAACATGATTGCATTCAAGTTCAAAATAAAATCGGACCTGGCCTAAGCATCCCTTACAAGAATTTTAAATGACATTTTGTCAAACGCCAGTTCTCAACTGACTTATTGATGAGTTAAGTAGAAAATTGGTCAGCTGGGTTAATGATGTAAGACAAAGCCTTTGAAGTTCAAACAGCAACAGAGGAAATCTAGCTTTAAAGAATAAATAAAGCTGCCAGCTGTACTGACACTTAAGAACACAGACTTCTGCAGTGTAAATAAACATTACTCCAAATCCATTTATCATCATGTTACAAAACCCATTTGTCTTAACTACTTATCTGAACGAAAACAAACACACAAAAAGAAAAATTAACGTTAAGCAAACAAACCTTTGACTCTTCCAACATATTGGATGCCAAACTTGATGGTGACTGTTTTACCCAGCCTTAAAAACAGGATGCCTGCATTTATATAGCACATTTCATGCTGTCAAAATGTTCCAAACTGTCACAAAAGTGGATGGCAACTATGATGCAGGCAAACATGCTGGCAAGTGTTTACACAGTATATTCCTCCAACTCCAATTACTACCTAATTTGTTTTGTGGTTTTAGCTGAGGGGTTAATGTTGGCTCGAATGTCAGGAGAATTCCATTACTTTTATTGTACTAATACAATGCTTTTATCGAGGAGCTGCGACAAAAGAATGTACACATATGTGCATGTCAGCACGTGCACACACACCTGCACATTAACATGCATATGTGCACATACATGCCTGCACAGACAAACCCACACGCATGCAAGCACACAGATACATATTCCCACACTTGGGCCAAGGGCTGGAAAATGGGAGTAGAACAGTTTGGTGGTTGTTTTTAACTGGCATGGGGAGGCAATGGCCCAGTGATATTATCGCTGGATTGTTAATCCAGAGACCCAGATAATGTTCTGGGGACCTGGGTTCGAATCCTGCCACGGCAGATGGTGGAATTTGAATTCAATAAATATCTAGAATTAAGAATCTAACGATGACTGTGAATCTATTGTCGATTGTCGGGAAAAACCCATCTGGTTCACTAATGTCCTTTAGGGAAGGAAACTGCCATCCTTACCTCGTCTGGCCTGCATGTGACTCCACACCCACAGCAATGTGGTTGACTCTTAATTGCCCTCTGGGCAATGAGGGATGGGCAATAAATGCTGCCTAGCAAAGGATACATTCTTCCCGTGAATGAATAAAGAGATAGGCTGAAGGACCTTTCTCTATGCTGTAGATCACTATAACTTGCAGTCGTACACACAGCGCATTACATACACACACATGCAAACAATCTTCTATCAAAATATTTATTGTAAATCGAAGATGCAAACAGAGTCACTTTGGTACACAATCTATTCCTGTCAGATCAAAGTTGGTTACTTCAAATGTTTAAACAATAACATTCATTAATTGCAAAAACAGCTATGAATTAACAGGTGTGCAGACTGTATATTACAGGGTGAACGCGATATGTAAAATAGTGTTGAATATATCTGTGTATCTTCTAAAGTGTAATTTAATACCAAAGTATTTATGTGTCTGATTTTAATCCACTCAAATCCCTTTGATGTCGAATTAAAATGAGCCTAGTGTTTTTGTACCAGTTTTTTAACAATTAATAAAAACATTGAACCCTTGCGCAGTAAAAATCCATTTTTTCAGGAGAGTTCAGTTTAAGCAGTTGTTTTATTTCTGATCTTACGTCCTTTACATTTGCTAGAAGGAGGCAGCACCTGCCTTTTTTCTTTGCCAATTTCAGTATTTCAATCTTCGATCGAACTATTTCTTAATCGATTTCACCCGCACTCAAATATTACCAATGGACCTTTATTGAAAACAAAGTGTATCTGGAAAAATAGACAATGAACTGAGGAAAATATAAGAGATTATTTTCACTTTTGGCATTATCGTGGAGATGTAGTAGGTATTCCCAATAACTCTCGCTAATACAGTAAGGAAGAAAGTATATTAATTGCTGCTAGTTTGTACTGCTGGGACGTAGCATGCTGCAAATGATCATTGGCTGTATAAGCTTAATTCTGCCCCTGTTATGTTGCTGTGTTGAAATACAGTCAGGACTGTAAGGAATACTGTTTATGGATTGCTGAAAAACACATTTTGTTGAAGATTTTCATCTCATTCACAAGAAATACCAAAGTAAAGGGAAAATAAAATTTATACTCTTGAGAGGAGAGTGACGATTGTTTTGCAAATGGACTCTGAATGATAGAGCTGTAATGCTCTAAGATAACAAGCATGGGGCTGGATGAACACAGCAGGTCAAGCAGCATCATAGGAGCAGGAAAACTTGACGTTTCGGGCCTAAACCCTTCATCAGAAAATGATGTAATGCTGGAGCTGTAATGCTCTAGTTGTGTATAACCAAATGAGTAATTTTATTTTTATTTACATGTGTTTTTAAGGATGCAAAGTTTGTGGAGGAACGTCGCAAACAACTCCAGGAGTATCTACGGAGCATAATGAACAAAATTATACAAACACTTCCAGAGTTTACATCAAATCCTAAAAAAGAGACCCTTATGCACCTGCTGCCATTCTGTGTGTAAGTATGCACTTTTGTTCTAACAGAACACATATATGCCTTATTTCCAGGATATGCAATAGCTGGATGTTTCTATGGAATACATATTCATTTTCACTAGTCCTCTCCAATGCCAGTTGTTGCTATTTCATTCATACAAAGTATGTGATTTTTATTCCATTTGATGTTTATTCATGTAATTTGCATCTTTCTGCCAGTTTAATGAAACCAATTAAAGAAGTTCAGCGATGATGCTAATTTGGATTTCAGTGCAGCCTCAGAGGACCTTAGGGCTGCTCTCTCATTAGAGAGAGAGAGAGAGAATGGTGGTTTAACTTGAGGGTCACCCCATCTCAGGTGAGGGGCTAGGTTGAGAAAGCAGGGCTTTCATGGTAATCTCAGTCACTGTGAGCATTGAGCCCATGCTATTGGCATCACCCTACATGGCAAACCAGCCATCCAGCCAACTGAGCTCACCTATCATGCAAACTATTTGTCTTTTCCTATTTGCCTCACCTGCAGGACTACAATGCATCATCTTGTTTATTTGGATGTTATTACATAAATCTCAAAAATGAAGTTTTTTTTTACTATTAGTATCTGTTCCTACAGTTGTCCCAGTTTGCTAAATGAATTGTACAAGTTGGTTTAAAGTAATAAATAATATTTGAAGTAGTTGACAACTGTGTTAATTTGGTGATGGTAATGAATGCTTAAACATTTTTTTTAGAGAAATTCAAGGCTTAAGAGCTGACTAAACCATAATGTGGAAATAAATCTGCTGAAACATCCCTTATCACCTTGAATAAATAATAAATGTTGAGGAATTACCTTTTACTGTTGAAGTCATGTCCACAGTCTGAACCTGTCAAATTAAATGCTTCACTTCTGGCCCTACTGAGGTTTTATTTCTGCTATAAAATCTAATATTTGACTGTCTGATGGAAGCAGTTCATCCATAATTCTGTTTACACCGGCTTGCCAACAAATAATCATTGTATATAAATTATCAATATTTAAAAATCTGCATGTACGCCTGGTTCATGTGTTATATTTTACTTTGCACATCATTTAAAACTACCAAGGTCTTAAGGGAATATTTTTCTCGTTTTACTTTCCTCTGTTCTTCTTACTGAAATATATTATTGTTTCACAAAATTAATGGAGGTCCAGTATTTTTTAGTAAAATTGATTGATTATTAAGTAATCGTGCAGCATGATTCACTGGAGTTGAGTCCTTTATTTTTCAAATAGTTTCATTTAACTTTTTTGAATGGTTTTAATGTATTGGATAGATATTTGGAGGGTTTGAATTTAACATAATTCTGCTTATTGATTTGATACTGGCTTTGCATTGGTTGTTCAACATAAATTACACAGATACCCTACATTAGTTGGGTAAAGGTTCATACCCACAATCAGTTAAAAGTTCACCCAGTGCAATCACACAAATTATACTCCAGTACAAACAGGAATCCCTACCCTAGTGACTTCAAAACAATTCACTGAAGTATCTAATGAGGAGTCCTGAAAAGTCTTATTATTTAAATATTGTGATAACTGCAGTTGAAAAAATGGCATTTTATGTTGATTTATCATTAGGAAGCAATTATTAGGAAACACAGACTTGAAGCTGTGATATTTATCGTAACTAAGGCTATGGGCAAGATGTTGCACTGCTAAAAAGAAATGTCTGGACTGATCAGTGTCAGGTTGACTCAGTCTTAGTATTGTGTTTACCTTATAGTCAGAAGATCATGGAATTGAGCCCTATTCCAGGAAGTGAATACTTAATCCAGCAGAGAGCTGATAGATTTTTGCATTGTTGGAGTTGCCTGTCCTTCAAATGAGACATGATGTCCTGCCTGTGGGCAAGTATTTGGAAATGACCAGAAGAGCTCTTGCCTTGTGCTTGTCTATCAGCCAGAATCACCAAAAAATAAATTAACCAGTCATATATATTGAGTGACTTTCTGTAATAATTGATTGTTGCATTTGACTTCATTGCAAAACAAGTTTCTTTTCAATACTTGTGGATGTCCTGAGAATGTAGATGGAATAATATAAATTTTGGTTCTTTCTTTTTTCTTTATTAAAGAGGGCTTCAGATTCCCATATGATTTAGAATCATAATATCACAGAAATACTTAACTTTCAGCCTTGTTTTCCAGGGAGCCTTTTGTAATCCTCGTTTTTACGGAAAATGAATCCTGATCCTTTAATAATGCACTTTAAAAGCTAATGATTGCTTATGAAATTTTATAACTTTCTTCAGTTCTTTCTGAAAAATAGACCTTTATAACTTGCATTGCAAGTTCCATAAAATGAATGGGCGCTTAACTGTTCCACCTCGAGGTTAATGTGCATTTTCAACCAACGCCTACCCTCATCCCTCCTCAATATTGTGACCTCTTGGAATTCTACTTTGTATGACATGAATTTCTTACATCTAGCTCTCTTCATCTTTCCTTGTTCTTTCCTGAGATAAGGGTGTCACTAGCCCGTTCCTAATTGTTTAGAGCATAATTAAGAGTCAACCCACACTTCTCTGGGTCTGGAGTTGCATACAGACCAGGCGAAAGTAAAGGACATTAACTTTTAATTCATTTTTTAATTGAATTTCACATTATATTATCTGCCATAACAAAATTCAAACCCATGTCTCCAGAACCTTAGCCTGGGGTTCTGGATTACTAGTGCAGTGACATTACCGCCATGTCACTGCCTCCCCTAATAGTATCAGGTTTTCTGAATACACTCCTCAATACCCTTCTCAATCTCATTGATTTTTTAAAAGCAGAAACTCTGTTTATTCAGAAAGATGAATGTTGTGTTCTTATTATTTTGTCATAATCATTAGAATCTTGACACTGTTTGGTATGATATTTAGAAAGATAGGATAGCTTGATAGCAAATTAAATTTAATATAAATCATGATAAACTGAACTTCAGTATATTGATTTCACAGCATATAATTGATTTGTAATTTATTATAGTTTATCTTTTCTCCCCCAGAATTATCTGTTCTCTGTCATAAACTTAATCTCTAGCGGATTTAGAACAAATGTTATCACATGCATCGTCTCATTAGAGATGTCTTAATGCTCTGTACATTCTCTGGATCAGTATTAATCATTAATCAATGTTAGGATTTACTGTGCAATTATAATGAAATCTTTGCAAAGAACAGCAATTCCCAGGGTTATGAAATGCCATAACGATGTTTAGCGAACTAAAAATGTGGTATGTATTATTTAGGGAATTGATTCACTAGAGTTAATAACAAATCCATTAAGTTAAATAATGTTGTGTAATTTTAAGGAAATTAGTTAGAAACCGGTCGGCTCATTTGGCTAGCTGGCCAGTGTCTGGTTGAGAATAATGCCCTCTGTTGGGAGTTTGCTTCCTGTTCTGGCTTAGGTAAACTTGAAACCTGCCTCCTTGACCTAGTACTGGCAAAGAACTACTGACAAAAACTGCCAAGAAAGTGGCTGAGGATGAAGCTTTAACAGACATTGGGCTAGTGACCTGCCTTCATACAGAGCACATTTACCATAACATGGAAAGTAAACTATTGCATAATTGATACAGCCAGTGCTCAGTGTTCTTGATAGATGTGCCAGTGTTTTCAGAACATGAATATTTAACCAGTAAGAGTTCAGGAAGATCTTCATTTTTAAGGATGTGACCACTAGACTAGACTAGGGTAAATCAGCAGATGTTGTGTATCTGGACTTTCAAAAGGCTTTTGACAAGGTTCCACACGAGATTAGTAAGGAAAGATAAAGTTTATGGTATTGAAGGTAATGTATTGATGTGGATAGAGAACTTGTTGGCAGGCAGGAAGCAGAGAGTTGGAATAAATGGATCCTTTTAGAAGGGCAGGCAGTGACAAGTGGGGTGCCGCAGGGTTCAGTGCTGGGACCCCCAACTGTTCACAGTTTATTAACGATTTGAACGAAGGAATTGAATGCAATATCTCCAAATGTGCAGATGACACTAGGCTGGGTGGCACTGCATGCTGTGAGGAGGATGCTAACAGGCTGCAGGGTGACTTGGACAGACTGGCTGAGGGGGCAAATACTTGGCAAATGCTGTATAATGTGGATAAATGTGAGGTTATCCACTTTTGTCTCAAAAACAGGAAGGCAGATTATTACCTGAATAGTGGCAGTTTAGGAAAAGGGGAGGTGCAACAAAACCTGGGTGTCATGGTGGAACAGTTGCTGAAGGTTGGCACGCAGGTGCAGCAGGCAGTGAGGAAAGCTCATGGCATGCTGGCCTTCATAGCGAGAGGATTTGAGTATCAGAGTAAGGATACCTTGCTGCAGGACCTCACCAAGGACCTTGGTGAGGCCAGACCTTGAGTATTGTATGCGGTTTTGCTCTCCTGGTCTGAGGAAGGACATTCTTGCTATTGAGGGAGTCCAGCGAAGGTTCATCGGACTGATTCCAGGATGGCAGAACTGACATAAGACAACAGACTGGATCAACTGGGCTCGTACTCGCTGGAATTTAGAAGAATGAGGGGAATCTCATAGAAACATATCCTGATGGGACTGGACAAGCTAGATGTGGGAAGAATGTTGCAGATGATGAGGAAGTCCAGAACTAGGGGTCACAATCTAAGAATAAGGGGTAAGCCAATCAGGACTGAGATGAGGAAGAATTTCTTCATTCAGCGAGTTATGAGCCTGTGGAATCCTCTCCCAGCGGAAACTGTTGGGGCCAGTTCATTAAATATATTCAAGATGGAGCTGGACATAGCCCTTGTGGCTAAAGGGATCAAGGAGTATGGGGAAAGGACAGGAATGGGATATTGAAACTGCATGATCAGCCATGATCATATTGAATGGTGGTGCAGGCTCAACGGGCTGAATGGCCTATTTCTGCACCTATTTTCTATGTTTCGTTTGCACTGTGTTAATCAAATGTTATTATAAAGCTCATTTAAAGGCCTGAGCAGTTTTGGTTTTCTTCGCACACATAACAGAAAGTAGAAATAATCAAGCCTTTGGATTATTTTACAACAAATTAGACCAGAATTACGCAAGCAACTTTGGTATATAAGTCAGTTGTAGCTCAATGGTATGCACACTTCCTTCTGAGTCAGAAAGTTGTGTGTTCAAGCCCAGTCAATGTTAAACTAGATTTTGTGTTCAAGGGCAACACGGTGGAATGCAGCACTATACTGCCGAAAGGGTTGTCCTCTGGATAAGAAACCTTCTGGACTGAAACCTCATCTACCCTCTCGGGTGAACATAGAATAGCCAGCCCTTGACACTATTCAAATACGACCATTGGTGTTCTCTCTTCTGTCCTGACCGATAATATACCCTAAAATAGACTACTTGATCATTGACAACTTGATCATGTCAATCGTATTTCCCTATATTACAGGTCTGGCAGCATCTGTGGAGAGAAAGCAGAGTTAATGTTTCAAGTCCAGTGACCCTTTTTCAGAGCTGAATTTCTCCAGCACCATCTGTTTTTGTTTCATATGTCTAGCATCTACAGTTTTTTGTTTTATATTATCCATACGTTACAGGTGTACTTTTTTATAGTTGGCTGTGAAGAGATTTGCAACGTTCTGAAGTTCTAATGATGCTGTATAAATTCCAGTTCTTCCTTGCCAACAATTTTTGGGGCTGCTGCCTTATGGACCTGCACCTTATCAACCTGCATCTTATCTATAAGGCACCAGGAAATGCATCATCACTGGATTTACAGTCACATTCATTCCCCATTGAATATTTGTTTTCTGCAGAGAAGCAAGATTACTTGTATTCATACATACAATGCACATGGACTTTGCTCACTGAATTCTGACTGCTAATTAGATGATCGAACCAAACAGATAATTGCTTCTTTTCAGTTGTAAGCAGCAGTTTCTTTAGATATATGAAGGGCAAAAGAGAGGCAAAAGTGGACATCGGACTGCTGGAATACGATGCTGGAGAAGTAGTGATGGGGAACAAAGAAATAGCGGGGAAACTGGACAAGTACTTTACATCAGTCCTGACGGTGGAAGACAGAGTAACATCTCAAAAATTCAAGAGAGTCGGATGGCAGATGTGACTATGGTGGCCATCACCAAGGAGACAGTGCTAGATAAACTGAAGGGTCTGAAGGTGGATAAATCACCTGGACCAGATGGACTACAGTTTTTGCGAAGATTTGTAGCTCGGGTTGTGGATGAGGTTGTAGACTTGCTCGCCAAGCCGGTGTGTTTGATTGCAGACGTTTTGTCACCCTTCTGGGCAACATTGTCAGTGTGTTTCCAGTGAAGCACTGGTGTTCTGTCCCGCTTGTTATTTATACGCCTCAGTTTGCAGGGGTGGTTGGTATTACTTCTGGTTCTGTTTCTCTGTGGTTTGTATATTGGGTCCAGTTCAATGTGTTTGTTGATAGAGTTCCAGTTAGAATGCCAAGCCTCCAGGAATTCCCTGGCATGTCTCTGGCTTGTGCTATTATGGATGTATTGTCCCAGTCGAATTTGTGTCCTTCTTCGTCCTTGTGTATTGGGATCAGTGAGAATTGGTCGTGTTTCTTGGTGGCTATTTGGGGGATAGAGGGACAGGTACTATTGAGGAGGCGGGGAGTCTGCAGAAGGATTTAGACAGGTTAGGAGAGTGGGCAAAGAAGTGGCAGATGGAATACAATGGGGGGAAAGTGTGAGATCATGCACTTTGGTAGGAAGTGTAGAGGCATGGACCATTTTCTAAATAGAGAGAAAATTCAGAAATAACTGAAGTACAATGGGACTTGAGCGTCCTAGTCCAGGTTTCTCCTAAGGTAAACTTCCGGGCTGAGTCGGTAGTTAGGAAGGCAAATGCAATGTTGGCATTTATTTCAAGAGGACTAAAATATAAAAGCAGGGATGTACTTCTGAGGCTTTATAAAGCTCTGGTCAGACCACATTTAGAATATTGAGAGCAATTTTGGGCACCATACCTTAGGAAGGATGTATTGGCCCGGAGAGTGGGTCTAGAGGAAGTTCATGAGAATGATTCCAGGAAAGAATGGCTTAACATATGAAGAGCGGTTGAGGACCCTAGATCTATACTCGATGGAGTTTAGAAGGATGAGGGAGATCTAATCGAAACTGCCAGAATACTGAATGGCCTGGACAGTGTGGATGTTGGGAAGATGTTTCTATTGGTAGCAGAGACTATGACCTGAGGGCACAGCCCCTTAGAGTAAAGGGAAGATCCTTTAGAATGGAGATAAGGTGAAACCTCTTCAGCCAGAGAGTGGTAAATATATGGAATTCACTGCCACAGAAGGCTGTGGAGGCCAGGTCATTGAGTATATTTGAGTCAGAGATAGATAGGTTCTTGATTGTCAAGGGGATCTAGGGTACAGGGAGAAAGCGGGAGAATGGGGTTGAAAAACTTATCTGCCGTGATTGAATCGCGGCACAGACTTGATGAGCCGAATGGTCTAATTTCTGTCAATAGCTGTCTCAAGGTTTCCTTTAGTTTTATTTTTTGGAAAAACTTGGCTACCATTAATATTTGTATTTTTAGTGCAGACAGAAAGTGGACATCTCTGTTGTTGAGAATTTGAAATTTGTGAGGAAACACCAAGAGGTGGTGGGGGAGTTGATAGCCTCGTGGTATTATCAGTGGACTGTTAATCCTGATATCTAGGTAGTGTTCTGGGGACGTGGGATCGAATCCTGCCACGCATATGATGGAATTTGAATTCGTGGGATTATTAGTCTAGTGATGACCATGAAACTGTTGCCGATTGTCGGGGGAAAAAACCCGTCTGGCTCACAACTGTCCTTTAGGAAAGGAAACTTCCACCCTTATGTGCTCTTTCCTACACGTGACTCCAGATGCAAAGCAATGTGGTTGAGTCTTAAATTGCTCTCTGAGATAGGCAATAAATGCTTACCAAGGCAGCAACGCCCTCATCCTATGAATGAATGAAAGAAAAGATAGTACAAAATCAGAGAACGGAGGTTTTAAGGATGGCGAACATATGAAAAAGAGACTGGGTTTGTTGGGGGTGGGCAGTGTTGCCTATGGTGATTTCAATGCTCTTGGTGACAGATCGAATGCTGGGTTTGAAGCTTAATTCTGAGCTGTCTAGGGTGCCAGGATCTAGCATAGTTATGTTCAGTCTGAATCAGTGACCTAAGAAGATAGAGTTGGTGCCAAATAAATGGATTTTCTCGTGAGAGCCAAAATGGATGGCTTTGATGTTCAGCTGGCAAAAGGTTTGACTCATTCATGACTTGATTTTTGGGCTAGGATTCTGACTGCAGTGAGCCAATAGAGCTGAGTACCATCACCAGATTACCTTATCATACGGTGGCTGAGACCCCAAGAAGCAATAAGTAGAGGATGAGGCTAGGACTGGATATTCTTTCAATGCAGGTACGACCGTGGTTATGCTTTCCATTGTGTGTCACAAATGCCCCAAGTCCCACGTTGATTGGTTATCGATTGAGTTATTTTTCTGTTTCATTACAGGATAATGTGAAACACCATGTTAAATTGAAACTGAACTGCCTTAATTCCTCTTAAATCGTATATTGAAATGGATATTGAAATATTCTGACCTTGCTCTTGAACATTCAGAATTGTTACTGAGGATGTATATGAGGTAAATTATGTTAAGAACAATCCCATATGTGGATGGGTATCATTAAATTATCCATTTGTACTTGAAAGGAGTAAATATCGACATGGTGCAGACATGATGGGCTGAATGGCCCCCTATAAATAATAGTTTTGTGATCATGCACTGTTTCATTTAATATTTAATGTTTCATGAAATATTTAAACAAAACCAAACTAAGCAGAGAGCATAGGAAAATTAACATTTTGGGTGGTTGTTAGGTCTGAAAAAGACTGTAGATGAACAACTTATTGAAATTAATGGTTTAAACACATGATGGTTCAGTGGTTGAAGTGATATTAACATGAAATGATAGGGCAAAGCATAGTGAAAGTAATTCAAAATTTCCAGAAGAGAATATGTGAATGGTTGAGGTGTGGCATTCGGTTAGGGGTGAGGTGGAAACGTGATATTGCAACCAAAAAGAGCTAATAAAAGTGAAGTGAATCAAACGACGTACAAGAGGACCCAAATAGCCTGAAAGTAAAAATACAGACTGTTCCTCCACCATAGTGTTCCAGCTGAGTGTCTTTTTTCCCACTGTACCATGCATTCCTCTCCTCGCCTCCACTAACATGCAGAGAGAGCCATCAGGCATCACAGGCGTCCTCTACCTTAAGGATATTGGGGCAGTGGTAAAGCCAGACCTAAAAGTAGAGGCAGAATTTCAAACTGTTTAACAAAAAGATGAGGTTTTATTTCTTCAGCTTGTGTAGACATTGGCTGAAATAATTAAGAAAGTCAAAAATCAGAAATCCCAAGTAGAATCCTCTGAAGCAAAAGCAATCTCTACCCATCTGCTGACTGACTTGAACATTTCTAGCATTTCCTGTTTTAGAATACAAGATGTAGGGGTAGAAGTAGGTTGTTCGACCCATCAAATCATTTAATGAGATCATGGCTGATCTTCAACTCAAATGCTTCATTATCCCCGCATCCCTTGATATTGAATATCTAGAAATCTATCAATTTGTGCCTTGAATATGCTCAACAAAGATTCACCATTCTCTGAGTGAAGATATTTTTCCTCAACTTTGCATCAAAGGACAATCCTATTATCCCAGTGATAAGATTAGTTTCAGATTTCTGCAGGATCCCATGTTTTGTTTCTATCGGATGTTTCATTGGGCTTACAGACATGTAACGTGTTGTTTAAAGTCTAGTGCTGCAGGGATGCTGCATTGTTAAATATTAAATCAAGGCTTTAGATACTGCTAAGCTGTGGGAAGGTGACTGCACACTTCCAGCTGCCTGCATTCAATTCTCCTACCCCATTTACAGCTTTGACGGTCTCTTCCCAGTCTCCTGTGTTTTGTGTTCAGCTTTGTTGGAAAACACAAGAATTAGTGATTCATTTTTTGGCTGGGTGCTTTGCAACTTTGTGGACCTAAAATAGAGCACAAACATTTCAGGTCATAACTTCTGCCCCCATGTTCTCAGACAGCAGCTGTTGATAATCAACAAACGCAGAATGCTGGAAAACCTCAGCAGGTCTGGAAGCATCGTGGACAGAGAAATAGAATTAACATTTTGAGTCCAGACTCCTCTTCAGAACAGTTCTTCAGTTTGTTCAGAATACTGAGCTTTTCCAGGATTCTGTTAGTTTCAGATTTACAGCATCGGCAGGATTTTATTTTAGCTGCTGATTGTAATTCTGCTCTTCTCATTTACCCCCTCTCAACCAATCTTTTGTTTCTTCATTTCCTTTGCCTCGTGACATTGACCCTTTTGTAATTTAATCTCCTGCCTTCTCCTTGATTCTGGTCTTTCTATCACTCTCTCAGCTTCCTTACATCAATGACTTGAAACATTAACTCTTGCTCCATGGCACAGATGCTGCCTGACTTACTGAGCATTTCCAGTATTTCCTGTGTTGCACATTGAGTGACTCATCGTCCATGCTAGATATACAAAAATCGCTTTGTGCCATGTAAGTAAAAGCACTGAAGCTTGTAAGGTTTGGTGAATGTGGATGTGCTCGGATGATCATTGTGTTTAATGAGAGTGCATTGTTTGAGCACAGTATGTTATGAATCTTGGTGTATTTCCAGAATTCGCTCCTCCTTTTGTATAAAAGCAGTTGTTTTACAAAGAAATTGAGCTAATTAAAACTGATACATTGGCAAATAGCTTCCAAAGAGTGTTACAGGCATTTAACATTTTTTTTTGAAAGAACTTGCTTTTTTGGTCACATTTTCCCAAACTTGGCAATATCCGTATTTTGTTCTAACTGTGGAGTTTCTACAACGGGGAGCTGAGAAACAGAGGCACAGATTAGGAATTAGAATATTTCAGGAAGAAGAATGAGCATATACCCTCTAGGAACAAATTCTGCGCACAAATATTTTCAAAATATTTATTTCCAAAACCTAATACTATACATCAGCCAGGTGTGAACCCTTCTGCTCTCTCACCTGCTCTTATTCTGGAGCAACTGGTGAAGAACGTGAAGTGGAAGATTGCTGAGGCTCAGTCAAAGGCTTATACAGCGTTTGTGAATGTGAGCTGAAGGAGCTAAGGCTGGACAGAGCCCAGGTATAGACTTCAGCAACTTGGCAGCTGGTCATAACACTCTGGCCCAGCTGGCTTTTAAACATCAGCGTTGTCATTGGCAGAGGGGTTGGCAAGTGTCTTGTTATGCAGTGCTCATTAGAGGTGGCAACACATTGTCTTTCCATTATGTAGCTGTTCCTGCCATCAGGTTGTCGTCAGCATTTGCATTTCAGTTAGGGGAGTATGGGAGAATAGACAGTGATCTAGT
Organism: Ginglymostoma cirratum; assembly: GCA_024137785.1. Classification (NCBI taxonomy): domain Eukaryota; kingdom Metazoa; phylum Chordata; class Chondrichthyes; order Orectolobiformes; family Ginglymostomatidae; genus Ginglymostoma; species Ginglymostoma cirratum. Next base: position 4,687,199 of record JAHRHZ010000023.1, read on the forward strand.
TGAAGCTCCTATCCATTTGTTCTCCTACTGTGCAAGGTGGAAGGTATGGTCGAGCTTACAGACAGTAGGCTTCATGAGCATTACCGAGGGACGTTTTTATGCACTACACATTGCTTTAGTTCTCTGAAGAATGTCAGTGTCAGAACACTGCCCAATATTGTTTGTCATGTTTTGAAAGTCCCTGGCAGATAATACAGCCATTGAAAAATTACAAATTGTATAGCAACCATAAAGACTGGGTCCATGAAATCTGCATCTCACTTAAGAGCCAGGATGAGAATTTGTCACCTAGGCTATCCATTCAAATTGAAATAGATTTTGCTCATATATAAATCGAAAATCATGACCCTTTAACTTACTTTGAATATGATTTCTATGTTGATTATTGGAAAGAGGAAACCAATTGATAGTACATCTTCCATGAGCATTTTCAATATTGTGTGCCTTGTCTCTGATAACGCTTCCAATGGTGCCAGGATATGAAGAGAGAGGCAGGTTATCTTTCTGTTCTGGTAATATTCCTGCAAAAGCAGAAGGAAGATTTAGTATGCTGTTTTGAATGTGTGGCTGAGTTTTAAAGGCTGTGTATATACACATTATATATACCACCAGTGGGTTATGAATTAAAAGCTTTACTGATAATTGAATAGGCTGTTAAAGTATTATCAGTCTTTCATGTTTATCTGAATACAGATTGTTCTGTCTTTATAAGAGATTAACCCCTTGAAGTTTAAACACTTCAAAAAGGTTTAATGAATGGGAGTTTTTTTTAAAACCGTCAATTGAGCAGGTATGATAAATACATTAGATTGTTAGAAGGCTTTTTTGCATCTTCGTATCGCTACTGAGATCTTATCAAGGTAGTGACTAGGAGGCTAATTATGGAGGTGACTGCGGGGAGTGGATGGAGTAGTAAATTGCCATGGATGAGCCATAGGCAGGTATGAGTGAACAATGGATGAGTGGGAGAGGGGTAATTGGCATGAGTTAACATGGAGGGTCCATAGGAGAGTGGTGGATGAGGGTATAAGTTGGGGGACATCAGGCAATTTCCAAAATAATTGGGTTGAAGTTCCAGAAAAATGAGAGTCTAGCAGGATTCTTTGACTGGGCCTTCTGTCATCTCAAAAAGTTTCCAAACTTGAGTGTCCCACATTCAGAGTTTCAGGATAAAAACCGAAAGAACTGCGGATGCTGTAAATCAGGAACAAAAACAAAGTTGCTGGAAAAGCTCAGCAGGTCTGGCAGCATGTGTGAAGGTAAAAACAGAGTTAACGTTTCGGGTCCAGTTCTGAGGAAGGGTGACCAGTCCCGAAACATTAACTCTTTTTTCCTTCATAGATGCTGCCAGACCTGCTGAGCTTTTCCAGCAACTTTGTTTTTGTTCCAGAGTTTCAGGATAATAGGATGGCATTTTGTACTGAGACAAAAAAATTCCTTCACTAACAGATGTACAGATGATACATAGTTTCATACCCTCTGAAATCCCCTGAATCTATAAAGAAAAATCTCTATGTTTGCCCTTACATGTGCTGAATTCAGACAATGGAAGTTCAGATATTACCTTGCGCAACATTTAACAGTCCACAGAAACAGAAATTGTTGGAGAAATGCAGCAGGTCTAGCAGCACCCAAGGGGAGAAAGCAGGGTTCATGTTTCCAGTGATTCTTCATCAGAACAGCCCACTATTACTGCAGTAAAATGCACCAACCAGGACTTGAATTTAAGCTTTAATTGCATTTCAACATTGTGTACTAATTACCTTTAACTGGTAAAATAAATACATTTTCACTTGTGGCAATGTCATGAGAGCTTTCATTTTTACTTCTGAAAATAACAGATTGCTGAAATTCTCTGCATTTTCCTGAAGCACGATTTACAGTTTTACTGTGCGCCTTTTAAATTCTGTTACAGGAGCATTGTTGACCTCCATAAAGCTAATCATTAGTCATGTCATTCTAAAACAATTCTGAAAGAAGTTGGCATTTTTGCTTTCCTATCATGTCTTTTTTAAGACACAACCTCTTGTTGCCTGTGGTCTGGCTGTTTCACTGACGCATCTGAGCATCTCATCAATGCTGCTGGAAGCTTCCTGCCAGGTGGTACACAAAAGTAGCCCAGGAATTATTGTTCCCAACAGGCAAACAAAAAGTCAACCGAGTGCATAATGAAATCTATTCCCTCAGCACTCCAGCTCTTGGTGCTCCTTCTCACTGTGTCTCTGCATCACCTGGCTAGCCTTTATTCTGCTGTGTGCCCTGTTGCTTGTGTATTCATCAAAAATTCTTTTCATATCCTTTTAATAGATGAAGCTTGAAGTTGTTAATTAGTGATCTGGTTGCTCAGGGAGTTTTGGCTCATGGATTATAGATGGGTCAAAGAGCAGGATTCAAGAACAGAATGTTTTGGCCAACTAACCAGATTTACTGTGCGATATTTGATGCTGTTTATTGAAATATGTTTCCAAAGTTCTTATTCAGAAACATACATGTAAATGAAAAGATTATGTCAGTCTTACATGTATACTGACAGTTTACACACCAAAGGCAAAATATGTAGATATTTTTCTAAATATGCTGGAATTTATAAGGCAATTCATCTGTTTGATATTTTTGGTTGTCATGAGCAACTAATAGGGGGAAAAGTTTCCATTAACGTCACCTTACGTAGCTGTGGAACAGCCCAAGTCAATAAACAAGGCTCAACTGTTCATAAACATCTGCAGCCAAAACAGCCAAATGAAAAATCTCAGCAGGTTTGGTAGCATCTGTGAAGAAAAAAATCAGAGTTAACGTTTTGGGTCCGTTGACACTTCCTCAGAATACAGCATCTGCAGTTCTTTCAGTTTTTAAATGAAAAATCTCATTTGGTCCCTTCAAAATCCCCATCCGTCAAGAATGCCAGTGTCCAGCCGATTCACATTCTTATAAATCCTGGATACACATAAAACTATTAACCATATCAACATCTGTTGTACAGTTTCTGCCTCCTAGTTCTGTATCAGAACGATGTTGTATTCCAACACCAAGCAGTTCCATTGAGATGATGGCAGTGCTGATAAGGTAGAAAATTTTCCAGATATGACTTGCTGACTAAATAGAGGACCAATATAATTTTAAGTTACTGTCCTTTCATTTTCATCTCGATCATAAGCAAAGTGATGGAAGGACTCATCAACAGCATGACCGAGCAAAGCTTACTTTTAATAAACTAAACTTTTCTAAATAATTGCCTTTTTTATGCAATCTTTCAAAGTATGATACAACAATGTATAATGTTTTTCCAGAAGTGCTGAACAAAAGTCATACAATCCTATGTACAAAATAGGGCCTTTAGCCCATCAAGACTATACCATCAAAAATACACTACTACCTACACTGGTCCAACTTTACTGCATTAACCTCAAAGCTTTGAATGTTCAAGTGTTCATCCGAGTACATTTTTGATTTGATTTGATTTATTATTGTCACATGTACCAAGACACAGTGAAAAGTATTGTTTTGTGTCCTAACCAGACATAGCATACCTTACGTAAGTACGTCAGGGTAATAGAACAGAGTGCAGAATATAGTGTTACAGCTATGGAGAAGGTGGAGAGAAGGATCAAGAAAAAGATGAGATGCCCGTTCATAAGTCTGATAACAGAGTGGAAGAAGCTGTTCTTAAATCTTTTGGTGTATGTTTTCAGACTTTGGTATCTTCTGTCTGATGGAAGAGGGTGAAATAGAGTAAAACCGAGGTGGGAGGTGTTTTTGATTATGTTGTTTTTCTGAGGCAGCAGGATGTGTAGACTGAGTCAGTGGAAGGAAGTCTGGCTGTCATGATGGACTGGGCTGTGTTCACAACTCTGTAATTTCTTGGTTGCCACAGCAAGCTGTGATGCTACATCCAGATAGGATGATTTCTATGGTGCATCTATAAAAATTAGTAAGAGTCATTGTGGACATGCTGAATTTCCTTACCCTTCTGAGGAAGTAGAGGTGTTTGTGTGCTTTCTTGACTCTAGCTTTGACGTGGATGGACCAGGACAGGTCGTTGCTGATATTTACTCCTAGGAATTTGAAATTCTTGACCTCCACCACCTCAGCACCATTGATAAAGACAGGAGCGTGTCCTCCACTCCCCTTCCCGAAATTGATAACCAGCTCCCTCGTTTTGCTGACATTGAGGGAGAGATTGAGAGATTTACACTGTGCCAGTGAGCTGTCTATTTTCTTCTTCCTGTACTCTGTCTCATCCTTTTTTGAAATCTGAACCACTATGGTGGTGTCATCAGCAAATTCGTAAATGGAGTTAGCATTGAATTTGGCCACACAGTTGTGAGTGTCTAAGGAGTATAGTAAGGTGTTGAGTACACAGCCTTATGGGGCACCGTTGTTGAGGATTATTGTGGAGGAGGAGTTGTCGCCTCTCATTATTGATTGCGATCTGCGGGTCAGTTAGTCAAGGATCCATTTACAGAAGGGGAGCAGAGTCCTAGGTCTTGGAGTTTGGAGATGAGTTTTGTTAGAATTATGATGTTGAAAGTGGAGCTAAAAACAATAAATAGGAGTCTGACGTACATGTCCTTGTTATCCAGATGTTCCAGGAATGAGTGTAGGGCCAAGGAGATGGCTTCTGCCATGGACCTATTGCAATGGTAGACGAATTGTAGCGGATCAAGGCAGTCTGGGAGGTTTAATGGTTTTGAGGCTACCTGCATAAATGACTGCCGAGGCAGTGTATTCCAGACTCCATCACCCTCTGGGTCAAAAAAAAAGGCTTTCCTTGAATCACCGCTAAGCCTCCTGCCTTTCACTTTAAAAGTTTGCCCCCTTGTTCCTGACCCTTTGACTAAAGGGAACAGCTGCTTTCTATTCATTGTCCGTGCCCCTCGCAATCTTATACATCCTTACATTTTAGATTATATATATAGTAGACAAGAAATAGGACCATAGAGCCCATTGAGTCTGCTCAACCATCCAACACAATCATGGCTGATTTTGTGCTTCCACTTTCTCACCCACTCCCCATATCCCTTGCATCTCTGAGAGACCAAAATCTGTCTATCCCAGCCTTAAATGCTTTTAGTGATAGAGCACATACTCCCTCTGGGGTAGAGAATTCCAATGATTCACAACCCTTTGAATGAAGTGATTTCTTGTCATCTCAGTCCTAAATGATAGACCTCTTATCCTGAATCCATGCTGCTGTGTTTTACATTTCCCAGTGGAAACAATCTTTCAGTATCAACCTTATCAAGCCCCTTCAGAATCTTCTATGTTTCACTGAAATCACTTCAAATAGTCTTCCACACTGTAGAGAATATGGACCCAATTCACTTGGCCTCACATCAGAAAACTCTCTTACATCCCAGGGACTAATAAGTGAAACACAATTGTACCACTTCTAATGCAAGAAAAACTTCCTTTAAGCCTTGTATATTTATATCAATATCATATAATATATTGATAAAATTCATTATTTTGGTGGAAATTGGGTCAATCCTCATGTTTTTCTCTGCATTCAATTTTCTTCAACCCTGTGGTCCCTCGTAGGTGCACTTTCTGGAAGTACGTATCATTGGCTTTCACCTAAATTTTCTCTTCAACCCTTTCCTTTATCTACCAGATATACTTTGTAAAAGTCGGGCTTTTGAGACTTTTTTGAGGAAGAAATAAGAGGTAGGTTTGTACACAAACAATAGTGTAGAAGTATTGAAATCCAGGTCAGTTCTTGGGATCTGCTAATAATGAAACTTCAAGTTGCTGCTGACCATGGTACTGAATTTGGCAGAATACTTCTATCCCAGGTTATCTCTCTGTGATGGTTTACATGAGAAAAGAGCAATTGTGAAAAAGACTCAGTAGACAATTCTCACCAACTCTGCTGCAAAAGTTAGATTGACATATTATTCCATCTATATGGTATTTTTGACTTGGTCTCTTATATATCTTTCTTTAAGTAACCTGCATTTTTCTATACCTTATCTCTTTGCATTCCCATTTCCTTTCATTTTTGCGCAAGATTACACTGAGAGTTGAAATTTGAATTAGAAAGGCAAGGCTATGAACACGTTTAGCATTCATGCTGGTGTTTCTCCTGAAATTCTTCAGCAATTGCACAAGTATGATTACTTTCTAGATAATCAGAAATGTGTGGCAACTTCAAAAGGATTAAAAAGCATAGTTTGTTATGCTTATGACGTTCAAACCCTCTTTTAGCAATTTGCTAAACATAGACATAGATGTGGACCTTTTAAACTTACTGCTTCAGCTGCTAGCAAAAGGAATGATATTTTACCATCAGATGGTAGACATTAGTCACAGTTATAAATTCCACAGAAGTCATGGTGAACTGCAGGCAAGAGTTCTTAGAATTATAGGTGAGACTTCTTAAAAAAGATCTGTATACACTAGCTACGCAGCAGGATTTGATTGTGTTTAAGCTGTTTATATACTTTTATTTATTAGCTGACTATTAACCCTACTACTTCTGGAGTGTCTGAGAGTTTAAAACCTGTAAAAGTATAACAGCATTTGAGTGCATGGAATTCTAATTCTTGAGTTTAATTTGTCAGTTCCCTGCTCTCTATGCTACAGATCGAAAAAAAAGATATGCATGGAATTTGACGAAATAATGCTTGCAGTTCAGATAAATTAATAGATCTTGACCACCGAGTTAAACATATACCATGTTTTTTTTAAAACTTTTATCACTGTGATTTAAGCAGTGAATATTTTCGCCAATTGCTGGGTTAGTCTACCATTTCCTTGAAATTTCACATCACTGTGTTTGGAAGGAATATGACTTTAGGTTTCAATACGCTGATGGACCCTTTTTTGCTGAATTCTCTTCAACCTTTTAAATGCATAAATCTTCAATTTCTTATAACTTTGCAAGATTAATTTTCTGCTTATTAATAGAAATATTGCGAAGTGTTACTGAAGAAATTGTTAGACCAAATATTGATTTGTATGATTATAAAACTTAATATAAAAATGAGACTAAAGTATGTGAGATTTTGCTGCTGAGATGTGACTGAATTCTCTGAAATGTTAACTAAAACGCCCATTCTTTTATAGGATGCTTCTGAGTGTATAGAAAACTGACAACTGATTTAAACTGATTCCATAATTTATGTTTAATTATTCATCTTTGGTTAAACATACAACATTACTCAGCATCAAATTATTTAAAGTTATTTAAACATGGTGAGTGTAGTTCCGTAAGGGTCAAAATTTCATTTGATGGGAGTGAATTCTTGTAAAGTCATTGTATCAGTCTCTTTCATGAATAAGATGGTGTTTGCTTATACAACTTGTTCTCCTGTGGCACAAAATTACTTTGCTTTTATTTTGGGATCTCTAATGCCAATATTTTTCATCAGTAACTTGTTGCTGACTTTCAATTTTGATCCATTCACAGAATGACCCTCTCATTACGTTTTCTCATAAACAGCACTTATGTTTATGATTTCCAATGTGCGTTGCTTCTTATCAATTGAAATCATTATCACAATGACTGTGTTTCTGAGTTTATACTTTCACTGTGAAATTAGTGTTAACTGATTTTAATACTATAATAATATTTGATTTTATTTCTTCCTTATGTTTCTGAGCAGCACTCGTGTTACGTACACAATTAAGGCTTACATATTATTTCCCAAAATTTGCCTCTCGTAATCCCACAGCTGCTGAGTAAGTTTATCTGGTGAACGACTGAGACAAAATATCAAGGAGATTCCAGTGCACAATCCCTGACTGGTTGTGTGAGAGCCAGGGCTTCTACAGTGCCTTAAAATTTGGGATAGGATAAATCAAGGTTTTGAGCACTGATCACTATCCAAGAACCCTTGCTGGAAGTGAACATCTATGGAGATTTGCCCATTTGTGATTTTTCCCCTGACTATTAAAAGCCTGCTGAGGCTGCTGACACTTGAGACTCCAACATAACAATGGTCAGTTAGGTGAGAGATGAGTGTGTGCCCATGATTTGTGAAACAGTACTCCTTCAAAGAATCAATAATTTTAAAAGAGAAGAAAGAAGAAAACCAGCAAGAGAAAGGAAAGAAGAATTATGCATTTACATAGAGGCTTTCATAACCTTGGCTGTGAAGGGCATTCCTATGAGGTATGAGCTCATGGCTAAAATGTCACAACTAATTTATGCCGAGCAAAATTCAACAAACAACAATGAGATAATGATCAGAAAATCTGCATTTTGTCATGTTGGTTAACAGCTACAGTACTGGTGAGGACGTCATAGATCAGAAAATCTGCATTTTGTCACGTTGGTTAACAGCTACAGTACTGGTGAGGACATCATAGATAATTCTTCTTTTGAAATTTGCCATAGAATCCTTCAATTATTTTAAAATTCTTTCATGGCATGTGAATGGGTGTCATTGGCAAGGCCATGATTTGTTAGCTGTGAATGGATTTGTTAGCTGTGAACTTCTGAATGGATTAGCTGGCAAGGCCATTTCAGAGGGCAATTAGAGTCAACCACATTGTTGTGGATCTGTAGGTCAGGCCAGGTAAGGTTAGCAGGTTTTCTTCCCTGAAGGATATTAGTGAACGAGATAATTTTTTACACCAACCAGCAGTAGTTACATGGAACTAGTTTTCAATTCCAAACTTTTAATTGTAATTAATTAAGGAATTTGAACCCATGTCCCCAGAGCATTGACCTAGACCACCTTTGACCTAATTTGGTAATGCACCAGTACTTCAGTACTGCACTGGAGTGTCAGCATCGAACATACGCTCGAGTCTGTTTTTTGATGCTTGAACCACAACCTTCCGATTCAGAAAAAGGGCTGATATCCACTAAACTGTGGTTGATACTTGAGAAGGAAACAGCACATACTTAAAAATAAAAGATGCACTTCAACTCTTCCCTGTTGTATATTCTATCATCATATAATTTATCTTTCTTTTTATATTCCAACATTATATGACATGGTTTGTCCTGCTTCCCATGCTCATTTATGCATGCAGAGACTCAGCTGTGAATGCACAATTGTGTCATGACATTCTCGCACCTAAAGAATGCCTCAGTCATCCTACTTTCTCCAGGTGCTAAGCCCAGCGAAGCTGTAACTTTTTATCCTTCTTCAGAATATATCAAATGTGTCACCCTTCCTGCTTTCAGAATGTCTCATTAAAAAGCTGGGTCATTTTAGAAGCTAATTTTTTTCTTACAACTTTGTCTACTCTTCATTTCAGTAGCAGACAGATCCACGTGGACTTACTTGTTCGCTTTATTGGCCGCACCGTTCCTCTCCCCCAAAACTTTATCCTCCACTCTAGGAATGAGGAACTTAAGTGATGAGGAGTGGCCAAGGAAGCTGGAATTGTTCTTTCTCAAGCAGACTTGGTTCAGGTGAATTTAACAAAGATGTTTAAAATTGTGAGGGAGTTTTGATAAGGGTCAATAGAGGGAGAATGTTTCAACTAACACAAGAGGTCACCAATGTAAAATTGTTGGCAAAAGGGCCAGACAGGAGATAAGAGGAAAAGTGTTTTTTTACATAGTAAGTTACGCTGATCTGGAAACCATTGTCTGAATGGGTGTTCAAAGGAGATTCATTAACGCATTTCAAAGGGAGATTGTATTATACTTAAAAAGGAAAAGTTCCATGGCTTGCTGAATGATTAATTCATTAGTTCTTTCATCAGGCAGAAAGGACCCATTTGACCTCATCAGTGCTCTAGGATTGAATGATTTTCTGCAGCGACCTAAACAGGTCAACCTAGAGATACATGAGCCAAAGAATTCCTTCAGTTCACCATTTCTCCAATGTCACTGGGTCAAAATCTTGGAACTCCTTTCCTAAAAGCACTGTGGGTGATCCTATACCCCAGTGACTGCAGCGATTCAAGAAGCCAACTACCTCCTCTTGGGCAATGAAGAATGGGCAAAAAATGCCAGCTGAGCTGCTAATACCCACATCCCATGAACAAGTAAAAAAACCTTTGAACCTAGGCTTTACAACCCCAACATGATTGCATGCTTACAGAAAAACATGTTCATTCACCCACTAATGTATTGAGAGTACTAGAGAAGATTAAAATCTTAAAACTACATTTAGAAAGTTTAAAATTGTGCTTCACAAAGTAACACTGGACAGGTGTAGAAGAACAGAGGGCCTGGTTGAAATAATGGTGGAGGAGGAGAAGTGGCAGGAAAAGGTGGGAGAACAGGCACAAAGGACGGAAGAGGTCATGAATAATGTCAAGTCTGGATAAGCATGTAGGCTTTTGTCTGTCCATATTGATGCACAGCTCATTGATCGCCAGTTCCAATGTGCCACAGCGAAAAACTAATGACTTCCTCAGACGACAGACATGGGACATGACTGATAGGGTACCCTATGTCATCCAGTACTTCCCAGGAGCAGAGAAACTACGCTGTATTCTTTGCAGCCTTCAACACGTCAATGATGACAATCAGCACCTTGCCAAGATCTTCCTACGCCTCTACTTCTTGCCTTCAGACATGTAAATTCTGTGTCTGATACTACCTCTCTCACTAACACCTGAAGAAGGAGTGACATTCCGAAAGCTTGTGCCTCCAAATAAACCTGTTGGACTATAACCTGGCGTCAAGTGATTTTTGACCTTGTCCGCCCCAGTCCAACACCAGCACCTCCACATCATTATTGTTCATGTGTAAAATGACTGACAGTTTTGCCACTAGTGTTAAAGAGGAGCATTGGGAAGTGCACAAGGGGACAGAATCTAAAAACAAGAAGATACAGGTCAAAAAATTGCAGATCTAACAATTTGGAACAAGTTATGGAGGGAATTTTGACAGAGGGCAAATATTTTTATTTCAATGCACTGGAGAAGCTGATAGCCTGATTATTCTTGGCAATGTTTCCTTCTTTGACAACTGAACGTTCAACTAAGACTTTTTAAATCTGAAAACTTGATCTTGTATGAGTTCTGGTTCGTGAGTTAAGACATGTGCTCCCAACCTTGTCCACAGAGGGAGCAGGAGTGGTGTACATTTAGTGAAAAGTCCAAATTGACTATCTATCTGATTTGCTATTTTATTCATGCTGAGGAAACAGATGAAAGGACTACAAACCTATTTGCATTTTGCAGAGGGAGAGGTAACATTTTGAAAGAGAAATAAAGCACAGGCAGAAGTTGTTAATCTCAGCTTGAGGCTTATTTTGATTCAAAGTATAACATTTTTAACACACATTTCAGAAATTCACTATAACTTCTTATGTTTAACTGATCTCATGTTTTATCATACAATATTGTTGGGAGTACATGGCCTAGTGATATTATTGCTGCACTATGGATACTGAAATCTAGGTTCAAATCCCACAATGGTAGTCAGTGGAATTTGAATTCAGTAAAAAATTGGAATTAGGAGTCTAATTGAAACCATTGTCAATTGCCATAAGAACCCATCTGATTCACTAATGTCCTTTAGGGAAGGAAACTGCCTGGTCTGATGTACATGTGTCTCCAGTCCCATAGCAATGTGGTTGATACTTAATTAGGGATGCCATTATTGCTGGCCGAGTCAGCATCATTCATATCTAATGAATTTTTAAAATTTCTCATTTAGCATTTATTCAACATTTTTAATATTTATTGAGAACCATGTAAAGTCCCTGAAGACAACAAGTGGAAATGATAACATAATTTGAAAGGCAAGTGTTGGGAATAGTATGCTATTTTATTGTCTGTAAAGTGATTCACCAACCCACCTCAAATGATATTATAATTAACAATAAATGCTGCCTATGCCAGCAACATCCACATCCTGTGAATGAATTTGAAAAATATAAGCCAGTGTAGGAAAATTTGGAGCAAAAAGGCTAAGCAGTGGCTGAGTGGTTAGCACTGCTGTCTCACAGCACCAGGGACCTGGGTTTGATTCCAGTCTTGGGGATTGTCCGTTTGAAGTTTGCACATTCTCACCGTGTCTGCGTAACTTTCCATCGGGTGCTCTGGTTTCCTCCCACAGTCCTAAGATATACAAGTTAGAGTGGATTGGCCATGCTAAATTGTCTGTATGTCTATGGATGTGCAGGCTAGGTGGATTAGCCCTGGGAAATTCGGGATTACGGGATAGGGTGGGAGGGTGGGATGCTCTTTGGAGGGTTGGTGCTGATTCTATGGCCAAATGCCTGTTTCCACACTGTAGGAATTCGATGATTCTAAAAACTGGACATGATTGTGGCCTTGTGTTTCCAACTTTATACTAAACAATTCTAACTATGCACTCTAACATCATATTCTCTTTTCCTATCACTTTATGATACTGGTCACAGACCTTTAACATATCAACTATAACTTACACATATCAACTATAACTTACACAGGACTCTCTTCTGTTCCGCAGCCTTCAACATTTAACTCTGAATGGCATAATTACAGTTAGAATGGCTCTGCGTTCGACGTTCTGCATGGTAGACTGGTTGGGAAGTTTAGATCACATGGGATCCAGGGACAATCAGTACAGTGTGGAGCTGGAGGAACGCAGCATCAGAGGAGCAGGAGAGTCGATGTTTTGGGCCCAGACCCCAAAATTTGTGGTCTAGTCAACAATGAAGAAAGTGATCTAAGAGTACAACAGGATCTTGATCAACTGGGTCAGTGGGCAGATGAATGGCAGATGGAGATTACTTTAGATAAATGTGAGGTGTTGCATTTTGGTAAGACAAACCAGCGCAGGACTTAAACAGTTAAAGGTAGGGACCTGGGGAGTGTTGTTGAACAGACAGGCCTAGAGCTATAGGTACATAGTTCCTTGAAACTGGCATCACAGGTAGACCAGGTGGTGAAGAAGGCCTTTGGCACGCTTGCCTTCATTGGTTAGAGCATTGAGTACAGGAGTTGGGACATCATGTTACGACTGTACAAGACATTGTTAAGGCTGTGTACAATTCTGGTCACCGTGCTACAGGAGGAATGTTCTTAAACTGGAAAAGGTTTACAACAATGTTACTGAGACTGTGGACGGTTTGAGTTATAAGGATATGCCCCATCTCCCAGGATGCACAGCCAAAGTGATCTTTATTTTCTTTACTGTAACCAGAACATCTGTGCCATTGATATTGCCAGCTTCAAGTTCCACAAGGTATCTCTTTTAAAATTAATAAACGTAAGCTTGTTACCTCTCCTTATTCACTTTCCTAGTCTCATTACCTTGAATTTGTCCAAGTTACAAAATTGTATGGTTCTGAAGAAAGGTCACTGGACTTGAATTGTTAACTCAATTTCTCTTGTACAGATGCTGTCTGACCTGTTGAGTTGGTCCAGCAATTCCTGTTTTTGGTTGGGATCCTCATCCTTTCTGTTCCTTGTAATCTTACTTTTTAATTGAATGCAATTTTTTTTGCATTTGATTAACATGTTCCATGTTATTATCAGCAAACTTGGAGAGCTTTGTTTTTGCCTGCTCTTCTAAATCACTTATGTACTTATTACAAGCAATAATCTAATTGCCGAGGCACAAATATTACAATCATACCAATTAAGCTGTACCTACAATGTTCCGTTGTGTCCTCTGGTTCAAGTTTTTTTATTAAAAATACTCCACTAAATTCATTGGGCAAAACCTCTCTTCCATCAGTTAATAATCTAAAATTCTCAATTAGATGGATGCAGATAATTTTATATCTAAACATCATTCAACTTTTACACATCTTCAGTATTCGGTATAATGCTCTCCATTTTCAATGATGGGCTAAAATTCCAACATTCCCTTAAATTCTAAGACACAAAGAAATGGATAGAAGTAAACAATCACTTTTTTAAAATTCACTACGCTGTTTTGTTGATGAGAGCATTATAATTACTGTAGATTCCATAATGATGCACTGCATTCAGAAAGCCATGGCTCAATGCCTTACACTATTTCCCTGCATAAATCCTGTTGACATCAGAATGTAGCAGAATAAGCATTTCCATTTTTCATAATTAGGAATCTGGCCTCCTGATTTGTGATATTGCTTACACTTGCACCCAATTCTTTTAAAGAATGTGTTGCTGAATTTTGAATAAATTGTTCTAACATCTAATCAGGGAGGGCTAAAGCTTGTGTAAATTCAATTTTAAATTGGGGCATAAAATTCATTGTCAGCCCTTGAAGTACCCTTAGCCAGTCTCTTTTGTGTCCCATTATCATTTCTTACCATCGAACCTGAATATATAAATCTTTACTTCAAAACATATTATGCTTCTTTCAAGCTGAGTGTCTTTTTTTCCTTTAACTTCTGCTCTACTTAATTACAAGTCTATTACCTTGATGATTTCAATACACACACAAACCAATTCTTAGGTTTTTTTGAGTGTTCAATTTGCTTTGTAGAATGCACACTTTTTCTCATTATCTGCAGAAACATGGGTTTGACAACATTGCAGTACAGGAAAGAGAAAAAGAGGAAAAATCTATTTCTTTGAAATAAGTTTGAAAATGATCCACTGAAATGTTAGTTCTATCATACTGACAAGATAAAATAAAATGGTTTCTTCTCTGAAACATATTCTGTATTATTCTTGGAGCTATCACTAACTCTCCTATTTCAAAGAGAAATTTCATTGGTGTATGTACTCAGATAATTTATCCAAGACAAAAGCTTAATGCTGACTTGTTTTCTTTGAGATAACATCACCACAGGATTGCAATAGTTCCTAAAGGCCCACTTCCTTCTTTCCAGTGCCACCAGAGGTGAACAATAAGTGCAGATGTGAGATTGCACAAGACGAAGCAAAAACTGTGGGCCCTGCCCATGAAGACTTATATTTCAAAGCAAGCCAATACCCCTAGCCAAGCTGTTGTAGTGCATCTACAATGCTAAAATCTAAAATGTGGAAAATTTCCCAGGTATGTCCTATCTACCAAAAGCAGAACAAGTCTAACCTGGTCTTTTGTCACTTTAACAGTCTGGTGTCAATCATCAACAAAGTGATGGCATGTGTTGTACACAGTGCTATCAAGTGGCACCAACTCAGTAACAACCTCTTCAGTTTAGATTGTGTTAAAATTTCAGAACTCATTACAGGCTGCTAGACATGACAATTTGATGCAAACTTAACAGCAATTGTACACGTGCAGTTTAATTAAGGAAAGTTAACATGGATTTGATAAGAGCAAGAAGCATTTAACTAAGTTGCTTGAGTCTTTTGAGATAGCAGAGGGGATGGATGGATGTAATTCAACTGATGTGTTGTGCGTGGACTTGTGAAAATCATTGGATGAAGAGCCACATAATCAGCAAAATTGGAGCCAGGGGATAAATGAAGCCATGTGGATACAAAATTGATTGAATGGCAGGAAACAGAGCAGGATGAACAATTGTTTTTGGACTGGAGGAAGACTTACAGAGGAGTTCCCCAGGAGTTTCTTGTGCTTCCTGATATATATTACTGGTCCAGACTTGTACATGCCAAGCTTAATTTGAAACTTTGCAGATGACCCAAACTTGGAAATATTGTGAGCTGTAAGGAGTACAGTGTTAGACTTCAAAAGGGCATTGACAAGTTGGTGGAATGGTCAGGCAAGTAGCACTTGAACAAAAACAAAGTTGCTGGAAAAGCTCAGCAGGTCTGGCAGCATCTGTGAAGGAAAAAACAGTTAACGTTTCGGGCCTGGTGACCCTTCCTCAGAACCAGACCCGAAACGTCAACTCTGTTTTTCCCTTCACAGATGCTGCCAGACCTGCTGAGCTTTTCCAGCAACTTTGTTTTTGGTCCTGATTTACAGCATCTGCAGTTCTTTCGGGTTTTTTGAAGTAGCAGTTGAAATTTAACACAGACATATGAAGAGAGGAAACAGGAAGCAAAGGGTACAATACTAAATGCAGTGCAAGAGCAGAGGGGCCTAGGGTAATATGTATACAAGCCATTAGTTAATTATCTAAAGAAAGAAATGGTAGGGCTGCAGGGAAACTGCAGGAGGCATTAAGTGTAAGTGAATTGCTGTTATTGAGAACCAGTTTAGATGTGGTATTGTGAATGGCCTTCACTATCGTAAACATTAAATGATTCTTGGCCCAAACATGTGCAGAAGGATTGAGGTGAGAGTGACTGTCCTTGGCATCAAGGTAGCATTGAACAAATGTAACATCAAGGAGCTCTAGAAATATTGAGAATTATGGAAACTCTTCTATTCATCCAGGACAAAGCAGTTCAACCTGATGTTCACCCCATTCACCACCTTTAACGTTCACGTCCTCCAACACCTGCAGACTGTGGAAGGAATGTATACCATCTACAATATGTATGGCAGCAATTTGCTATGGCTGCTTTGATAGCACCTTTCAAACCTTACTTGGAAGAGCAAGGGCATGTGGGACGCCACCATTTGCACGTTTCCTCCAAACCACGTAAGATCTTGACTTTCCATAGTGCTCTTTCTTCAGCGTGGCTGAGACAAAATCTTGGAGCTCCCTCCTGAATATCACTGAGAATGTACCTACATCGTGGAGTCATAGAGCAGTACAGTATGGAAACAGACCCTTCGGACCAACTTGTCCATGCTGACCAGATATCCAATTGCCAGCATTTGGCTCATATCACTCTAAACCCTTCCTGTTCATGTACCCATCCAGATGCCTTTTAAATGTTGTAATTGCACCAGCCTCCACCACTTCCTCTGGCAGCTCATGCCATACACGCACCATCCTCTGTGTGAAAAAATTGGCCTTTAGGTCCCTTTTAAATCTTTTCCCTTTCACCTTAATCCTATGGGCTTTATTTTTGAACTCTGCCACTCTGGGGAAAAGACCTTGGCTATTCGTTGTATCTGTGCCCCTCATAATTTTATAGACTTCTATAAGGTTACCCCTCAGCCTCTGATGCTCTAGAGAAAATAGATCCAGTCTATTCAGCCTTTCCCAATAGCTCAAACCCTCCAAACATCCTTATAAATCTTTTCTGAATCCTTTCAAGTTTCACAACATCCTCCCTTTAGCAGGGAGACCCTAACTGAACACGGTATTCCAAAAATGGCCTCACCAATGTTCTGTACAGCCGCGGCATGATCTCCCAATTCCTGTACTCAATGCACTGACCAATAAAGGCAAGCGTACCAAACACCACCTTCACCGCCCTGTCTACCTGCAACTCCACTTTCAAGGAACTATGAAGCTGCACTCAGTCTCTTTGTTCAGCAACACTCCCCAGGACCTTACCATTACGTGTAATTACCATTGAGTTGCCTTTCTAAAATGCATCATCTTACATTTATCTAAATTAAACTCCATCTGCCACCCCTCAGCCCATAGGCCCATCTGATCAAAGTCCCATTGTACTCTGAGATAACCTCCTTGGCTGTCCACTACAGCACCAATTTTGGTGTCATCTGCAAAGTTCCTATCCATATACCCTATGTTCACATCCAAATCATTTATGTAAATGACAAAAAGCAGTGGACCCAGCACCAATGCTCGTGGCACACCACTGGTCATAGGCCTCCAGTCTGAAAAGCAATCCTCCAGCACCACCCTCTGCCTCTCACCTTCAAGCCAGTTCAGTATTCAAATGGAAATAGCAAGAATTGCAGATGCTGGAGTCAGAGTCAATACAGTGTGGAGCTGGAGGAACACAGCATGTCAGGCAGCAACAGAGGAGCAGGAGAGTCGATGTTTCAGGCCTGTTAGTGAGACATGATTTCCCACACACAAAGCCATGTTGCCTCTCCCTCATCAGTCCTTGCCTTTCCAAATATATGTAAATCCTGTCCCTCAAGATTCCCTCCAACAACTTGCCCACCACTGATATCAGGCTTACTGGTCGATAGTTCCCTGGCTTTCCTTACCACCTTTCTTCAACAGTGGCACCACATTAGCTAATGTCCAATCTTCCAGCTATTGGAACTGTGGCTATTGATGATTCAAATATCTCAGCAAGGGCCCATGCAATCACTTCCCTAGCTTCCCACAAAGTTCTAGGGTACATGAAAGAAAATAAAGAAAGTAGACAGATTCACATTTATATAGCACTTTCCAAGGCCACCACATCTCACAAAGCACTTTGCAGTTACTTAAGTATTTTTTGAAGGAAAGACACTGATGTAATGTAGGAAACTGGTAGATCATGTTGTGCTGTCACAAACAACAGTGTAGTGCTGAGTAGATAATCTTTGTGGTGTTGATTGTAGGATGAATATTATGATCCTGCTGTTCTTCCAAATTGTACCATGGCATCATTTACACCCATCCCGCCAGGCAGATGGATTTGAATGTCTCATTGTCAAGTCTGCACCTCCTGAGGGTGCAGCACTCCTGCGGAATAGCACTTTTGTGTCAGGGTAAATTTTTGTGCTCAAGTTCTGGTGTGGACTAATGGCTGATACATAGATTACAACATTTCAAGAAGGCAGCTCACTACCACCTTCTCAAGGGCATTCAGGACTGAGCAATAAATGTATTCATCCTGTGAACAAATAAAATAAAAGACTGGCTAATATCAGTGCTCATTCGACTGAAAAATTTTGTAAGTTTGAGACTGACAAGAAAAGATGGATTGTTCTGAATTTGCAAAACCTGATCTCCGTCAGTAAATCAAGCTGATATTCTCAGAAATTATGAGGCACTCCTCTCACCAGCACTATTGTTTCAGGAATGGTTTGTATTTTTCTTCATGTCCATGTTTTTATCCATTGCATTAACAAAAACTGTCTACACACAGTTCAGTAATAAAAACTGACGAGGATGATGGTGAAGCTGAAAACTTACAGGAAATCTGATTTTGACCGCTCTCTAATTTACCTGCCGAGAAGATTTATAGTACAGTCCTTTCCATTTGGAGCAAGTCCCATTCTTGAGATGAAATCTATACAATATATAGCACTGCCTTATTGCTGTGAAAATTATTGAGTAATGATGGTAGGGATTTGAGCATATCAGTGGATTATAAAAATTCCTTTGAACACTGGAATCTCTTGATTTTGAAATTGAATACAGTTGGCTTGCTGTATTGAATATTTTGACTTTTCATGCATAATCCATAACACTCCTCGGCTAACTACATGTCCTTCATTCCTTTTCTATCCTCTCCACCTCTAACCTCCTGCATGAAACATCAAACACAAGAGTAAATCAGAAACATTAGCTTCTACCTGTACACTGTAGCCTCTGTCAGAATTTGTGATGACATGTCATCCTTGTTTCTCCCATTAGCCTGGCAGCTTTTCCCATTCACATCCCACTTGGCTTGTTTCTAGTTGTGCCTGTCTATCTGTAATGTGGTTTGATTTCCTAACAATGATGTCTTGTCTGGAAAGTGCCCTTACGTTCTAACTTGTTGATAATGTTTTTTGTTTACAATTCTGACTAGGGAAGCATGCCTTAATCATTAAACGTTTTCTTTTTTCTTATGTTGCTGGCAGACTAGCTGATTCCTTCCAACATTTTCTATTTTATTTATTTGAGTCCAAACAGCTGGTGTCTGAAGCAGAGACTCTCAGCAGGTTGCCTAGAGCACACTCTTAAGTGTTTAGGGAATTGTACTGGAATGAAGGTAAAGTAATTTAAAATGGGGAAATTACAAGGGCATGAAGTATTTTAATCAGGAGTGAAATATTTCATGATTTTAGGAACCTCATGAGGAAAGTGAGACTTTCAAAGAAAGATGTAGATCTGTCATTTATATGATATATTTCATACATCCTCAGAGGTACCCAAGGTATTTCACAGCCATTGGATTATTTTGAGGTGCAGTACTTATTTTTGTGGTTGCCAATTTGTACCCAGTCATAAGTTAATAAGTGATCAATTAATTGCTTTTGGCAGCGTTGATTGAAGGGTAAATGCTGTTATAATGACCACAAGAACCTTCTGCTCATTGCATATTTCTACCCTGAGACCTGGAGTATGTGAGACTTCAAGCCAGAAACTTCTCACTGAACATAGAGAGGTTGACTGCTACTTAGCCTTGCGTCAGTACTGGAGGTGTTCGTATACATGATACCTTCAATAACAAAACAGCTTCTGATGTGTTCAAGTCTTCTGGTATTGATGCGACAACTGTCTATACTTCACTTTGTTTGTTCAGAAATATAGGAAATTTGATTCTTGCTTTAAAAAATCGTCTAATTAATTGTTCTATTGACCTCATAAAAGATGCACAACCTCCTTTTACTCACTAAGCCAAAACCACCAAATAGCTCTGAAAAGTTCTGTAACATTTGCATTCTTCCTGTCATTTCATGTGACAGTCCTGTTTTAACACTCAGTGGGTGATCTCGCTATGGTTTGGAGGGAGGGACAGCCTGTCACATTGACTCTTCTGTATCTTTGCAGATGAAAACTAGGTGACTGAAATTCCAGGAATGATACCACGTAAAGTCACACACTGTTTCCTTTGGGTTTTAGAACATAGAACATTACAGCGCAGGACAGGCCCTTCGGCCCTCAATGTTGCACTGACCCGTGAAACCAATCTGAAGCCCCTCTAACCTACACTATTCCATTATCATCCATATGTTTATCCAATGACCATTTAAATGCCCTTAAAGTTGGCGAGTCTACTACTGTTGCAGGCAGAGCTTTCCACGGCCTTACTACTCTCTGAGTAAAGAACCTACCTCTGACATCTGTCCTATATCTATCACCCCTCAATTTAAAGCTATGTCCCCTTGTGCTAGCCGTCACCATCCGAGGAAAAAGGCTGTCACTGTCCACCCTATCTAATCCTCTGATCATCTTGTATGTCTCTATTAAGTCACCTCTTAACCTTCTTCTCTCTAACGAAAACAGCCTCAAGTCCCTCAGCCTTTCCTCATAAGACCTTCCCTCCATACCAGGCAACATCCTGGTAAATCTCCTCTGCACCCTTTCCAAATGCTTCCACATCCTTCCTGTAATGCGCCGACCAGAACTGTACATAATACTCCAAGTGCGGCTGCACCAGAGTTTTGTACAGCTGCAACATGACCTCACGGCTCCGAAACTGAATCCCTCTACCAATAAAACCTAACACACTGTACACCTTCTTAATAACCCCATCAACCTGGGTGGCAACTTTCAGGGATCTATGCACATGGACACGGAGATCTCTCTGCTCGTCCACACTACCAAGAATCTTACCGTTAGCCCAGTCCTCTGTATTCCTGTTACTCCTTCCAAAGTGAATCACCTCACACTTATCCACATTAAACTCCATTTGCCACCTCTCAGCCCAGCTCTGCAGCTTATCTATGTCCCTCTGTAACCTGCAACATCCTTCTGCACTATCCACAACTCCACCGACTTTAGTGTCATCCACAAATTTACTAACCCATCCTTCTACACCCTCATCCAGGTCATTTATAAAAATGACAAACAGCAGTGGCCCCAAAACAGATCATTGCGGTACACCACTAGTAACTGAACTCCAGGATGAACATTTCCCTTCAACCACCACCCTCTGTCTTCTTACAGCTAGCCAATTTCTGATCCAAACCGCTAAATCACCCTCAATCCCATGCCTCCATATTTTCTGCAATAGCCTACCGTGGGGAACCTGATCAAACGCTTTACTGAAATCCATATACACCACATCAACCGCTTTACCCTCATCCACCAGTTTGGTCACCTTCTCAAAGAACTCAATAAAGTTTGTGAGACATGAGCTACCCTTCACAAAAGCATGTTGAATATCCCTAAACAAAGTATTCCTTTCTAGATGATTATAAATCCTATCTCTTATAATCCTTTCCAACACTTTACCCACAACCGAAGTAAGGCTCACTGGTCTATAATTACCAGGGTTGTCTCTACTCCCCTTCTTGAGCAAGGGGACAACATTTGCTATCCTCTAGTCTTCTGGCACTATTCCTGTAGACAATGATGACATAAAGATCAAAGCCAAAGGCTCTGCAATCTCCTCCCTAGCTTCCCAGAGAATCCTAGGATAAATCCCATCCGGCCCAGGGGTCTTATCTATTTTCACACTTTCCAGAATCGCTAACACCTCCTCCTTATGAACCTCATTCCTGTCTAGTCTAATAGCCTGTATCTCAGTATTCTCCTCGACAACATTGTCTTTTTCCTGTGTGAATACTGATGAAAAATATTCATTTAGCGCCTCTCCTATCTCTTCGGACTCCAATCACAACTCCCCACTACTGTCCTTGACTGGCCCTAATCTTACTCTAGTCATTCTTTTATTCCTGACATACCTATAGAAAGCTTTAGGGTTTTCCTTGATCCTACCTGCCAAAGACTTCTCATGTCCCCTCCTGGCTCTTCTTATCTCTCTCTTTAGGTCCTTCCTGGCCAGCTTGTAACTCTCAAGTGCCCTAACTGAGCCTTCACACCTCATCTTTACGTAAGCCTCCTTCTTCCTCTTGACAAGAGATTCAACTTCTTTAGTAAACCACGGCTCCCTCGCTCGACCACTTCCTCCCTGCCTGACAGGTACATATTTATCAAGGACACACAGTAGCTGTTCCTTGAACAAGCTCCATATTTCAATTGTGCCCAGCCCCTGCAGTTTTCTTCCCCATCCTATGCATCCTAAATCTTGCCTAATCGCCTCATAATTGCCTTTCCCCCAGCTATAACTCTTGCCCTGTGGTATATACCTATCCCTTTCCATCGCTAAAGTAAATGTAACCGAATTGTGGCCACTATCACCAAAGTGCTCACCTACCTCCAAATCTAACACTTGGCCTGGTTCATTACCCAGTACCAAATCCAATGTGGCTTTGCCTCTTGTTGGCCTATCTACATATTGTGTCAGGAAGCCCTCCTGCACACATTGGACAAAGACTGACCCATCTAAAGTACTCAAACCATAGCATTTCCAGTCAATATTTGGAAAGTTAAAGTTCCCCATAACAACTACCCTGTTCCTTTTGCTCCTATCCAGAATAATCTTTGCATTCCTCTCCTCTACATCTCTGGAACTTTTTGGGGGCCTATAGAAAACTCCCAACAGGGTGACCTCTCCTTTCCTGTTTCTAACCTTAGCCCATACTACCTCAGTAGATGAGTCCTCGTCAAACGTCCTTTCTGCCACCATAATACTGTCCTTGACTAACAATGCCACACCTCCCCCTCTTTTACCACCTTCCATGATCTTTATGAAACATCTAAACCCCGGAACCTGCAACAACCATTCCTGTCCCTGCTGTATCCATGTCTCCGAAATGGCCACAACATCGAAGTCCCAGGTACCAACCCATGCTGCAAGTTCACCCACCTTATTCTGGATGCTCCTGGCGTTGAAATAGACACATTTCAAACCACCTTCCTGCCTGCCAGTACACTCCTGCAACCTTGAAACCTTATTCATGACCTCAGTACTCTCAACCTCCTGTATGCTGGAGCTACAATTCAGGTTCCCATCCCCCTGCTGAATTAGTTTAAACCCTCCCGAAGAGCATTAGCAAATTTCCCCCCCAGGATATTGATACCCCTCTGGTTCAGTTGTAGACCATCCCGTTTGTAGATGTCCCACCTACCCCAGAATGACCCCCAATTATCCAGGTATCTGAATCCCTCCCTCCTGCACCATCCCTGCAGCCGCGTGTTCAACTGCTCTCTCTCCCTATTCCTCGCCTCGCTAGCACGTGGCACGGGTAACAAACCAGAGATAACAACTCTGTTTGTTCTAGCTCTAAGCTTCCACCCTAGCTCCTTGAAATTCTGCCTTACATCCCCATCCCTTATCCTATCTATGTCGTTGGTGCCTATGTGGACCATGACTTGGGGCTGCTCCCCCTCCCCCTTAAGGATCCTGAAAACACGATCCAAGACATCACGGACCCTGGCACCTGGGAGGCAACACACCAACTGCGAGTCTCTCTCGTTCCCACAGAATCTCCTATCTGTCCCCTTAACTATGGAGTCCCCAATGACTAATGCTCTCCTCCTCTCCCCCTTTCCCTCCTGAGCAACAGGGACAGACTCTGTGCCAGAGACCTGTTCCCCATGGCTTACCCCTGGTAAGTCGTTCCCCCCAACAGTATCCAAAACGGTATACTTGTTATTGAGGGGAACGGCCACAGGGGATCCCTGCACTGTCTGCCTGTTCCCTTTCCGTCCCCTGACTGTAACCCATCTACCTTTTTCCTGTACCTGAGGTGTGACTACCTCCCTGTAACTCCTCTCAGTTACCCCCTCAGCCTCCCGAATGATCCGAAGTTCATCCAGCTCCAGCTCCCTAACACGGTTTCCGAGGAGCTGGAGTTGGGTGCACTTCCCACAGATGAAGTCAGTGGGGACACTAGTGGTGACCCTTACCTCCCATATTGTACAGGAGGAGCATGCAACTGCCCTAACATCCATTCCCACTGTTCTGAATTCCCAAACAGACTATTGAAAAAAAAAGAAAATCTAGTAACTTTACCAAATCAGTGCTCAGAACCTTTTTTATCTTTAAGTAGAGTGAGCAGAGGTGAATTCAGTGATGGTGTTTAAAAGAACAGTGCCTCTTCTTTGAGGAGTATGACAGGCTCCATTTCTGAATCACTCTGCTCTGAAAACTATGATCAGACTTCTAGAAAAGCTCTTACTGTATTCAATATTCTACACCCTCTTAAGGCCAATACACTGCCATCTCCTTCATTATCTATTTGCTTCCACAAATTCATTGGCTTTCTCTTGACAGGGCAGATTATGCTCAGAGGAGGAGAGCGTTGCATCCAGTTCTGAAGAAGGGTATAGACCCGAAACGTCAGCTTTCCTGCTCCTCTGATGCCGCTTGGCCTGCTGTGTTCATCCAGCTCTACACCTTCTAATCTCAGATTCTCCAGCATCAGCAGCTCCTACTACCCTTGTGGATGATATTGGTTTGAGAATCCAATTCCTGAGCCTGTGGCGAGTTCTGATACCTAGGGGTTTGGGTACCTGACCCCAGGGAACGCTGTCTGGTCCCCAGCACCCGCGCTGTTTGGATTGTGAGGGAGAAGCACCAACTTTCTCTTCACCCCGGCCCGACCCGCCATACAGCTGTTTTGAGCACTGAGAAAACCACACCCAACCACAGTTAAAATGCAGAGCTGTTACAGTCAGAGGCTTCAGCCTTGTGAGTGTGTTGCCTTCATGCCCCTGATCTCATCGCCATTGAGATTTTTCAGAATCTGGCAACTCACAGCCCCAGGCTACCTCTTCTCAGGAATAAGATTCAGCACATTGTCAAACATTCTTCAGCAATGGTGCTAACTTGAATTATTGCTTTTTTTTTCTTTATTCATTCATGGAATGCAGGTGTCACTGGCAAAGCCAGTATTTTATTGTGGATCCCTAATTAACGCTGAAAACTGAGAGGCATGCTAGGGTCATTTTCAGAGGGTGGTTAAGAGTCAACCACTTTTCTGTGCCTCTGGAGTCTTATGGACTTTGAAAGGATGGGGAATTTCCTTCCCTAAAGGACATTAGTGAACCAAATTGGTTTTTACAACAGTCGACAGTGGTTTCATTGTCACCAAGAGACTGAGACTTTATATGACAGATTTTATGTTCCTTTAAGGCAAAAATACTCAACAGAAAAGGTAAGAGAAGTGTGGGTCACAGGGGACATTAAAGATGGTGTTCAATCAAAGGAAGAGATGTATAAAGTTGCCCAAAAATGTTGTGCGCCTGAGGATTGGGAGGATTATAGAATTCAGCAGTGGAGGATAAAGAAAGAGAAAGTAGAATCTGAATGTAAAATAGGAAGAAACGAAGGATTGTGAAAGGTTCTGTGTTTTTTTTAAAATGAAAAAGAATGCCAAAGATAAATGTAGGTCCATTTTATATTAAGTTTATAATGGGAAAGAGGGAAATGACAGAAAAGCTTAATCAGCACTTTGCGTCTGTCTTCACAGAGGAAGACACAAGAAGCCTCTCTGAAATAATCAAGATCCAAGAGTCTTGTGAGAATATGGAACTGAAAGAAATTAGTATTAATATAAAAGTAGTACTGGAGAAAATAATGGGACTGAAAAATGCTAAATCCCCAGGATTAATGACTTTCACCCTGGAGCATTTAAGGAGATGGCTACAGGAATTGCAGATCCATTTGCAATCATGTTTGAAATTCTGTTGGTTCTGCAACATTTCGTGCAGATTTGGAGATTGTAAATGTATTCCCACTGTTTTAAAAAGCATAGAGAGAAACAAAGGGGAAACCACAGATCTGTTAGTTTGACATCAGTAGTAAGAAAAATGCTAGAACCTATTTTAAAAGACATGATTCTGGATATTCAGAAGATAATTGTTTTTTGAGCAGAATCAGTGTGAATTCACCAAGGGGAAATCGTGTATGATAAACTTGGTAGGATATTTTGAGGATGCTACTGACGGAGTCAATAGCAGAAACCAGTGGATGTGGGGGGGGTATTTGGATTTTCAGAAGGCTTTTGATACAGAAGAGGTTAGTAAACAGAATTCAAGTGCATGGTTTTGCAGTAAAATGCACCTGCATAGATTGAGGAGTGACTAGCAGGCCTAAAGCAAAGAACAGGATAAATGGGTCAGTCTCAGGTTGGTGGATCTAGGAGTTTGGGGCTGTCTATAAAGAGAGATTAAGGAGACTAATCCTTTATTCTCTGGAGTTTAGAAGAATGAGGGTGATCTCGTGGAAAGTTTCACCATTCTTAAAAGAACAGTAAATGGAGAAAGAATAATCCTCCAGCTGGAATCTATAAGACCATAAGAAATAGGAACAGCCCATCCAGCCATTTGAGCTGCTAAGCCATTCAATAGGATCCTGACTGAACTGAATTTAAATTCCAGCAGCTTCTATGGTGGGGTTTGAACCTATGTTGCCAGAGTATTAACCTCAGCATCTGGATTACTAGTCCATTGACATTACCCACTACTGACTGTTATATCCCCAACTGACTGTTTGTCAGTCTCTATCTCTGTCTTCTTACCTCTTGAACCAAACGTTTGGTTCACCTGGACATCTGACCTAATGTCTGTTGTTGGCTCAGAGTCACGTTTAGTTTGATAGTGATTCCAGCAAAATGCTTTGAGATCATTCATTGCATTAAAGATGCCATGCAAATGCAAGGTCATTATTGGCATAATCATTTTGGTTTTCTTTATTGTGATTTTATTGAAATGTGCCACAATCTGAGGAATTTTCTGATGACCTGAGTTCCATTAGTTGGTCTAAATTGGCCAAGAGCTGAACTGTAAATTTACTTTGATTTTGAAATCTGAGAAAAGATCATCCATCTATTAAAATTAAAATCAAAATCCTGCTGCACAGCTTTGCTAGTCATGGAATGAAGTGATATCAAGAGAAAAATGCTGATGACAATTTAACATTTGCAGTTGCATGCATTCAATGGCAATGTAAAATATTCTATTCTCATATTTTCATCAAATCTATTGCAATTAGTTGCACCAAATGGCTAGAAATATGTTCATAATCCGGTTTCAGTAGTTGGTTGACCATTCCATGTGGCCTGGATACACTACACTCAGCAACTTGATTTAGACCTGGGAATTTAGGTAACGTGTAGTTTGAAGGGTTTTTATTTAAAATTGATGGTTGCATAATTAAATCCATGTCCCAGGTAATGGATCAAAGTCATTCGTTTATTCTGCATATCAAAAACACAGATTGTATATAATTTAGATTCATGTTTGCCTTTGTTATACTTACTGAGAAAACATAATTGAGAAAATTATTGCAATTTATCACTGGAATAGACTCGTATAAAAACTTACTCCTCTGCCTTTTCTGCTAAATCATATTTTTCCAAAGAGATGACAAGTGAATCAGGTAACTTCGTAATATGTTCACAGTGAGCCATGATTGATGAAACATGCAAAGGCACAAGATGTTAATGATGAAATACTTGAAGCTCGTCTCAACAGAAGAGAGATGGAGAAACAGAGGGGTCTGGAAAGCAAGACGCAGTGCTTATGGCCAACACAGCTGAATTGCTCAACCACCTGGGGTTTTTAAAGAGGATGTAGAAGAAGCTGAAATTCAAGGAGCACACAGAACTCACAGGGTGGTAGATTAAAGAAGATTACCAAGATAGTGTGGGCTGAGGCCATGTAGTGACCTGAAAACAAGGACAAGCATTTTAGAATGGAAAGTTAGACCTGGATCCAGTTCAAGGAATGGGTGCACAGCCCCTGGTATAAGTAAGCATACGGAGTGTGGAGTTTTGGATAAGCAAAGGTTCATGAAGGATGGAAAATGGGAGGCCACCCAGGGCAGTATTAGGATAGTCAAGTCTCAGGGTAATATTATACAGACTGCTGCATGGTTTCCCAGCAGCTGGGGAGCGTGGCAGTGAAACAGATTGGTGAACTGCCAGCTCCCCAAAGGAAGTGGCTGCTTTTTGAGCCAGAAGGAGTAGGAATTCTCTTCACAGTCCTCTTGATCATAAGCTTATTTTTCCCCAGTTTGCATATCAGGATACAACTTCCTGAGGCTTGTTTTCCTCCCCTCGCACTGACCATGCTGTGAGTTTGGCTGGTTATTGGGCTGGAAAACAGAACTGCACAAAGTTAAATGAGTTCCTGCTGTTGAGACTGGCAGGATTCCCCCCATCCCCAGCCTTGTTGAGAATATTGGACATTTGTGACCAAACCTGCCCCTTCCTGTGAGTAAGCAGTCATTGTTGTGGCGTTATGTTCAGAACATAGTAAGTACGGTGACAAGCTTGCTACTGTCAGTTAAAGTTCTTAAAAGTTTGATAAAGCTGAGTTAAGCAGAGAGAAACAAAGCGACTGTTATTTTATAGGAAATGATCTGGAAAACTGGCAGGTTCTCATGCGTGTTACATTGCTCATCAGTTGGAGGCGTCTTACATCTGATTCAAAACTAATGAAAGACCAGCTCGCCAAAGTAGGCTCACACCATTTCTCACAAACTGAATTCTACTGAGACCAGGCCTTAAACCAGTTACATTTCAGATGTCAGAGCAACATGTAGATCATGTCAGTTGGATATCATAGTACTAGTCTCTTGTGATGTACAAATGTGGCTTCAGAAAACTCTGAAACAGTTTTAATTGGGTTTTCTCCAGTGAGTCATTTTTTTTAACATTGGTACCTGCAAAGTGTCAGTGTTCTGAATTGAAACAATTAAAAAAGCCAAGGATCTTTTCTGTTGTTGACTCACATCCACTTCAAATCATTGAGTTGCCTTGAGCTGGATTATTAGAATGTTGTTATTTTTCAACTAGAAAGTAATCCATTGTTTTTATCTCCACAGTGATGTACAGCCGACTGGGGAACCTGCAAGTAAGGCACGGTCAAAGGTCGTCTCTAAGTTTTCTAGATTGAGCAGGACTCACCCCAGGGAGACACGAAATCCTGAGCCTCAGAGTGGTGACCTTTGACCTGTGAACTGACAAAAGATTCCAGCGTACACCCCTTTATGTGAAACATCAGATAACCTTTCAATACACAGCTGAGTTAAGCCAAGGAAGATAGAGTGACAGTGTTACGTCGCGGGAAATGATTTTGAAAGCTGTCAGGTTCTCATGGATCTTGTACATTGTTAGTAATTTGGAATGCGTTATTCGCTTCATAGAAATATAAGTATAGGATAAGACTCCCTTTCACTTGCACAGTTTGAAATGTTTACAGTCTGTATTGATTATTTATTGTGGTGGCACAATTGGAACATTTATTTGTTACATTTTTGCCTTAATTCCTATTGCCCTTGCCCAGGCACCAAAAATATGTCAGCTTCTTTGTGTTCACTTGTTGAGCATATTAATGACCACTCCTGTGTCTATAGACTGCCTCTGAGGGGATTAAAAATTTCTGCACCAATTTACAAAAGCACTGTTACTGAATTTCACATCGTTTGGATGGCAGATAAATATCAACAAGAAAAAACTTCAAGCCAGATGTAATTTATTGACATTGAGAGTTGCTAAGTGCTGTTTCTTCTTTCACCACTTCTTTTAAAAAAAATGGATTGAGTATGAGTTTTATTTTGTTAACAGACTCTTCAATACGAACTGCAAACCATTTAATCAGAACCCAGTTTTTTTTAAAATATAAAATGTGCATAGTTTCCAAGTCTGAAATTCATTATAATCACCTGGTTCTAGTCTCACAATTTAAATGCCAAATTTTGTTCTTTAAGCAGGTCTGATCAGTCATTGCACATTTATATTGTTATAGGCTGTGAAATGACGGCAGCTGCATTAATGAAGGTCTTGTCCACTCACATTAATTCTTCTGAGAGTGTGGTAAGGTTCACAGTAATAAAATGCTTCTCATGCACAAATAATGACTAATTCAAAGACACAGATATTAACAATAGCATTTTAACTTTGTTCTAAGATTTTTACAAAATAATAACTGAAACGTCAATTCTCAGTAAGGAAGGGGAATCAATACAGAATTGTCACTGTTGCACAAAGCTACAACTGGCATTCCGTACTCGACTCGCCATTCCTAGTGAGTGAAGGTGTAATTGAGACACCACAGTTGGAACACTTTACTATCTGCCAATGTAGAAAATGTTTCTTTTAATCATAGAAAATCAATAAACAGTATTGTTTTCCAAATGAGACACAGCAGTCTTAAAATTAATGTGGAAACAAACAAGTCCAAAACAACTTTAAAATTTAATTCTGCTTGTATCACTTTCTGGAAACGGTATTGTTGGTTTGGAATATTTTAGATCCATCTTTATGCTTTCAGTTTTACATTTTTAATTAACTTGTATAAAGTTCACTGTAATTCCTCCATTTAACAAGCAAATGCTAAAGTCTAAGGTGATTTTCTTCAACGTTAGGCTTACAAATTCTACCAAAAATGCATATTTGCTACAGTTACTTACTGTCAAAGTTTATGCCTCTATAAATGTGAATTGTGTGAATTGCAATGCGAGAAAATTCTTCTCCTCTTGAATGCCTTATTAGCTGTTACATTAACAGTTTAGTCTTCCTGCTTCAGAACTTTCTGACCAAACAAGACCCAGTCATAATTCACCTTGGATAACATTCTTGCCAGAATTGGAACATCAGACCACAATAATCTTTTGTCCCTCTATTTCTTCTCTTCCATCAACTGTCAAATTCTTGAAGTTTCCCAAAAGCAAACCAAGTGTAATAACCTCATTGTTGATACTGTTGCTGGCCTTTCACATCTCCATTCAACCCTGTTATCAGTCTTCAGCATTCTTACAGCCCACTTCAGCCGTAGCATTCCACTAATCCATTTAGCTGCCCATCTCAGTTGTTTTCACTGAAAGCTCTCAATCATCTTCCATCACATTTTACGTTCATCATCCAACAGGTTTGTGAACAGGCTTATCTGTTCAATTGTATACAGTTCTTGGTGAAAATAAATGTAAGTGCAGTGACAGGGAACTGGAGAGAGCTAACAGTAGTGGTGCTGACATTTCCTATACACTGTTTTGGTGATTAATTACTTAGGAAGAAGTTAAAGTCATCTGCTCCTTTGCTCAGTTGTACATAAACCAGATTAGACGTGATATTAAATAAATTAGTCTCTATCCTGTCAACCTGTGGGGAATGTAACATTCAAAGTTGTATTTAGCGCTGCTGTTAGATTTTAATTTTTTATTAGAAATTCATTGAGAAAAGTGTTTCATTACAACTGCTTCTGACAAGGCCATTTACAAGATAAATGCTACATGGACCAAAATGTGTGTGGGGATATAATGCAATGTAACTTTTAACAGTGGAAGTATATACATACAGGACTGTCAGTTCAGAGATTAAACATTAATTGTGCCAGCAATCAAAGAGATGTCCTGTTAAAAGTGCTTTCTCTTACCTATGGGACCATGAAAACAAACTTAAGAATAATTAATAAATATGCATGATCATGATAAAATATAAGGTGCTGACATTTTTGTTATATTTTCGATATGTCACTAGGTTTGCAGTAGTGGAACGATCAGAGAATCTGATAGATTGGTTTGTGAAATTCTATGTATAGATCTTGCCATGTGAAAATTTAATGTTCACTCTAAAATCATTAAAGGGCAGGGAAAATCTAAAGGGAGGACATTCTGTTCTAAATATTCCCTTTGAGCCATGTACTAGTGAACTATAGAGTAATAAATACATCACTTTTCACGCAATCATGCAGATACTTAATTTGCCGTGTTTTCTCAACTCTTGTAATTGATTCAGTTACAAGGAAGAAGCCTGTGTATTTCCAGATCTAAACTGTTCATTTCAGTGGGAATGATGATCACCCTGGGAACTGATCCCAAACATACAACAATAAATTCCATTGGCTGGATGATGCCATAGATTCAAATGTTGCAAAGTTTTTCAGAACTAGGTTACTGAAAGTTGACTATCTGGTTGGTTAGAAGGTCTGGCCCCTATTGATATATTTTTGTTAGACCAACTTAAATGATTATTTTGAGCAGAAAAATTCCTCCCATACCGGGACTATATGGACAGGACATGGTCATTCCCCTTGTCACTTATAAACTTTGTCTGTATTGTAAAGTTTATTTTCTCTAAATAATACACTGCAGAAATCAGCTTTAATTGATTCACGATTATTCCTGTAGAATTGTATAGAAACTTTTCCATCCTTTTGGCTTGTCATAGAGTCATAGGCTAATACAGCATGGAAACAGGTCCTTCGCCCAAACTGGTCCATGCTGACCATGGTGCGCACTCAGCTAGTTCCATTTGCCCATATTGGCCCATATCCCTCTAAACCCTTCCCATCCATGTATCTATCCAAATGTTTTTTAAATGTTGTTATTGGACCTGCCTCAACTACTTTCTCTGGCTGCCCATTCCATACACGCACCACTCTCTGTGTGAAGAAGTTGCCCCTCAGGTCCTTCTTAAATCTTTCCCCTCTCACCTTAAACCTATGCTCTCTAGTTTTTGATTCTCCATTCCTGGGAAAAAGACTATATGCATCCATCCTATCTATGCCCCTCATGATTTTATACACCTCAATAAGATCACCCCTCATTCTCCTATGTTCCAAGGAATACAGTCCTATCCTTGCCAATGTCTCCCTGTAACTCAGGCCCACTAGTCCTGGCAACATCCTCGTAAATGTTCTTTGCACACTTTCCAGTTTAACTATGTCTTTCCTTATAACAGGGCGACCAAAACTGGACACAATACTCCAAATGCAGCCTCACCAACGACTTATACAACTGTAACATAACATCGGCCGATGAAGGCCAGCATACTAAATGCCTTCTTCACCACTCTGTCTACCTGTGACGTCGCTTTCAATGAACAATGTACTTGTACTCCTAGGTCCATCTGTTCCACAACACTCCTGAGGACCTTACCATTTACTGTATAAGTCCTACCCTGGTTTGATTTTACAGTTATCTGCATTGAATTGCATTTGCCAATCCTCAGCCCACTTCCCCATCTGATCAAGATCCCTTTGTAATTTTTGATAATCTTCCTCACTATCAATGATACCTCCTAATTTTGTATCATCCGCAAACTTACTAATCATGCTTTGTACATTCACATCCAGATCATTTATGTAAATAACAAAGGTCCCAGCACCAACCCCTGTGGCACACCACCAGTCACAGGCTGAGAAACAACCTTGAACCATCACCCCCTGCTTTGTACCATTGAGCCAATTTTGGAGCCAATTTTGAATCCAATTAGCTAGTTCTCCCTGGATCCCATGTGACCTAACCTTCATGACTAGCCTGCCATGCGGGACCTTGTCAAAGGCCTTACTAAAGTCCAGATAGGCAACATCCACTGCCCTATCCTCATCCATGGAGAGAGAGCAAGCTAACGTTGCGAGTCTAGAGTCGAGACTCGCAACGTTAGCTTGCTCTCTCTCCATGGATGCTTCTGATCTGCTATGATTTCCAGTATTTGTTGTTTTCATGTCTATAAGTTATATTACCGTGGTATCCCAGGGGGACTGTCAGAGTTCTATTATGGAATATATATGTCTTCTATGTAATATGCGTAAAATGGCCGTTTTTAAGACATGTCAAGTGACTCATCACCATTTCAGCTTAAAGTATACGTTTGCAGCAATGTTGTCTGAAGTAGTTGTTGCTAATGCTAGTATCAGCAAAGCACGGGGGTGACATTAAAAAATTATGGGCTTTGAATAAAGGATTTTTGGAAAACAACATTCTGTAAACATTTAATCAGATTTATCAAACCATTCACAGCTTCCAGTTATTGATGCTAATAGTTTACAACCATTGTAACAACGGGGATGAAAATAAATCAGATGTTCATGGCTAATTGCACTTCCTGATCTCTGACAGCAATCACTTTACATTCACTGATGCCATGCATTTCTTGTTAGTCTCTTGTGATTTGGAGCAATTTTGAATTTGCATTCAACGCTTATATTTTAGTTTAATGTAATTTTATATTTTACCATATCGTTCAGTGCCTATGTTTTCCGAATAAGACTGACCTTTGACTTACTTGGGAAATGAAATAATGACATTAGAAGTAACTCAGAGAAGGTTCATACAACGAATATCTGCGATGAAGGGATATCTGAGGAAAGAGTGGACAGGTTTTGCCTGTATCTATTGGACTTTAGAGGAACGAGAGGTGATCTTATTGAAATGAAAGATCCAAAGGAAAACTGACAGGATGTGTGTTTCCCTTTATGGGAGAGACTAGAATTAAGAGACATGGTTTAAAAATAATTGATACCTCGCTTAAGACAGAGATGAAGTGATTTTTTTGTTCACCTGGAGAATTATTCTCTCGATAGAGCAGTGGAGACAGATCATTAGACATTTTTAAGGCTGAATTTGATGCATTTTTGATTGACAAAGGACTTGAGGGGTAGAGAGGAAAGTGAAGTTGAGGCCACAATCAGATCAGCCGTGATCTTCTTGAATGGTGGAGCAGACCCAAGGGGCCAAATCTTGCTCCAGTTTGTATGGATATAAAACAGAGCTGCTCTGAGAAAACTGGAAATCAGACTGAAGTAGACAGCTTGATGCTCTAAGCTGGTTTTAATATCTTCCGCTTGCTTGTTTTGTCAGTGATTTTAACAGACTGTAAGATAAAGAGGTTTCAGAAGGCAAATGAAGTTGCAACAAATAAAAAATATTGTGTGATTTTTGCCTCATAAGTACATCAGGTATTCTTTAAGGTAACATGTTGAATCCCCACTAGCTAAATAATGAAAAGTAGCTTATAAAGTTAATCGTCCTCACATATGAATTGTTAAATTCTGCTGAGCATTTTGAGGACGATATTGATTGTCTGGGAGCACAGAAACAGGCATTTCAATCTAACCAATCCATGCCAGCGTTCATGCTCCATTCGAGCTTCTTTGAATTTTCTTCTCATTGAAACTTGCCACTTCTCCCTTGTGCGTTTCTACTTTCCCCATCTCAACGGAAGTGGTCGCCTATCTGCCACTGAAGTCTTCATTGAAGTCATGGAGCCCCATCCGAATGCTAGTCAAAGAGATGTACAGCACAGAAGCTGACCCTTCGATCCAATTTGTCCATGCCGACCAGATATCCTAGATAAATCCAGTCCCATTTGCCAGCATTTGGCCCATATCCCTCTAAATCCTTACTATTCATATACCTGTCCAGATGACTTTTAAATGTTGTAATTTTACCAGCCTCCTCCATTTCCTCTGGCAACTCATTCTGTACACGCACCACCCTCTGTGTCAAAAAGTTGCCTGTTAGGTCCTTTTTAAATCTTTCCCCTCTCACCTTTAACCTATGCCCTCT
This sequence comes from Ginglymostoma cirratum, assembly GCA_024137785.1. Lineage (NCBI taxonomy): Eukaryota > Metazoa > Chordata > Chondrichthyes > Orectolobiformes > Ginglymostomatidae > Ginglymostoma > Ginglymostoma cirratum. The sequence continues at coordinate 4,722,773 of JAHRHZ010000023.1, forward strand.
AGTTTTGGAATCTCCCACTCCAGTGAAAAGACCTTGTCTATTTACCTTAGCTGTGCACGTCATAATTTTATTAACCACTATAAGATTACTCCTCAGCTTCCAACACTCCAGGGAAAATGGCCCCAGCCTATTCAGCTTCTCCCTATAGCGCAACCCTCCAACCCTGGCAACATCCTTGTAAATCTTTTCTGAACCTTTCAAGTTTCACAATGTCCTTCCTATGGTAGGGTGACCAGAATTGCATGCAGTGTTCCAAAAGTGGCCTAACCAATGTCCTGTACAGACACAACATGACCCGCCAACTCATATACTTAGTGCACTTTCCAATAAAGGCAAGCGTACCAAATGCCGCCTTAACTATACTATGTACCTGCAACTCCACTTTCAAGAAACATTGAACCTGCACTCCATGGACTCTTTGTTCAGCAACACTCCCCAGGACCTTACCATTAAGTGTATAAGTTCTGCCCTGATTTGCCTTTCCAAAATACAGCACCTCACATTTATCCAAATTAAACTCCATCTGCCACTCCTTGGCCCATTGACCCATCTGATCAAGATCCCACTGTACTCTGAGGTAACCTTCTCGACTGCCCACTACACCTCCAATTTTGCTGTCATCTGCAAACTTACTAACCAAGGCAGACAGCAACTGGCAAGTCGGAACTGGGTTAGGGTGGGATATGAGGGAAAAGGTCAGTAAGGATCAGGCAGTGCTTGGGCACTGAATTCTGAAAGCTGGCTGGATGTGGATGCTGTGAACATCTTGCAGCTGGTTAGTGGTTGAATTAATAGTAGCAGGGTGCCAGATTTTCTTCATGTATTCTTACTCCTTCAAAACTCATGAAGGAAAGCTTACCTTAGAGGATTTCATTGTCTTCCTAACTTGACACGAATGGCTGCACTCAAATAAGTTAAAACAGCTTGTAGTTCTTAAGGCAAAGGGATCAAAGACTATAGGAGAAAGCGGGAACAGAGGACTGAGTTGGATGTTCAGCCATGATCATATTGAATGGCAGAATAAGTTTGAAGGGCTGAATGGCCTACCCCTTCACCTATTTTTCATGTTCCTGGGTTCACGTGTAGGTTGTTTGATTTTAAATTTGTGTTATTAGAAAGGTTTCTTCTGGAGTTCTAAGAATCCAAATTTACTGATCCACAAACCAGAAGTATTGAATGAAGAATCAGCAGAAGGGCACAGAAAATGAAACTGCCTCATTTTAAATGAATCTTTACTGTCAAATTGGGAGATTTAAAGTTTCTCTTCAGCAAGTTATTGTCACGTGCCAGTCTTCATTATCCATGTTTTTAATGACATTTTTCTCAAGCAGGAAAAAAGGTTTTTGAAAAATTGTTTGCATTGAAATTTTGAGATTTGTCAGTTTGGAGTTGACCATTTTCAGCCACTTTGTCAAAATCAATGAATAATGCCCTTCAGCCCATCTGGTCTGTACTGCCAAAGTTACACTAGATCTGCACTAGTCCCACTTCCCAGCACTACAGCCATTGCCTTGAATTGTCCCATTCAAATTTCATACTTCATTGACTGAGGAATTTAACATAGAGCAGTGTAGCTTTTAGTAACTATCTTGGGTTTTAGATTAATCAAATACAAAAATATTTATCTTGGGTGACCCTGAATATTTTGCTGCAGTTGTTCTTTTTCTTAGACTTTTTTTGAGAAATTAGCAGACGCCTGCTGTTTTTATCCAGGTACAGAATTATTCTGCGCCAGAGGCCAGGATGCTGATATGTTAATGTCACTGTACTACACCATAAGATGGAATTTAATTTTAATTATTAATTACAAAATAAACATGCTTCAGAAAACTTTGATAGGAAAGCAGCGTGCAGATAAATTCTAATTTGGTTACAGTGCCACAGCTTCTTACTTCCTTCAGTCAGTTTTCTGAATCGTCCAACACCTGGGGGTAAATGGGAGTGAAATCAACTTTTGGCAACCACATGAAATTACGGGTGAGTTGGGACGAGGTTTATACTGGTGTCAAATGGTGCAAGAACCTAAGAAAAAGATATTTTTTTAAAGGCTGTAATGTCACCTTCCTCCATATTAAACTGATTTGAATTAAATAAGATTGGCTTTTATGAAAGCACATAAAAGAATGTTACTAGTTAGAAATTGACATCAGGACAATCATGATCTGTAAGAAGAACAGATGGATTAATAGGGGGAGGCAATGGCCTACTGATATTATTGCTGGACTGTTAATTCAGACTCAGATAATGTTCTGGGGACCCAGGTTCAAATCCCACCATGGCAGATGGTGGAATTAAAGAGTCTAATGATGACCATGAATCCATTGTCAATTGTCAGGAAAATCCCATCTGGTTCACTAATGTCTTTTAGGGAAGGAAACTGCTGCCCTTACCAGTCTGGCGTGGATGTGACTCCAGACCCACAGCAATGTGGTTGACTCTTAACTGCCCACTGGGCAATTAGGGATGGGCAATAAATGCTGCCTAACCAGCGATGTCCTCATCCTGTGAATAAAAAAAACACACTTCATTAATATTGCTTTTATTTTTGAGAAGTGTTCTTGAAACATTATTTCCCTTTTTTACAATGTTGAGTGAAAACTGTGTATCTCTAGCATTTTCTGATTTGATTCCATCATCTTCTGATTTATTTTAAATTCCTCTTTCAACATGCTTTCAGGGAATCTTATTTCATAGTGACGCGTAGTTAAACTTCAGTCAGGCTTTTTTATATTAGATACTTTTGCATATATTTAAACTGTTGACTTTTTCTACTAAATTGGAAACATTTAATTACATTCAGTTGAAGAATTTGATTTCTAACTTCTCAAGGAAGGTGCAAGACTGAGAAATTATTTGGTCATTGTCTTCTTTGATTTTTTTTCATCTTTTTCAAAAGTTGATGAAGATGCTATATATCTGTCTTGTGTCTGTAATGTGTACACTATAACTATTCATACACTGAGGAAATCCAGTTAATCATTAACAGGTATAAGAGATATACAAGGTGTAGAGCTGGATGAACACAACAGGCCAAGCAGCATCAGAGGAGCAGGAAGGCTGACGTTTTGGGCCTAGACCCTTCTTCAGAAGTGGGGGAGGGGAAGGGGATTCTGAAATAAATAGGGAGAGAGGGGGAGGCGGATAGAAGATGGATAGAGGAGAGGATAGGTGGAGAGGAGACAGACCGGTCAAAGAGGCGGGGATGGAGCCAGTAGAGGTGAGTGTAGGTGGGGAGGTAGGGAGGAGATAGGTCAGTCCAGGGAGGACGGACAGGTCAAGGGGGCGGGATGATGTTAGTAGATAGGAGATGGGGGTGGGGCTTGAGGTGAGAGGAAAAGCAGGTTAGGGAGGTGGAGATGAGCTGGGCTGGTTTTGGGATGCGGTTGGGGGAGGGGAGATTTTGAAGCTTGTGAAATCCACATTGATGCCATTGGGCTGCAGGGTTCCCAGGCTGAATATGATTTGCTGTTCCTGCAGCCTTCGGGTGGCATCACTGTGGCATTGTAGGAGGCCAAGGATGGACATGTCATCTGCAGAATGGGAGGGGGAGTTGAAATGGTTCGCGACTGGGAGGTGCAGTTGTTTGTTGCGAACCGAGCATAGGTGTTCTGCAAAGCGGCCCCCAAGCCTCCGCTTGGTTTCCCCGATGTAGAGGAAGCCACAACGGGTACAGTGGATGCAGTATACCACATTGGCAGATGTGCAGGTGAACATGTGCTTGATGTGGAAAGTCTTCTTGGGGCCTGAGATGAGGGTGAGGGGGGAGGTGTAGGGGCAGGTGTAGCAGTTCCTGTGGTTGCAGGGAAAAGTGCCGGGTGTGGTGGGGCTGGAGGGGAGTGTGGAGCGAACAAGGGAGTCACAGAGAGAGTGGTCCCTCTGGAAAGCAGATAAGGGTGGGGAGGGAAAAACGTCTTTGATGGTGGGGTCGGATGGCAGATGGCAGAAGTGTCGGAGGATGATGCGTTGGATCCGGAAGTTGATGGGATGGAACGTGAGGATGAGGGGGATTCTTTTTTGGTTGTTATTGCGGGGACGGGGTGTGAGGGATAAGTTGCGGGAAATGCGTTCTTGACCGCTGCGGGGGGGAAGTTGCGGTCCTTGAAGAATGAGGACATCTGAGATGTACGTGAGTGGAATGCCTCATCCTGGGAGCAGATGCGGCGGAGGCAAAGGAATTGGGAATAGGGGATGGCATTTTTGCAGGAAGGTGGATGGGAGGAGGTGTATTCCAGGTAGCCGTGGGAGTCAGTGGGCTTGAAATGGATATTGGTTTCTAGGTGGTTGCCGGAGATGGAGACAGAGAGGTCCAGGAAGGAGAGAGAGGTATTAGAAATGGTCCAGGTGAACTTAAGGTTGGGGTGGAAGGTGTTGGTGAAGTGGATGAACTGTTCAGGCTCCTCGTGGGAGCACAAGGCGGCGCCGATACAGTCATCAATGTAACGGAGGAAGAGGTGGGGTTTAGGGCCAGTGTAGGTACGGAAGAGGGATTGTACCACGTAAGCTACAAAGAGGCAGGCATAGCTTGGGCCAATGCAGGTACCCATGGCCACTCCCTTTGTCTGTAGGAAGTGGGAGGAATTGAAAGAGAAGTTGTTGAGGGTGAGGACGAGTTCGGCTAAGTGGATAAGGGAGTAGTGGATGGGGACTGATCAGGCCAGCGGGACAGGAAGAAGCAGAGGGACTTTAGGCCCTCTGTATGGGGAATGCAGGTGTATAGGGACTGGACGTCCATGGTAAAGATGAGGTGTTGGGGACCAGGGAATTGGAAGTTCTGGAGGAGGTGGAGGGCGTGGGTAGTGTCACGGACGTAGGTAGGGAGTTCCTGGACCAAGGGGGAGAAAATGGAGTCCAGATAGGTGGAGATAAGTTCGGTGGGGCAGGAGCAGGTGGAGACAATGGGTCGACCAGGGCATTCAGGTTTGTAGATTTTGAGAACGAGATAGAAGCCAACGATGCGGGGTTGGGGAACGATGAGGTTGGAGGCTGTGGGTGGGAGGTCACCTGAAGTGATGAGGTTGTGGATGGTTTGGGAGATGATGGTTTGGTGGTCGGGATGGGGTTATGATCAAGGGGCTGGCAGGAGGAGGTGTCGGAGAGATGGCACCTGGCCTCGGCGATGTAGAGGTCAGTGCGCCATACTACAACTGCGCCTCCCTTGTCCATGGGTTTTATGGTGAGGTTGGGATTGGAGCGGAGGGCTGCACGTTCTGTGGTTGAAAGGTTGGAGTGGGTGAGAGGGGTGGAGAGATTGAGGCGATTGATGTCTCGACGGCAGTTGAAGATGAAGAGGTCGAGGGAGGGTAGGAGCCTTGGGGTGGTGTCCAGGAGGAGGGGGTGTGTTGGAGGCGGGAGAAGGGGTCAGTAGAGGGCGGGTTAGACTCACAGTTGAAGAAGTAAGTGCAGAGGCGGAGGAAACACTGCTCTATGTCCAAGCGTGAGCGGTATTCATTGATGTATGGGTGGAGGGGGACAAAGGTGAGCCCTTTACTGAGGACTGACCGTTCGTCCTCAGTAAGGGGGAGGTCTCGGGGTATGGTGAAGACTCGGCACGGCTCAGTGTTGCTGTCGCCTCTGGAGCTGCTGGCTGTGGAGGCGGTGGGCGGAGTTGTGTCAGTGTTGGCGGTGGGCGGAGGAGCGTCGGCTGTGGGCAGAGTTGCGTCGGCATCGCTGGTGGGCGGACCACCGTCGGCAGTGGACGGAGCGGGGTAGGCGGCGGCAGCAGCAGCGGTGACGGTAAGTGCGTCCTCAGTGTCTGTGGTGTTGGCCTCGGAGACGGAGGCGGTGGCTTCAGCAGCGATGACGTTCGCTGTCCCAGAAGTGGTGTACCCGGTAGTGGAGGATGTGACGTCATCCATGGTTGCTCCAACAGTGATCACATGGCCAATGGCGGCGGGTACATTGTGGGGAAGGTCTTGGGTAGGTTGGGGATTTGGGAGGTGGGGGAAGCCCGTTTTGGGTGGTAGGCACCAGTAAGTTTACTGTACTTACGGTTTTTTGTGCCCAATAAAGCTGAGTAGAATTGTGAGTTCAGGTTGTGGATCCTATGAAGAATTACAAACAGGAGAGGTCCTTTGCAGGTCTGGGAGAGGGAGGCTCTGAGCTGGGGTAGGCTAGATTGTAGTGCCTGGAGATGCCTGCGCATTGCTGCAAGTGTGTGTTTCAGGAGTCGCAGGGAGAAACGCTTCTGAAGGGTGTCAATGTTCTGAATGTAGAAATTGTCACTGTTCGGGCCAAATTGGGAAGGCCTTAATGCAGATGCCGACATGGCTCCGCCCACTGCCTCCACAGCCAGCAGCTCCAGAGGAGACAGCAACACTGAGCCCTGCCGAGTCTTCACCATCCCCCCAAACCTCCCCCTTACTGAGGACGAACGGTCAGTCCTCAGTAAAGGGCTCACCTTTGTCCCCCTCCACCCACACATCAACGAATACCGCTCACGTTTGGACATAGAGCAGTTTTTCCGCCGCCTCCACCTCCGCACTTACTTCTTCAACTGTGAGTCTAACCCTCCCTCTACTGACCCCTTCTCCCGCCTCCAACACACCCCCTCCTCCTGGACACCACCCCAAGGCCTCCTACCCTCCTTTGACCTCTTCATCTTCAACTGCCGTCGAGACATCAATCGCCTCAATCTCTCCACCCCTCTCACCCACTCCAACCTCTCCCCCGCAGAATGCGCTCCCTCCGCTCCAATCCCAACCTCACTATAAAACACGCGGACAGGGAGGTGCAGTTGTAGTATGGTACACTGACCTCTACATCACCGAGGCCAGGTGCCAACTCTCCGACACCACCTCCTACTGCCCCCTTGATCATGACCCCATCCCTGACCACCAAACCATCATCTCCCAAACCATCCACAACCTCATCACTTCAGGTGACCTCCCACCCACAGCCTCCAACCTCATCGTTCCCCAACCCCACATCGCCCGCTTCTATCTCCTTCCCCAAATCCACAAACCTGAATGCCCTGGTCGACCCATTGTCTCCGCCTGCTCCTGCCCCACTGAACTTATCTCCACCTATCTGGACTCCATTTTCTCCCCCTTGGTCCAGGAACTCCCTACCTACGTCCATGACACTACCCACGCCCTCCACCTCCTCCAGAACGTCCAATTCCCCGGTCCCCAACACCTCATCTTTACCATGGACGTCCAGTCCCTATACACCTGCATTCCCCATGCAGATGGCCTAAAGCCCCTCCGCTTCTTCCTGTCCTGCAGGCCCAACCAGTCCCTCTCCACTGACACCTTCATCCGCTTAGCTGAACTCGTCCTCACCCTCAACAACTTTTCTTTCAATTCCTCCCACTTCCTACAGACAAAGGGGGTGGCCATGGATACCCGCATGGGCCCAAGCTATGCCTACCTCTTTGTAGGTTATGTGGAACAATCCCTCTTCTGTACCTACACTGGCCCTAAACCCCACCTCTTCCTCCGTTACATTGATGACTGCATCGGCGCCGCCTCGTGCTCCCACGAGGAGCTCGAACAGTTCATCCACTTCACCAACACCTTCCACCCCAACCTGAAGTTCAACTGGACCATCTCCAACACTTCTCTCTCCTTCCTGGACCTCTCTGTCTCCATCTCGGGGAACCACCTAGAAACAGATGTCCATTTCAAGCCCACTGACTCCCACAGCTACCTGGAATACACTTCCTCCCACCCACCCTCCTGCAAAAATGCCATCCCCTATTCCCAATTCCTTCGCCTCCGCCGCATCTGCTCCCAGGATGAGGCATTCCACTCCCGTACATCTCAGATGTCCTTGTTTTTCAAGGACCGCAACTTCCCCCCCCCCACCGCAGTGGTCGAGAACACCCTCGACCGTCTCTCCCACATTCCCCATAACTCGTCCCTCACACCCCCTCCCCGCAATAATAACCAAAACAGAATCCCCCTCGTCCTCACGTACCACCCCACCAACCTCCGGATCCAATGCATCATCCTCTAACACTTCCGCCATCTGCAATCCGACCCCACCACCAAAGACATTTTCCTCTCCCCACCCTTATCTGCTTTCCAGAGGGACCACTCTCTCTGTGACTCCCTTGTTCGCTCCACACTCCCTTCCAGCCCCACCTCACCCGGCACTTTTCCCTGGAACCGCAGGAAGTGCTACACCTGCCCCTACACCTCCCCCCTCACATCCATCCCAGGCCCCAAGAAGACTTTCCACATCAGGCAGATGTTCACCTGCACATCTGCTAATGTGGTATCCTGCATCCACTGTACCCGTTGTGGCCTCCTCTACATCGGGGAAACCAAGCGGAGGCTTGGGGGCCGCTTTGCAGAACACCTATGCTCGGTTCGCACTAAACAACAGCACCTCACAGTCGCGAACCATTTCAACTCCCCCTCCCATTCCGCAGACGACATGTCCATCCTGGGCCTCCTGCAATGCCACAACGATGCTATCCAAAGTTTGCAGGAACAGCAACTCATAATCTGCTTGGGAACCCTGCAGCCCAATGGTATCAATGTGGACTTCACAAGCTTCAAAATCTCCCCTCCCGCTACCGCATCCCAAAACCAGCCCAGCTCGTCCCCGCCTCCCTAACCTGTCCTTCCTCCCACCTATCCCCTCCTCCCACCTCAAGCCCCACCCCCATCTCCTACCAACTAACATCATCCTGCTCCCCCCCCTCCCCCCGACCTGTCCGTCCTCCCTGGACTGACCTATCACCTCCCTACCTGCCCACCTACACTCACCTTTACTGGCTCCATCCCCACCTCTTTGACCGGTCTGTCTCCTCTCCACCTATCCTCTCCTCTATCCATCTTCTATCCGCCTCCCCCTCTCTCCCTATTTATTTCAGAACCCCCTTCCTATCCCCCATTTCTGAAGAAGGGTCTAGGCCCAAAATGTCAGCTTTCCTGCTCCTCCGATGCTGCTTGGCCTGCTGTGTTCATCCGGCTGCACACCTTGTTATCTGGGGTTCTCCAGCATCTGCAGTTCCTACTATCTCTGAAACAATCATCACAGGTACTTTGTTTTCCTTAAATTGAATGCAGGAAGTTGGTGTGATGTGTTTCAAAGTTGAACAAATTAATTTTAAATTTTATTGCAATTGATTTGAGAAACTGAATAAGTTTATTTCTCCAAATTTGGAGAGGTATCTAATAACTGCCAATGAATGTGTTAAGTAAAAGCACATTTCGGCTTGAAATTCTTCACTTTTATCCGTGCAATTAAAAATCTTACAGTATAAATATTTCCTGAATCGTTGTGTGTATTTTAAAGAAACCTACATGTTTCTTATAATTTGTTGAATATAACATGTTCCTATTATTTTTAGTCCTGTGGGAATTTGCTTTGTTTTGCAGTTCTGTATATATTTGTTTGCATGATGCATATGCAATAAGAAGATGTAATTTCTCTAATTAAATTGGTTTTAACAAATCATTTGAATGTAAAATGATTTAGCAGAAAGTAAACCATTTTCATTTGATGTGTGTTTGTATGAAGTATATATTTTCCTTTGGTTTACATTTATTTTGTATTTATGCTCAAAGACACTTTTTGTTTCACACTGTTGGTACTGAGCTGCATTGGTTTGGATAAGTAACATGTCTGGAAAATACTAACCCCTCCTATGTTTTCTTGAATGGGCAAGATTATATGTGATCCCATTTCCCATCATGCAATTTTCCAGTATTGGGATAACACGAGAGCCCCTCTTTCGTATATTTAAGTGCGTTCAGGTTGTTTGTAAGGAGCCTGAAATGATTGTGCATGATATGCTGTGCTGTATTTAAATGTTTTAAATCACTGATAATACTGACACAGGTATGACCAAGGCAGCACTATTTTAACCACAGTTTAAATAGAAAATGCCCTACACACTCCCTCACAGGTAATTTGCTTCATGTTATATAATTATTTAACAAATATCAACCAATATGCAGTATGAAAGTTTGCAATTTCCTCTTTCTCATACTTTTAGAATTGTATTTATCTTAGTACAGCTTCCAGGTTTTTGTCCAGCTGTTGTGAACCACATTTTAGTCTTAATCTGAGATTAAGATTGGTGGCTAAGAATGTTGATTTGCACAGCAAGGTGCGTTACAGTCTCTTCCCTTAATTCCCTACCTAGAGGACAGTCGCAAGTTGTCTGGGTCCTTACTCTTTGTCATGATATGACATGTTGGACCTACTCTTTATTCAGTGGTCAAGCTTTGTCATGCTGCCATAGAAAACTTTATTTTGGTTGAGTTGTGTGTAGAGACAGCATGACAGTGCCACCAGTGCATAGAATCTTGACCCATTTCACAGACTATTCAGTAATTAACCCATAAACATAAACCAAGAAAGTAAAATGCACAGAGTAGACTGTCTAATGAACTGCACAGAAACAAGAATGTACGGTATTGAGGTCACATGCCCAGCAATGATAACTGTTGCTTATAATTTACTAATTAAAATGCAATTAGCTACATATTGATTCCCAAATACTCTTGGAGCTCGTGGCAAATGTATTTCATAACAGCGTGATAAAGGCTGTTCACACTGTGCCTATTTTCACCATAAATTATTTTTAGAGCTCTGTACTGCTTTTTACAATCTTAACTGGAGCATGGTCTATGCAGCTTTTCCAGAGGGACGCTGTGTGAATTAACAGGGTCACAGTTTTCATATAGCAGAAAGCTATGCAATATTTGAGAGTTAAGTATAAAGTTGAAGTAGATGCTTTAACTGTTAATTTCATAGAATCACAGAGGTATTTACAGCACAGTCAAATGGAATTTGACCCATTGTGTCTGTGCTGGCCAAGGAAAAGCTATTCTGGCATTTGGACCTGTAGATTACCACTCTTCAGGGGTTTATCCAAGGATTTTTTTTTAAATGATGAGGGTTTCTGGCTTTTTTTTAGTGACAGGTGAAACTTACAAATTTCTTACACAGCTTGACATAGTGGAGTCCTCATCCATTAATCACAAAAAAAACTAGCATTGGAGTTTGGGGGTAATAGGTGAGACAAATGGAACATTGACCTTTATTTCAAAGGGAGGGAGGTTTTGCTGAAACTGTACCAGGCACTATTCAGACCATCTCTGATATTATTATACAACTTTGGACCGTAATTTAATGAAAAGTATGCTGGTATTGGAGACAGTCCGGGGAAGGTTCTCTAGGCTGGTATCAGGTATAGAGAGACTGGCTTATGAGGAGAGAGATTGAGTAGATCAAACCTGAACTTATTGGAACATAGGAGAATGAGAGGCGAATGTATTGAAACATGCAAGATTCTTTGGGGATTTGACAGGGTTGATGCAGAGAGGTTGGTTGCCCTTTTTGTGGGAGAGTCTGGCAGAATAAGGGGTCACATATTTAGGACAGGGATGAGGAGGAATTTCTCCTTTTAGAGAGTTATGAATTCTGTGGAGTTCTTCACCACAGAGGGCAGTTAAGGCTATATCATTTATTATATTCTAGGCTGAGAAAGATTTTTAATCAAGGGTTATAGGGAAAAGTTAGGAATATGGAGTTAAGGATTATCAAATCAGCCATGATTTCATTAATGGTTGAGCAGATTTGATGGTTTGAATGGCCTATTTCTGCTCCTGTGTCTTACGGGATATAAGTAAGATGTAATCCCTGGCTGGGGGTGTAATTTCAAGGTAAGAGGTAGTCTGTTTGAAAGTGAGATGAGGATTTTTTTTTAAACTTGGAGGGTAGTAAACCTCCTTGAGCATGTTCACGCAGAAAGTGACATTGGAGTAAATGGTCAGCCATAATTTCATTGAATCTGCTCCTAATTTTCTTTCAGGCAGTGAGCTCTAAGCGTCCATCACTCTTATGGTAAAAACAAGCCTTCAATTTCCTCTGTTCCTTCCGCCACTTACATCAATTCTCTACCTCTTAGTTAGTGGTCGCTCTCTGATAAGGAAAAAAGGCCATTACATTGCAATTAATCTTGGCCTCTCTCAGTTTTACAGGGCTTAATTGAATCTCTTAGCCTTCACTGTTCCAGTGAAGGTCAGACAAGAGAAAGTATGAAAGATTCCAACGTTAGAACCAAAGGTTCGATGATGGGCTGAGGTTGACTTGTAGTTTGTGCAGAGTCAACTTGGACCGTCCATAGCATAATGTTCAAGCTGGAATTCAATTATTAAAAAGAGACTGGATCTCAATAATGGGGGAGCCCAGCACATTTAAGGTGATAGGGGAAAGATTTAAAACGGACCTGAGGGGGTTCATACGTGGAATGAACGGCCTTTAGGATGTAGTAGAAGCGAGTACAACTGCAACATTTAAAAGACATTTGGACAGGTACATGAATAGGAAAGGTTTAGAGGGACATAGGCCAAATGGGACTAGTTTAAATTAGGAAACCTGGTCAGCATGGATGAGTTGGGCTGAAGACTCTGTTCCTCCAGATGCTGCCTGGCCTGCTGTGTTCTTCCAGCCTCCTGTTTGTCTACCTTGGATTCTAGCATCTGCAGTTTTTTTTGTCTCTATCTCTGTTTCCGTGCTGTATGACTCTAAGGCTCCACAACATCAGTGCAAAAGATAAGGCTGAAAATTTAGCAATAATCTTCAGCCAGATGTGATGTGTGGATTATACTTTCCAGCCTCCTCCACGAGTCCCCAGCATCACAGATTACAGTCTTCAGCCAATTTTATTCACTTCATGTGATATCAAGAAACGTTTGGAGGCCCTGGTGTTATGGGCTAGACCAAACGCCCTCAAAATATATTGAGAAGATAGCCTGGACCTGGCCATTTTCTAATTTTTAAAGGCAAGTGTAATGCATTGTATTCCAGATGCAATTCGATTGGTCAAACAGGCTTGAAGCAAAACACACTTTATTCTTACACGATAGTTAAAATACCGACAAAAGAAAGAAGAATTGGAATTACTTAACCATTGGAAAACTTAACAAAATAATAGTAATATCCCATAAACACACCCTTGGCAAAGGGAAATTCAGTAAAATAGATTGTCTCACATGCAGTTCTCCAGTCCAGGAGGAAAGACTATCAAGAGAAAACTCTGAGAGAACTCAAGCATTTTGTTGCAGTAGGGAGAGATGTATAGCAGCTTCCAAACCCCAACTGAAAGCTAAACTAAAATCCTGATTCTGTGGGAGCTTGACCCCACCCATTCAGGCTGCTTCTATTGTTTCTAACTTTAAAAAAATACTGAGGCACCTCAAGCTGTTTATTGGCTTGGAAATAGAATGCTCTGCACCTTCATACCAAGAAAAGGACAAAATATACCGCTTACAACCATAGTATTGTCATACCTCCCTCTGAAAAAGAAGAACCATCAATATATAAAGTTGGCTTCATTTTTAAAACCCTTTAGCCTAATGCTGTTAGTACAATACAATGTATACAGATTGTATTGAATCTAAGCATGTAAACATTCACCACTACAGTCCATTTCAGTCTGTTTGTTTCCTCCAATTGAACATTCCGCCCATTGAGCACCTCTGTCTTTGTTCATGAAAGTCATGACAATGGAATGGCAAGTATATTCTCTCATCCTGCCATGTGTATAATTTTGAAATTGAATGGCTACAATAATAAGCATCTAAGTAGTCTGGAAATTTTATCCTTAAATTTTTCCAAAAACTTTAAGGGATTATGGTCAGTATATACAAATGTCTCAGATGCATTAGTGGCAACACAAATGTTGAAATGTTGCAATGCTAACACCAAACTCAAGGTCTTCTCAATTATGGAATGTTTCCGTTGATGGATATTCAGCTTTTCAGAAAAAATATCCAATAGGTCTTTCTACCCTCGTTGTCATCTTGTAAAAGTCCAGCACCAACACCCACATCACTCGCACTGATAACCACCTTGAATGGCTTTGTGTAGTTAAATGTGGCCAACACCAGAGTAGTGATCAACACAGCTTTCAGGTTGTCCAATACCTTCCGACACTCTTCCACATATTGGAAGTTTTTGCACTTCTTCAACAGGTCAGTCAGTCAGTAGAGCAACCACGCTGCTAAAATTTGGTATGTACTTATGGTAAAAAGGATTAGAGGGTTAAGACTCAGTCCCAGGAATCTTAGTACTTCCCTCTTCGTCGATGGTACGGGAAACTCCCCAATAACCTTTGTTTTCACATTCCGTGGGGCCATCTGCCCATGAGCAATGTCATGGCCCAGGAAAGTGATTTGGGCTTTTGCGAACTCATTCTTAGCCCGGTTTATCACCAAGCCCACCTCCTAAAGTTGATTGAATAATCCTGCTAGATGCTCCGAATGTTCCTTCCATGGGTGACTAAAGATCACCAGATCATCTATGTACACCACACAATTGTGAATCCCGAAGTGACTTTATTGATTATTTGAAATGTAGCTGATGCATTCTCCATCCCAAACAGCATGACTTTAAACTAATTCAGTCCATTCAGTGTCACAAAAGCCAAAATTTCCTTTGCTCTTTCGGATGCATACCTGCCAGTATCCTCAGAGTAAGTCCAATTCCGGAATATAAATTGCTTGCCACACCTTCTCAATACAGTCTTCCTAACATGGATTAAGATATGAGACAGATTTTGGAACTACATTGACTTTGCGATCGTCCGCACATAATCATTGCATACCATCTGGTTTTGGCACCATTACTAAGAGTGACCTCCATTTGCTGCAACTCACTTCAATTATGTCATCTCTGAATATGCTTCCAATCTTTTTTTTGAACTTGTGCCAACTTTAAAGGGTTAAGTATATGAGGATGTTGCTTAATTGAAACAGCATTTCTACATCATCCATAATCAAAGTAGGACTTTCCAGCTTATTCTCACACATCTCCTCATGTGATCGTAATAACTCTTTCAGGTCATCTCAATCTTCCTGTGGAAGGTAATTCAATAATTTATCCCAATTTTTGAGAACTTCCTCATTGTCTGGTTTAATTTGAGGAATGACCAATTCAGAATCATCTGAACTTAGTCGTTCACTCTGTGTTGTAACCAGTAACATGTTCTTTTGATTTCCTTCCCCGTCAAAATATCTTTTGAGCATATTCACATTGGCACACTCTGTGAGTTTTCTTCCTATCTGGTGTTCTTATTTAATAATTCATCTCACTCAATTACCTTTCAATTTGATAAAGCTCACTAAAGGCTTTAAAGGTTCACCTACCACTGGAAATAGCACTAATACTTTATCTCCATCAGCAAATTTGGGAATTTTCGATCCTTGTCTGCTTCCTGTTTCATCACATGCTGTGCTAGTTTTAAATGCTGTCTAGCCGATTCACCCGCTTGATTTAATCTTTCCCTAAAATTTGACGCATAGTCCAGATATGTGGTGTCTCAGCTCTGAAACCGTGTCAGCATTGCTGTTTTTAGGTGAAGTTGGAGGAAAATCTGTGATCAGAATAGATGGACCGAATGGAGCAGGTTTGATTGAGACATTTTGACACCATTATTCTCTGAGAAAAGTTCAATTTTACTACTTTGTTTGTGGCTTCATGATTTTTACGTTTAAAAAACCTCCAAAACAGCACTGCTGACATAGCTTCCTTTTTCCATAACCATGGTTTCCTGCCCACCGTAGTTGACACGACCCTCAACTGCATCCAACCTGTCACCGATGCCTCCAACTTTTGCCCCCTCTCATCAAATCCCCCTTGTCCTCATTTTTCATCCCACCAGTCTCTGCATTCATAGGATCATCCTCTGCCTTTTCAGACAACTCCAGCAGAATGCCATTGCCAAACACATCTTCCCCTCACTCCCCGGTCTGTATTTCACAGGGATTGTTCCCTCAAGGAGACCCTAGCCCATTTCTCCATAACCACCAACACCACTCCATCCTCCCCACGGCACCTTCCCGTGTAACTGCAGAAGGTGCAACACCAGCCCCTTCAGCTCTTCCCTTCTCACCATCCAAGGGCACTTCACCTGTACCTCCTCCAATCTGGTCTGTTACATTCACTGCACCCAGTGTGGCCTACTCTACACTGGAGAAACCAAATGCAGCCTGGGTGACCGCTTTGCAGAGCACCTCCGGTCCATGTGCAAGCATGACCCCCAACCTTCCCATAGCTGGTTATTTTAACACAGCGTCCTGCTCATGTGCCCACTTGTCTGGCCTTGGCATGCTGCAATGCTCCAGCGAATTGCAGCGCAAACTGGAGGAACAACATCTCATCTTCAGACTAGGCAGTTTACAACATTCTGGACTCAATACTGAATTCATCCCCTTCAGATTGTGAACTCCAATTTCCTCCCTTTCTTTTAGCTTTACTTGTTATGTTCTCTGTCACCATGTCCTCTCTCCCCTCCCTCCACTCCTGTAGTATTGTCTGTTCTTTCCAGTCTGGCAGTTAGACACACCACAGTTCTGCCATTCTCACATTCCGATCACTTAATCTGCACTCTCAGCACCCTTTCTCCCCACTGCAGTCCATCTGCCCACTAAGTGCTGCTCCCTCCACACTTCACGTCAGCTCTGATGAAGAGTCATCTAGACTGGAAACGTTAACTTGCTCTCTCTCCATGGATGTTGCCTGACCCACTGTGATCCCCAGAATTCTGTTTTCAATAAAGAAAAATCTTGCTGTTTTGTTGAGCCTTGATGGTTTACTAACTTATAACCAGTAACTTACAGCACTGTTTAACAACAATTTTAGGCAAACCCCTCATCAACTTGTATTCACTAAAATGAGGCAACATTTTACTTTTCAGTAAGTATGAACTGCATAAAAAATAGCGAAGATCATTCAGATAATCTGCACAGTACAAATGGACAAGGAACTTCCCTGTGAGGTAGCTGCACACTATATATAGACTTAATTTTCCTCATCACCAATTGTGGGAATGGAAGCCCTTGAACATGGTTCAAACCAACTTCTAAAGTTTCCTCAAGACAACACGGTGTGGAGCTGGATGAACACAGCAGGCCAAGCAGCATCATAGGAGCAGGAAAACTTGACGTTTCGGGCCGAGACCCTTCATCAGAAATGGGGGAGGGGAAGAGGGTTCTGAAATAAATAGGGAGAGAGGGGGAGGCGGATAGAAGATGGATAGAGGACAGGATAGGTGGAGAGGAGGCAGACAAGTCAAAGAGGCGGGGATGGAGCCAGTAAAGGTGAGTGGAGGTGGGCAGGTAGGGAGGAGATAGGTCAGTCCAGGGAGGACGGACAGGTCAAGAGGGCGGGATGAGGTTATTACGTAGGAGATGGGGGGGGGTGATTTGAGGTGGGAGGAGGGGATAGGTGAGAGGAAGAACAGGTTAGGGAGGCGGGGATGAGCTGGGCTGGTTTTGGGATGCGGTCGGGGGAGGGGAGATTTTGAAGCTTATGAAATCCACATTGATACCATTGGGCTGCGGGGTACCCAGGCTAAATATGAGTTGCTTTTCCTGCAGCCTTTGGTGGCATCATTGTGGCACTGCAGGAGGCCCAGGATGGACATGTCATCTGAGGAATGGGAGGGGGAGTTGAAATGGTTCGCGACTGGGAGGTGCAATTGTTTTTTGACAACCGAGCGCAGGTGTTCTGCAAAGCGGTCCCCAAGCCTCCACTTGGTTTCCCTGATGTAGAGAAGGCCACAACGGGTACAGCGGATTCAGTATACCACATTGGCAGATGTGCAGGTGAACATCTGCTTGATGTGGAAAGTCTTCTTGAGGCCTGGGATGGGGGTGAGGGAGGAGGTGTGGGGGCAGGTGTAGCACTTCCTGCGGTTGCAGGGAAAAGTGCCGGGTGCGGTGGGGCTGGAGGGGAGTGTGGAGTGGACAAGGGAGTCATGGAGGGAGTGGTCCCTCCGGAAAGCAGATAAGGGTGGGGAGGGAAAAATGTCTTTGGTGGTGGGGTCGGATTGCAGATGGCGGAGGATGATGCGTTGGATCCGGAGGTTGGTGGGGTGGTACGTGAGGACGACGGGGATTCCTCAATGCCTTTGTTCTCCTTTTGACTCGCTATTTTGCTTTAGTTTCTGGTTAACCATCTTAAATTGACTCAAATGCCTTCTGTTGCTGAAAGTGATGCAACTGCAGGGTGAGAACCAAAAGTGGACGAAGGAGCGAAAAAAAACCCTGCACAACTAATAAAGGAACCACAGGTCTCTGCTGCTGAGATTGAGCTGCAGCCAACACTCTAGTCTTTTTTGGTTGATGAGCTCGTCAGGAAGTACCTGCTGTACAACTAATTTGGTGAAATAAAGACTAAAAGAAGCAGGGCACTTCCTGTAGCGAGGTATCCGCAGTGATGAGTTGTGACTTGGAAACGTCAGACTACATACAGTTCAAACAGAACTATTGTAAACAATTTTTATTAAGAAGCATCTGGGGTCATTAGACAGTTGACCATTGATATTCAGGTTATTATAGTGCAAAGTGGTTCTTGGTAAGTAAGCTGAATGTGCTTGATTGTTCTTGTTCATTTTTAATAAGATTCTGACAGCAGAGTTTTAGAAATTGCTGCTTAATCATTTAAACGAAAAACATAATGAAGTGTAGAACCTGAAAAATTCACTAAACGTTAATTACATTTTAATGTGCTTTCCTACAAGCAAACAGCAGAATGTCACGTCTGTGTTCTCTACTTCGACAGCTGTTAATTTCTTGTTTTAACTGTGTGAAGGGATATGCACTAGACAAGTATTTTCTGCCAGCTCTAAAGGTCGTGTTTAAGTACAGTTCTGACCTTTTGTACAGGTAAACCATCAATTTGTCCCTAATTTCACAAGAATGGTGACTGGGATTGGAAATGCAAATATTTGCACAGCTCATTGCTGTGATTAAAAACTGAAAGAGCTGCGGATGCTGTAAATCAGGAACAAAAACAAAGTTGCTGGAAAAGCTCAGCAGGTCTGGCAGCATCTGTGAAGGAGAAAACAGAGTTAACGTTTCTGGTCCGGTGACCCTTCCTCAGAACCGCTCTGAGGAAGAGTCACCGGACCTGAAACGTTAACTCTGTTTTCTCCTTCACAGATGCTGCCAGACCTGCTGAGCTTTTCCAGCAACTTTGTTTTTGTTCATTGCTGTGACTATCTGACCTGGAGACTGTATACAGTCTGGAACATAAAATGTTGGTACCCTTTGCATTGATTTCTTCAGAAATTGACCCAAATATTTTCAGGGTCCTAGTGATGTTAAAACCCCTGCCAGTAACCTAACCAGGAAGTTAATATCGCAGGAATATTGCAAAGGAACTGGTGTCAAGGAGTGGTTAAACCCAAAACACTATGTTAGTGTAGTGTCTAACCCCAACCCCACCCCCACCCCACCTACTCTAACCAAAAAATAAGCACTGCAAAGAGGTCAGGCAATGAAGACTTTTTTTTTAAGTGTAGAAGGGTGGAGATGGCAGTAAGGGCAGTGTATGCTCCTCCTGTCAGATGTGGGAAATCAGGGGACAGTCTAGTGTCTCTGACAACTAAGTCTGCAGGAAGTGTGACCAGCTGCAGCTCCTCACAAACCACGTGGTTTGGTTGGAGAAGCAGCTGGACACACTACAGTGCATACAGGGGGCAGAGAGAGTGATAGACACTAGCTTTAAGGAGATAGTTGCACCACAGATCCAGACAGATAGATGGGTGACTGCCAGGAGAGGCAGGCAGGTAGTGCAGGATTCTCCTGTGGACATTCCCCTCTCAAATAGGTATCCCATTTTGGATTTTGCAGAGGGTAGTGGTGGATGGGTGTTTTTCAGAATAGAGACCAGTAACTAATGGTGTTCCACAGGGATCAGTCTTAGGTCGTCTGTTGTTTGTAGTTTCTATAAATAATCTTGAGGAAAATGTGGGTGGTCTGATTAGTAAGTTTGCAGATGACATGAAGATTGGTGGAATTGCTGATAGTGCCAACAATTGAAGTTTCAGTTACAAGGGGGGACAGGTCAAGATGTGAGGTCAAAAGTTGAAAGGAGACGTGCGAGGAA
The DNA here is from genome assembly GCA_024137785.1 of Ginglymostoma cirratum. Taxonomy (NCBI): domain Eukaryota; kingdom Metazoa; phylum Chordata; class Chondrichthyes; order Orectolobiformes; family Ginglymostomatidae; genus Ginglymostoma; species Ginglymostoma cirratum. Next base: position 4,742,630 of record JAHRHZ010000023.1, read on the forward strand.
AGTTTTTCAACAGAGTGGTAGGAGCCTGGAATGCACTGCCGGAGGAGATAGTGGAAGCAGGCATTTTGGCAACATTTAAGAGCCGACTGGATGCTTACATGAATCGGAAGGGGATAGAGGGATATGGACCGAATAAGGGCAGAAAGTTTTGTGTTTTTAGTTTAATCAATGCATGATAATCAGCACAGCTTGGAGGGCCGAAGGGCTTGTAACTGTGCTGTACCTCTCTGTTGTTCTTTTGTTCTTTTTTGTTCTAGTCTGCACCTCATCTTTGAACTTATTTTTCACAAATTTATTTTTCACAGTTGTTGTAACGACATAAAAATCTGATGCAGCTGCTTCAGTTAACGTTGGGTGAATCAGAAAATTGCAAAAAATGATAAAATTGTAGCCCAGAAAATGGTATCCTGCTGCCCTCCAACATCACTGAATTATGGACAATGGAGAGGTTAGCTCTGGTAGTGGACAAGATTCCAACCCTGCTATGTATCTCCGAATTATTCATGTTAGCCTGTCTAGGTGTTGTGATTTTCGTGTTACTGAGGTACAGAAGAAAACAGGGATTCTAGTTTCTTTTACTTTTAAATTTCCTTCCAATTTCATAGTATTTCAGGCATTTTTACTATATATGATATGAGCGTGTTTTCTTTCCTTTAGATCACATGTGCAGCCCAAATAGTTCTTAAACTCTCACACCAATGCATCAGCACACAAACTTGTGAGTGGCCACGGAGATTAGAGAGAACGTTGCTGTTAAATTTGTCCATCTCTTCCCAGGTCATCCTGCTTTGTTGTTCCTGGCCTGTCAAGGTCCCCCCTTTTCTGGTTTGACTCCTTTCCTTTGAACTTTAGTGAACAACTTGTTTATGTTTCAGCATGTGTAGATTTGCTGACATAAGCAGTTCTTATAGGTGTTTCTTCAACTTTTTTTGTCATTCATTCATGCAAGGTGAGCATCACTGGCTGGGCTAACATTTATTTACCACCTCGAATTCCTCTGGAGAAGGTGATGGTCATAAGCTGCTTTCTGAAATCACTGTGGTCCATGTGGTGTACAGACACTAACCATGTTAGGGAGGGAGTTCTGGGATTTTAACCATTGGCAATGAAGGGTCGACAATACATCCCCAAGACAGGATAGTGCATGACTTGGATGGGAACTTGCAGGTTGTTGTGTTCCAATGCCATTTGCTGCCTTTGTCCTTTGAGATGGCAGAAGTAGTGGGTTTTTAGAAGGTGCTGTTGAAGGAGCCCTGTTGAGTTCGTGCAGTGCATTTTGTGGATAATAAAAACATGTGATTGTGGTGGAAGGAACGCATGTTGAAGGTGGTGGATGTGGTGTCAAACAAGCAGGCTGCTTTGTCCGAGATGGAGTTGATCTTTTTGTGTGTTGTTGAAGTTGCACTCATCCAGGCAAGTGGAGCACTCCTGAACTGGACATTCTAAATCAGTCGGTAATTCTGAGCATCTGGATAACTGCATCTCTGAATACAAACCCTGCTGCTAAAGAAACTTTAATGGCCACTGTGAGATTTCACAGCCCTCTTACTCTCTCTACCTGTTTCTCCTCTAACTGCCCCCATCTCCCCTACCATTGAACACTAAGCACAAGTCTTAATGAGTGTTAAAAACCGAAAGAACTGCGGATACTGTAAATCAGGAAGTGAGTGTTAATGAGTGTTGTTTTCCACTGAAGCATAAGCACGCAAATCTTGCAGATCTGGCTTGTAAAATAAAATACCAGTTGATAATACAAAAAAATGTAATAAACCAAGCTATTAAAATAAAGCACAATTTGAAAGGTTTCAAAACACACAGTAAAATACAATATTCCATATCTCCCAACAGCATCACTTTCAGGATTAGGAAGGCTCATGGAATGTTGGCCTGTACTTCAAGGGAGTTGGGATATAACAGTAGGGAAGTCTTATTACAACTGTACAAGGTGTTGGCGAGACCATGTCTGAAGTACTGTGAGCAGTTTTGGTGTATTCAAGGAAAAATATTGTTTCATTGAAGGCAGTTCAGACAAAGTTCACCACGATGATCCCTGCTATGGAGAATTGTCTTATGAGCAAAGGCTAAACAGGTTGGCACTCTACTCACTGGAGTTTAGAAGACTGGGAGATGATCTCATTGAAATGTATTGGATTCTTTAGGGGCTTGACAGTAAATGCTGAGAGGATGTTTCCCCTCATGGCAAAGTGTGGAACTATGGTGGCATAGTCTCAGAATAAAGAGGTACCAATTTAAGACTGAGATGAGGATGAATTTCTTCTTTCAGTGGGTTGTGAGTCTTTGGAACTCCTTGCCACAGACAGGTGTGGGGGCAGAGTCCATGTGCATAAGACTGAGATGGATTGACTCTTGATCAGTAGGTGATCATGGGTTGTGGGGAAAGGATAGGAAAATAGATGTGAGGAATGCTAGATCAGCCATGATCCTATTGAATAGTGGAGCAGGCTTGAGAGAATGAACGAATGGCCTACACTTGTTCCTACTTTTTATGGGCTTACGGTCCTTAAAGTACTCAAATGCCAGAGAGAATTTTCTTCTTTATCACTTCTCCAGATTTGATTTAACTGTTGCTTTTGTTTCACAGTTCTGAGAATTTGATATCCTCTTCCTTGGGTACTCACGCAACTGAGCTTAGACACTCTCAGCTTTGAATAACCTCTTCAGGGCTTGACCATAGAATTCTATGCCTGGATCTTTCAAACCAAGTCTTGATACTGAGGTAACCCATTTCTGGCTTTTCTGAATTAACTCCTTGCTCCAGAAGAAGTGTTTTCTTATATCTAACTTCAACCAGGACTTATACAAATTGAAACCAAAAGCTTCCAAGCTATGATTGTCCTACCTAAGCAAAAATAAATCAATCCCTGATTCTTCTAACCGAAAGTAGCTTAATGCTCTTCGATGTTTACTCTGTCTACTCATAAAACTCTCTCATTGAAAACAAATTAGCACTTTAGGAATGATCTCTCATACTGTTTTTAAATCTCATGGCTTCAAAACACAAGTTTATCATCAAACCCCTTCATACACGGTCCAAAACCCACATGCCACTAGTTCAAAATCCAAACTCTAAAATAAATGACATTAAAATCTATACAAATCACACATCTTATATCAGAGTATAACAGCAACAATGCTAACCCTCAAGGAGCAGGGAGCTCAGATGGAATTGTGCAATCTGGAGGATTTTCAGAGAGAGGGCACGTGGCCCAGATTATGAATGGAATAAGACTACTGCATGTTTGAACTCAGTCAGAGAGCATTTGAATGGCCAAAGAGCAACAACCCATTGCTCCCTACTTTTCTCTTTGCACGTCCTCTGTGCCAGCTGAAAACCATCTTTACCCATCAGAGAGGATTCCTGGACAGGATTCATTGGAAACAACAACACCATTTCAGCAAAGGGAATTCAGCCAACTCATCATCATCATCATCATCCGTCGTCCCTCGCAGATGAGGATAACTCTTTTCCACTCTCAGGCTGTGTGCATAGGTGAATCACAGTTAGATTACAATTATAATCAGCCAATTACGACAGTTCCAGGCAGACACCTCAGGAACTTGTGTGCAGAATATTGTTGGAATCAGAACACCATTTGGGGAAAACTGTGACTTATCTTTTTTTCATGAGTTTAGCTCTAACTTGACCAAAGTTAAAATGGTAAGTTATCTCATTCAGATTTTTGACACCAATTCTGTTTTTTCCAATTCTTCGTTCACACAACACTATACTCACACAGCTAAGTCTATTCATAGATTTTGGTTGTTTTCACTGAAGAGTTTTCAATTTTTTGCTTCTCCTCAGACCTGTCAGTGTGTTATTGTTTTTAAAAAGTACACATATTATTTTACTAGTTCAAACCATTTGTCAAAAATCTTCGTATCTTTGTTTAAGTAGTTTGTTTTTGGTATTAAACCAATTGTTGTTGATGAAAGGAACCCAGCTGATTTGTTCTTTACACTGAACCTGATATAGTCTGAGACTTATATAACTGGCCAGATCACAAATGTGATTAATTTTCAAAATTGTTCTGACAATTGGAAGAGTGAGACCAGAAAAGGGAGCAGTGACCCCTCCAACCTCAAGCATAACTCTGTTGGCCACTATATAACATTTCAGTAGCTCCTGGGGTTTAGTCCAAAGAAAGAAGTCTATTTGAATGGGGAGGCTGAATTATGCAGGTTCTCATTTCCACATGGTGACGTGCTATGTTTTAATTTGGTTTGAGTATTAGAGAGTTCTTATAGCAACAATAGGAAAATCCAACACACACGGCTGCTTATTTCTTCCGAGGCTGGTCTTAATGCGGAAATATTGATTTGTAGAAAATCTCACTTGCACTTTTCACTGAAGTTGAAAAGATATCTATCATAAAACTGGATTAATTTATGTTGACAAACCATCTGTAATCCGGCTGTGTGGATGAAGTATTTTCCTCCATTAGTCATTTTGAGCAATATAATTCAAATGTGTTATACTAATGAGCAATTAGAGCACTCTGTAGCCAGTGATGTAGTTACACGTGCAGTTTTACAAACACGTGGTATCACCTTTAATGTACAAAGCAGTTCCCCATGACACAATGCAAGAAAATGAATACATTAACTCTGTTCTCCCACTCCTGTATAAATCTCTGAATAATTGTATGAACAAAATAAAGGTGTCAAGTTTATATAACAAAACAACTGAAATCTATGAATAGACTTGGCTCTGTGAGTATAGTGTTGTGTGAACAAAGAATTGTAAAAAATAGAAGCGGCGTTAAAAATCTGAATGAGATAACTTACAATTTCCAACTGATTTGGCAAGAACATTTGGTAACAACAGAAGTTCTGTTTAGTTCTTAGCCATCTGTGTTAGCTTCATATTAGCTTTCCATAATATTATCTTTAGAATTTGACTTTCCAAGTTTAATGTGCATAATTTGTACTGTTTAAATATTCGTCCTCATTGAACAATTTATTTTCATGCATCGTGTGTATTTTTCACTTCTCCCAGTGTCTGTGAGATCTGTTGCCAACCAGCTGCTCTTCATGTATGTGCCTACTTTCTGCATGTTAATGGACTATGATGTCCTAGGGTGAGGACAGCAAAGCCTAGCCCTGGTTGTTAACTTCACAAAGAAAAAGATCAAATGTTAGTCCTTAATTACTTTACTTGTTTTACTCTTCCCTAACTTGAGATATTAACATTGTAGAATTCCATTGTGCTAAGGTGAACCAGAGCACGAGAGAACACAAATTGAATATTCAATCTTCGTGAGCTATACAGCTCCACAATGCACAGTGTGTTTACCATTTGAGGCACTGGAGGATTTCTTCAAGTTTTCAAATTATATTTTCATATAATTGTTTTTAATTATGTCTAGGCTTGTGCCCCTATATATATAGTTTTATCTCATAAATATAGAATATGTTTAAGTAATGAGAGCATTAATGAGCAACTGCAGAGCTTTTAATTGCATTCCTGTCAGCTTTATTAATTATTAAGGGTGGTTGCTATCCTAATTATTGTGTGAAGAACATGCTGATAAAAGTGAATCCATATACATTCATGTCCACAGTGCATAACAATACATGGCTCTGAAACAAAGGTTGAAAATTAGAAAACTATAAGTGGTCACAAATCTTGAGGCCCAGAGATGTATTTACTCACCACACCGTTCAAAAACACAATTCGAGATAGGCAGTGTGGCACTGACATACCATGAACAAATAAAGGAAAAGAACAAGAGTTAACTTTCTTTGGCGAATTTAACTCATTTCTTTCATTCAAATATAGTCATAATAATAATTGAATTTCAATTGTAAGATAGGCAGTGAAAAGATACTTTTGAGGCAACAAAGCCAGAATGGCATGAGTCAGAGAGCAACATATGGGTCACCTTGTTTAATCTTATACCTGTATTTGCCTGAAATTCCTGTGCAATTTGTGTAGAAGTAATTGGCCTTTGGCCCTTTGGCCTTGCCGTTACATTGACAGCAATTATGTGCGGGTAAGTTATAAAGAAAGGTGACCTGAAATGCAGTACTCTAGGATATAATGAGGAAATATAAGCAAGGTTCTCTGTTTAGTTTACCTTTAGAATATTTTTTATTTGTTTGCAAGATGTGGGCATTGCTGGCTGCACCTGCATTTATTGCCTGTCTCTGGTTGCCGTTGAGAAGGTGGTGGTGAGCTGCTTTCTGAAACTGCTGAGTTGCATGGAATTTAGAAACATCCGCAGTGCTGTTAGGAAGGGTTTTCCAGGATTTAGACTCAGCGACAGTGAGGGAACTTTGATGTATTTCTAAGTCAGGATGTTGAGTGGTTTGGAGAGAAACATACAGGTGATGGTATTCCCAGGCATTTGTAACTCCGAGGAAGGGTCACTAGACCCAAAATGTTAACTTTGATTTCTCTGCACAGTTGCTGCCAGACCTGCTGAGCTTTTCCAGCAATTTATGTTTTTGTTTCTAATTTACAGCATCCGCAGTTCTTTCAGTTTTTATTTGTAGCTCTTATACTTTGAAGTGTTAAAGGTCACTGGTTTGCAAGTTTTTTTTAATCAAAGCATCAATAACATGAACAGTTGGATTCTTTTAAAGAGATAAACACTGATACAATTCATTTCAATATTGTCTGAAAAGTGGCACATTACACCATTGTATGCAAACTGTAAATCACGTATATTTGAGACACTGTATGTCTGTGAAACATAGGGCACATTCTGAAACTCTTACCTTGGAGTCAAGAGGTTGCTGGTTAAAATTCTACTTCAGAGAACTGAAGACATCGTCTTCGCTAACATTTCAATGCAATGCTGAGGGAGTGTTATATTACCAAACTCGCCATTATTTAGGCTCCATCTGCCATCTCCAATAGTTGGAAAAAAAATCCACCGCATCAATTGAAGAAAAGCAGAGGCTTTCCCCTTGATATCTTGGCCACTGTTTATTACTCAAATAACACCTTACTCAGGTGCACCTGCCATTTGTTTCATTGCTGTTCATAAATTCACTCCAACATTTCCTACACTTCAGAAGTGCTTAATTGGCTGCAGAGCACTTTGGGGTGTTTTGAGACCATGAAGGCTACTATATGAATGCAAATAGTTTATTTTGTTGGCTTCTTCACCACTGTGTATCATATTAATTCCATGTTGGAACTTTGACTATACAGTTTACTCAGTTGATACCATGTAGGCAGGGGCACTGATCCAAATACATTTCACTATTCAGATTCAATTTATAACACAGAAAAAGGCTATTCAGTCCATCACCGCTGGTGTTTCAGCCTCTTCCAAGCCCCTGTAATTCCCTGCAAGCCTGGGAGGGAGGAGAGAAATAGAGGAAACTTCGCAGCTTCCCCTTAAATAGTTGCCTAAAATACACCCTCAAATGGTGAATTAGTTTAGATTTCAGGTGTTTCATTCTATATTTAAACTCATTTCTGCCAAACCCCTCAATTAGATTTCAGTCTAACATACTCCTGGATACCTGTTGTTCTATATATACACCCCATAATTTGATTCCACCCAAGAATTCAGAGGTCATCAAGGTTGATGTATCAGAGTAAAAAATTAATTGTTTGACTATATTGTCTAGAGAAGAGCCAGGAGGAAAGGTAACTCACTCAATCTAAGGACAAGGATTGTTAAATATGTTTAAAATATGCATTGAAAATCATCTAAGTTCTAACTTACTTTGAAAAGTTTTACCAAGTACTTTTTGTACGCCTGAGAATGGGCGATAAATGCAGGCCTTACCCGTGAAGAGTACGTTCTGAGCGCGGTTGGTGAGCATGTGGTTCGGAATAATGGAAACAGCGAGGGTTCCTTTTCTGGCTGTGGTATAATTCAGACGTGCCTCCTCACTCTACCCCAGTGTGGAAGGCAACGGCAAACCAATGCTGACAAAGAAGAACTGCCAAATAAAGGGCTCCAGTTGAAGAATCAGAAAGTGAGTCAAGGGGACCTCTTTGCAAGCTAAGCACAGATACCTGATATGGCATGAGTACCAAAAAAAGTTTGATGTAAAATAATGGTCTTATGTGTTATCAAAATGTAAAAATTTTGTGACTTGATACTTATGGGAAATTGGTGGCTGTAATCTCTGCAGGAAACAGTCACCAGCAAATACTCAGCACAGGCACTTTGAGTAAAGCCAGCTGCTAAGGTTAAAATGGTTGTATTTTATATGCAGATGTCTGGAGGGATGCAAATTTCTCCCTTAGAGTCATAGAGTCATACAGCACAGAAACAGACCACTTGATCCAACCAGTCCATGCCGAACATAATCCCAAACTAAACTAGTCCCATCTGCCTGCTCCTGGCCCATATCCCTCTGAACTTTTCCTATTTGTGTGTATTTTAAACGTTGTAACTGTGCCCGCATCCACCATTTCCTCCGGAAGTTCATTCCACATGTAAATAACCCTCTGTTTAAAAAATTTGCCCCTCATCTCTTTTTTTTAAACCTCTCTCCTCTCACCTTAAAAATATGTGCCCTAGTCTTGAAATCCTCCATCCTAGGGAAAACACACCTTCCATTATCCCTATCTAAAGTTCTCATGTTTTTTAAAACCTCTATAAGGTCAGCTGTCAACTTTCTATGCTCCAGCGAATAGAGTCCCAGCCTTTTTATAATTCAAACTGTCCATACCTGGCAACTCCCGGTAAATCTCCTCTTAATCCTCTCTAGCTTAATATCTTTCCAGAAAAGGGCAACCAGAACTGGAAATATTATCCCAGGAAAAGCCTCACCAATGTCCTGTACAATCTCAACATGATATCCCAACTGAAAGGACTGAGCAATGAAGGCAAACGCGCTAAACACCTTCTTAACCACCTGTTCTGCACATAATTATGACTCTGGTTCATTGACAAAGAGCTACTCTGAAAATCACAGATACAAAAGCTATCTTGAATACTGTTCCAACAGACAAAGTTGGAATGCCAGTTAGTGGGGAAATTGTAAACACTCCAATAGGTGGAATGTTACAACATTAAAAAGTACTGAACCTGATGCCAACCCACCTATGGTTTTAATGAAAATAGGTGGTTGACATGCTGCCAGGAAAGCGATTGGTAATTTAAATGCTGAATGTCTCATATTTATTTACCAGTTTTAATTTAATCTTGTTTCCAGGTCATTGTAAACACAGCAGCATAGGCAGGTAAGGTCTACTAAATAAGAAGGAAAATCACAGATGCCATTTCATATTATGAGGTTAGCAAATATCACACCTCTTATATCATGACCAAACACCTTGCTGATTTCTCACACACCCCCATCACACAAACCTGATCAAATCCTAGAACCTAATATCATCATAGAATCCCTACAGTGTGGAAGCAGGCTATTTGGCCCATCAAGTCCGCACTGACCCTTAAAAGAACATCCCACCCAGACCTACCCCGACCCCGTAGTCCTGCATTCCCCATGGCTAATCCATCTAACCTGCATATCCACAGAACACTATGGCCAATCCACCTAACTTGCACATCTTTGGACTATGGGAGGAAACTGGAGCACCCGGAGGAAACCCACGCAGACACGGGGAGAATGTGCAAACTCCATACAGTCACCCAAGAGTTGGAACAAACCCAGATCCCTGGCACTGTGAGGCAGCAGTGCTAACCATGAGCTGCTCCTATATTATCCATGAGGTTTGGATCTCCCTGCCCCTGACGATCTCCCCCTACAATTCCAGCCTTTTCTGTTCCTCATTTCCTTCTCTTCAAAGGCCTATCAGTCCAAAAGCTAGTTGACGTCTCAGATTGGCTGACTGCAACAATGACACTTTAACAAAAAGTGCGAGTCCTGCCTTTAAATCTGTCAGGGTCTGCAGGGAACTCATTCTTCCTAGTTTCCCAAACTCAAAGCAGATAGCTCCCTACCCCACCCATCCCAACACCACCCACACATTCATTTCCTCACCAATGTCTCCAAATATGGAGCTCCAAGCCTGATTTATATAATATTCAAACTTAAAACCTAAATCTACTTCGATCGACAGTGAGTTTAAGATGTATACAAGACTCAGTCTTGGGCTTATTACATCCTCCTAGCTTCAACTGAAGACCTGTGGGCTCATTTACAATTTTACTTTTCAAACTTTATTAAACAGAGACAGAGCAATGTAACATCCAACAATAATATAAAAGCAAGAACTGCCGATGCTGGAAATCTGAAACAAAAACAGGAATGGCTGAAGAAATTCAGCAGGATTGGCAGCAAATGTGGAGAGAAAGAGTTAACACTTCTGGTCCAGTGACCCTTGTTCAGAACTCAATGTAACATACTAAATTCAAATTTCACATTAACACATTACGATAATCAGGTTTCTCCACTTGATTAATTTCTCCTCCATTTTGTCAGAACCAATGATCTGACGCAAGATTTTTTTTCTTTATTCATTCAAAGGATGAGGGAATCACTGACCAGGCAGCATTTATTACCCATCCCTAATTGTACAGAGGGCAGTAAAGAGTCAACCACGTAGCTGTGAGTCTGGAGTCACATGTAGCCAGACCAGGTAAGAATGACAATTTCCTTCCCTAAAAAGCATTTGTAAGCCAGATGTTTTTTTTTCCCTGACAATTGAGAATGTATTCACGGTCATCATTAGACTCTTAATTCCAGATATTTATTGAATTCAAATTTCACCATTTGCCATGGTGGGATTCGAACCTGGGTCACCAAAACATTATCTGAGTCTCTGGGTTAATAGCCTAGTGACAATACCACTGTGCCATTAAAGATAAGTTTACATCTGCACAGTGTTGATTGTCTAGCACAGACTGGCCAACTGCTCAACAATCAAGTGATAGATTGTTATAATGAATAAGTAATAGCAAGATTAGCTCCATTAAGTCAATTTATTTTTATTCATTTGTGGGATGTGGGCATTTTGCTGGCTCAGCCAGCATTTATTGTCTGTCCCTCGCTGCCCTTGAGAAGGTGGTGGTGAGCTGCCTTCTCGAACTGCTGCAGTCTAAATGCTGTAGGTTGACCTACAGCATTAATGGGATAAAGGAGGGATTTCCAGTTTTTGACCCAGTGACAGTGAAGGAACGGCAATATATTTCCAAGTCAGGATGGTGAGTGGCTCGGAGGGGAACTTAGAGGTGGTGGTGTTCCCATATATCTGCTGCCCTTGTCCTTCAATATGGAAGTGGTCGTGGGTTTGAAAGGTGCTCTCTAAGGATCTTCAGTGAATTTCTGCAGTACATCATGTAGATAGTACACACTACTGCTACTGAATGTTGGTAGCGGAGGGAGTGGATGTGGTGCCTAACAAGCAGGCTTCTTTGTCCTGGATGGTATCAAGTTTCTCAAATGTTGTTGGACCATCCAGGCAAGTGGGGAGTATTCCATCACACTCCTGACTTGTGCCTAGAAAATGGTGGACAGGCTTTGGGGAGTCTTTGGTGAATGGTAATCTCAATGATGTTGATAGTGGGGAATTCAGTGATGGTAACACCACTGAATGTCAAGGGTCAGTGGTTAGATTGTCTCTTATTGGAGATGGTCATTGCCTGGGTTTTGTGTGATGCAAGTGTTACTTGTCACTTGTCAGCCCAACCCTGGATACTGGACTGCTGAAGAGACTATGACTAACATGAATGGTGCTGAACATTGTGCCCTCAATAGTGAATATTCCCAATTCTGAGCTTACGATGGACGGAAGGTTTTAGATGAAGCAGCCGAAAATGGTGGGCCAAAGACACTACCCTGAGGAACTCCTGCAGAGATGTCCTGGAGCTGAGGTGACTCATCTCCAACAACCATGACCATCTTCCTATGTGTCAGGTATGACTCAAACCACTGGAGAGTTTGCTCCCTGATATCCATTGATTCCAGTTTGACTAGGAGTCCTTAATGCCACACTCAGTCGAATGCAGCCTTGATGTCAAGGCATGTCACTCTCACCTCACCTCTGGAATTCAGCTCTTTTGTCCATGTTTGAATCAAGGCTGTAATGAGATCAGGAGCTGAGTGGCCCTGACCGAACCCAAACTGGGCGTCACTGAGCAGGTTATTGCTGAGCAGGTGCTGCTTGATAGCTCTGTTAATGACACCTTCCATCACTTTACTGATGATCGAGAGGAGACTGATGGGGTGGTAATTGGCTGGTTTAGGTTTGTCATGTTTTTGTACAAAGGATGTACCTAGGCATTTTTCCACATTGTTGAGTAGATGCAAGTGTTGTGACTCTACTCGAACAGCCACAACCTCGGGATCACAAGTCTTCAATACTATTGTCGGGGCCCACAGCCTCTGCAGTATCTAGTGCCTCCACCCATTTCTTAATATCAGGTGGAGTGAATTGAATTGGCTGAAGACTGGTATCTGTGATGCTGGCGATGACTAGAGGAGGCTGAGATGGATTATTCACTCAGCACTGCGAATGCTTCAGCCTTATCTTTTGCAATGTATGTGTTGGGCTCTTCCCTAATTGAGGATGGGGATATTTGTGGAGCCTCCTCCTCCAGTGAGTTGTTTAATTGTCCACCACCATTGTTGACTGGATGTGGTAGGACTGAAGAGCTTAGATCTGCTTTGTTGGTTGTGGGATCACTTACCTCTGTGTATTGCTTGCTGCTTATGCTGTTTGGCATGCAAATAGTCCTATTTAGTAGCTTCATTTTTAAGTATGCCTGGTGCTGTTCCTGACATGCCCTCCTGCACTCTCCACTGACCCAGGCTGGATCCCCTGGCTTGATGGCAAAGGTTGAGTGGGAGATATGTCGGGCCATGAAGTTGCAATTCTGCTGTTGTTGACGGCCAATGGCACCTCATGGATATCCAGATTTGACTTGATAGATCTGTTTGAAGTCTGTCCCATTTAGCATGGTGATGGTGTCACACAACACTATGGAAGATATTTTCAGCGTGAACAATTCCACAAGGTCTGTGCAGTAGTTGCTCTTACTGATCCTGTCATAGACAGGTGCATCTGTGGTCAGCTGATTGGCAAAGATGAGGTTAAGTATGTTTTTTCTTCTTGTTGGTTCCCTCACCAGCTGCTGTGGATCCAGTCTAGTGTCAATATCTTTAGGACCCGACCAGCTTGATCAGCAGTGCTGCTGCCAAGCCATTCTTGCAGTGGACATTGAAATCCTGCACCCAGAGTATGTTTTGTGCCATCTCCACCCTCAGTGCTTCCTCCAAGTGTTGTTCAATGTTGACGAAGAAAATAGGGGAGTACAGATTCATTAGCCGAAAGAGGGCGGTACAGGTCAGGCAGGAGATACAGAAGCTTGAACAACAGCACCAGCAGGTTCAAGAAAAGCTTTTTTCCTACCGTTATTAGACTGATGAATGGATTCTGTGACTTCATATAATGCTGAAAATGGTGTAACCTGTAGGTGTTACTTTGTCCAAGAGTTTTTCACCCTATGGTCTATATATCCTCGCTTACTACGATCTGCCTGTACTGCTTGCAAACAAAGCTTTTCACTGTACTTAGGTACATGTTACAATATATAAATCAAATCAAATCATAAAATGCAAATCAACAGGTTATTTTTTTGCCTACATCAAACCTGAAGCCATAAGACTTCATGCGGTCTGGACCCAAGGGCAACTCCCTCCCGACTCTATACTGCTGTACCGCCACCTATGCTGGGTCTGTCTTGCTGGTGGGACAGGACATATCCCTACAAACAATGTCAGGTTGTTGCTTGACTAGTCTGTGAGACAGGTCTCCCTTCTTTAGCACTATCCCCCAAATGTTAGTAAGAAGGACTTTGCAGGGTTGACTGGTCTGCTTCTACTATTGTCTTTTCGGTGCTAAGTGATCTATCTGGCATTTCTTTCTTATTTCATTTTTTTGAGACTTTGTAGCAACTGGTACAACTGAGTGGCTTGCTTGGCCATTTCAGAGGGCAGTTAAGAGTCAACCACATTGCTGTGGGTCTGGAATCACTTATCGGCCAGACCAGGTAAGGATGGCAGATTTGGTTCCCTTAATGACATTAGTGAAATGGATGGGATTTTCTGACAAACGACAATGGTTTCATGGTCATCGACAGGCTCTTAATCCCTGGGTTTTTTTTATTGAATTCAAATTCCACCATCTGCCATGGCAGAATGTGAACACAATTCCCCAGGACATTATCTGATTTTCAGGATTAATAGTCCAGTGGTAATACTACCAAACCGTCACCTTCCCTTAAACTTATGTTCCTTTTGATAATAAAATTAAATTGAATTAAAGACCAAGTTAGTCTGTTATGAAAAATTATCATTTTGCATTGTGCTTTCAATGCAAAAAGTTCTAATTACTTTGAAATAACCGTCATCAAAGCCATTTCAATTTTGAAAGCTGTGCTGATTTTAATCCTAGATACCCACCAATTTTCAATGAATAGGATGGCTTGCAGATTGTGAAGTTCTCTACAATGCTTAATCTTTGTATTCTTGATGAGAATGAAAATTAATGATGGGCCCAAGCTGTTTTGTTAACACAGTGACACCTAATTAACACCCTGGTCGGACACACACCGAAGTGTCTGCCTGAGGTCCTGCCTTTCGGCAAGCTTCTGAAGTGATAATTAAAATTCGCCATAGGTGGAATCCTGCAAACTGTGCCTTACATAGAAAAAGCTGTTGCTATAATTGTTAATTATCTCAGCTATGAACATTTCAAAAACAAAATCCTTATTGCGATTTTTTTGTTAATTAAGGAAAGTGCATTCGGTATTCTTGTTTACATTGCCTTTATTATTTCATTTATTTCAACGTGTACAGATTGTGTACAGCTTGAATACAGATCATGGATTAAAGTGATGACAGCTGGTAGAACGTTGTCACAGATGGTAGCAAAAAGAGTGTAATTAAAGACTCAAGATTATGTGTGTAACTGCATTGGATATTTACCTAAATATACGGAAAAATGTGCAGCTGATTTGGTAAAATTCACATATATTGGTGCTCCCAGTTAATGCAGCAGAAATAATCTTTCTGGGCATTTCACTGTGTAGTTATAGAATTGAGTTCAACAGATATGCAAATTTACCCAAAAATGCTGCTCATCTTGCGACTGTCCTTGTGTACACTGATTCAACAGCCTGTTCTCACCATTATTAATGAAAAAGACAGGGGCTCTCATCATTTACTTTGAGATGGTCTGAAATCACTTCGTTGACAGTAAGGTCACTGAGTTCATCCAAACTGATATACTTGTGATGGATCTTGTCCTCTGTCACCACCACCACCCGCACACCATGCTTGTCCTCTCCCAATTGGCAGCCTATAGCTGAAGTCACCACCATGTCCAGATTGTTAAACTTGCCACCAGCATTCCGATGGTAGTGGCCTGAAAAGATTGCCTTTACACCTGGAATGAGTGAAAATGTTTAGTCAGCATAACAACAACATCAATGCATCTCAGACTTCTCCATTCAGTTTCTTTTGTCAACCATGCCTGTGCTAAAATACTTGATGATGTTCAGTTTCTACATCAGCCACACAAATAATTTAGCTTTTTGAAGGTTGAGAATGGATCTAAAATCTATAAAATACATGTTTGTAATTCTATTTATTACACTACGATGCTTGATTGAATTTCGCTGAGTATAATCAATGTTGGAACTGTTGTGCAGATTCAAAGATTGAGAGGAACTGGTGGAAAATACTTTTCAATGCAGTGAATTTAACTTGGAACTTTTTTTAAACAGGGCACAGGTCACATTCTTTTCCGTGACATGCTTTCTTGTGACTTTTAAAAACAGTGAACCAAGGCTCACTACTGATAGGTGTGTCTGTGCTGGGACCTTAGGAAAGCTGACTAAATTGATGGGATGTCCCAAATACTACGCAGTTGTTTCTGCCAGCTGCTGACTACAAGGTTCTGGACTGTGATATTACAAACACAAAAAAAGAGCCATCAGTATTTAATGTTTTTTCTTTAAAGTGTGCTGTCAAAGAGAGCACAAGGATGGATTGCTGCCAGGCCTCAACAACAACTTATATTTTAAAAAGTCTTGTTTAAGCCATTAGTGTTGCACTTACCAGAATAGACGCAAGAATGTCAAAATTAAAGAAAACAATACTATATACTGAATGGAAAAAGAGGTCTAATTGGTTGGCCAGTTAACCATACAGCTCACTTCTTAACATGAGCTCCTTGTACTCTTCATCTGCACTTTTCTGTTTCTAGAACTTTGCTCTTACTGACCTTTAGAGGAGATGGAACTTCTTTCTTGCAGACTGTTTTGGAGACTGCTAACCAGACAGCATCTCTTTGTTTTGACTAAATTTGTACACAGTGCTGGATTTTCTGATAGGCTGAGCTGTTGCCATGGCGAATGCACCAGGGAGCTGCTGTTCCTTATGCTTTTGTTTAATTCAAAAAAGGTACAATGTCTGAACACGTCCTTTCTGTTGCAGGTTTCTGTGTATGAATATATGCAGCTTCTAGCCATAGTAACTGAGTCACATTGCAAGCCTGACTGATCATCTGAAACTTGTTGCCAGAGTAATTCATAGCTAACTCAGGATAGTTCATTAATTGCGAAATCACATTCAACTTTAGGCATAATTGTTAGATTCCAGCTGACGGTAATACTGGACAAGTCAGATCCTAGAGAGAAACTTGAATTGATTTGACTGTAAGTTTTATTTTTCCTATTTATTTCTGGTGGTGGTCAGTCACTGAACATATTCACAAGATTCTGCTGATGTACTTTTAACAAAAGAGCATGAAACTTTACTATACAAAAACTCGTTGAAACAGTCATGTTAAAAATATCAGAAATAAAATTTCTATCCTTTTATCCTCAACAAAAACTTGCAATTACTCAAACCTCAGTAAAGGATCAGTCTGTCTCCACTTCAAAAGGTTCTTGTTCAGTTGGCACGACTGTTATTTATCTCATTTTATTAAAGTTCTGAATTCATGTTTTTCTTCTACTTATGTTTCTTTCTGACACCCTGAAACAAACTGCTCACACAGCTCACTTCTTAACATGAGATCCATGAAATCTTGTCTTTCAGTTTTCTGTTTCTGGAGATTTTCTCTGACAGACTTTTAAGATACCGTGTCAGTTTATGCACAATGTTTTGGAGACTGCTAAACTAACATCGCCTCTACTTTTACTGAACTTGCACAGACTGCCTGATTTTCTGGATGGTTCGGTCTTTCTGTAATACTGGACTCCGGTCACTAGGCAACAGTATTTTCTTTTTCTTTTACCATTCTCTACCAATGAACTGAACTATTTACCTTGGGGATTTTAAAACATCATTTAAATGTAAACAATTCTCCGGGCAACCTGGTACCACTCTTGGAATCCAAAAACAGAAGAAAGTCTGTCCTTGCCTTCTTAACATAAACAATACATATAAATAATTATTAAAGCTATAAATAATTTCTCCATTTTAGAATCCAAGTTCCCAAACAGTAACAATATATTTTGAATCTTCACTGCATATTGCTCTGACTTTTGCATGCAGGGGCTGTTTGAGTATAGTCAGTGGTTTGCCTATTGCAGACTAAGGGACGTGTTGTTGTTTGAACAATCATTACCTATTAGGATGTACAAACTACGTACCTGGCGTTGCACCAGTACTGAAATTCATAATCCATGTTGTTTAGCTGTGCACTAGACAGAATGAACTTTTGGCTTGACAGTAGCATCGTGCCAGTGGATGATAACAATCATGTTGCCACTGCATATTGGTAGCATGACACAGCTACCTTCCCCTGTATAATTTGAGGTAGAATATATATCTTTGTGGTCCTTGGGCATATTCATGACTATGCACAATACACAGTAAGGAATGATCCTGTAGGACACTTTGGTATGTTTATACCTTATAGCACTACAGCATACGAGTGTATGGACCAGTACAGGTAGAAAGTAGTAAAGAACCACTCAGTGGATTTCTCAATTAACCTGTTGAGGAAAGGGACCACATTAAACAGTTACATTTCAATGATGAATTTGAACACAGGATGGAGTGCAGCATGGTGTGCAAGTAAATTGTTACTCTAAACTAAAAATAAGGATGAAAGTTTAAAGTATAATTGCAGCTATACAAAACCCTGGTTAGACCCCACTTAGAGTACTGTGAGCAGATCTGGGCATCACACCTTAGGAAGGAAATTGGAGGGAGTACAATATAGGTTTACAAGAATGATATCAGGACTTCAGGGATTAGGTTGTTGACTTGCTCGCCGAGCTGGCTTGTTCTCATTCATGAATGAGAACAAGCCGGCTCGGCGAACAAGTCAACAACCTCACACACAACCCGAGCTACAGATCTTTGCCAAAACTTTAAACACCTATGGGCGTAACACGCCAAAAATTGCCCGACAATGGGAAACCTTCGCCAACTGACTTGAGCTCTACCTGCAAACAACTTAACTCCCCACGAATGCCTCAAGGACCAGGTACTGCCCCGCAGCGTGAAGTACACACCTGCACTCAATGACCCACAGACATAAAATAGCTGAACAGACTGGATGCAGAATGTTATCAGCAATTATTAACGATGTCCATAACTGACTCCACAGCTACGAACAGGAACTATCGCACCAAAAATCACAGTATCTAAACGCTACGGACCAGCAGTGGACTACAACCCTAGAACAGGCCATCACCATCAATCAACACAAGACCAAAACTAAGAAGAGACGCAAGCTACAGGAGAAACTCGCCAAACTGATCGACCACAAAGACAAGGACAACAACAAACCGGACACATGGATAAGAAACGTATCCAGCAGACAACTCACAGAAACTGAGAAAGCCGGCCTATTACGTGGACTGAACATGAATACAAGCAAGTCAACAACCTTACCCAAAACCCAAGCTACAGATCTTTGCGAAAATAAAGTTCAGGGATTAAGTTATGGGGAGAAATTATACAAATTAGGCCTGTTTTCTCTAGAATTCAGAAGGTTAAGGGGTGATCCAATTGAAGTCTTCAAGATATTGACGGAGAAGACAGGGTTGATAAAGATAAACTACCGCCACTGGTTGGATATTCTACAACTGAGAGGCATGGTCTAAAAATTAGGGCCAAACCTTTCAGTAAAGATGTTAGGAAGAACTTTTACACTCAAAGAAAGGTAGAACTTTGGAATTCTCTTCCACAAATGACAATTGATGCTAGATGATCGGCCAGTTGTAAATATGAGATAGAGCTTTGCTGAACAAAAACGTACCTAAGGGATATAGGTAAAAGGCAGATCTATGGAGTTAGGCCACAGATCAGCAGTCATCTCACTGAATGGCAGAACAGGCTTGAGGGACTGATGGCCTACACTTGTTCCTATAAAGTCAAAAGGTTGCTTATCAGAAGCCAGTGCAGGCCAGTGAACACACAGGCGAAATTGAGGGGGGGATGGAACTTTGTGTAATAACAGCACACTAGGTACAACTCTGGATGGCATCATACAAAGGGTAGAATGTAGCAGACCAGACAGGTGTGTCGGAATGGTCAAGACAAAAGGTAACGAAGGAACGAATTAGTGTTCCAGAGAATCATAGAGCTGTATAGCATGGAAACAGACCATTCGGTCCAACTTGTCCATGCCGATATCCTAAATTAATCTAGTCCCTTTCTCCAGCATACCTCTGTAAACCCTTCCTATTCATATATCCAACCAGATGCCTCTTTAATGTAATTGTAGCAGCCTCCACCACTTCCTCTGGCAGCTTATTCCATACATGCACCACCCTTAGGTCCCTTTTAAATCGCTCCCCTCTCACCTTAAACCTATGCCCTCTAGTATTGGATTCTGCTAACCAAGGGAAAAGACCTTGGTTATTCACCCTATTCATGCCCCTCATGATTTTATAAACTTCTATAATGTCACCCCTCAGCCCCCGACACCCTACAGAAAACAGCCCCACCCTATCCAGCCTCTCGCTATAGCTCAAACTCTCCAACCCTGGCAACATTCTTGTAAATTTTTTCTGAACTATTTCAAGTTTCACAAAATCCCTCCTATAGCAGGGAGACCAGAATTAAATGCAGTATTCCAAAAGTGGCCTAACCAATGTCCTGTCCAGCTGCAATATGACCTCCCAATTCCTATGCTCAATGCACTGACCAATAAAGGTAAGCATATCAAACACCTTCTTCACTATCCTGTCCACCTGCAACTCTTCTTTCAAGGAACAATGAACCTACACTCCAAGGTCTCTTTGTTCAGAAATACACTTAATGGTAAGGTCCCGGGGAGTGCAAGTCCTGCCCTGATTTGCCTTTCCAAAATGCAGCACCTCACATTTCAGCACAGATGAGTTGAGGAAGGCAAAGAATTGGGCATTATTAGAAGTGGAAATTGGTGGTGATGATATGAATATGTGGTTGAAAACTCATCTCAAGGTTGTGATGAGTTTAGTTTCATCACAAAATCATTTCCAGGGAGAATGGAGTTGAGAAACATCAGCAATAATCAAATGGTGGGAAAGACTTGATTTTTTGTTTGGGATTCATGGGATGAGGGTGTCAATGCCTAGGCAGCATTTATTGCCCATCCCTAATTGCCGAAAGGGCAGTTAACTGTCAACCACATTGTTGGGTCTGGAGTCACATGTAGGCAAGGACGGCAGTTTCCTTCCCTAAAGGACAATTGAGAACAGATACATGGTCATTACTAGACGCCTAATTCCAGATGATTTTTTTATTGAATTCAAATTCTACCATCTGCCGCTGTGAGATTTGAACCCAGGTCCCCAGAACATTATCTGGGTCTCTAGATTAACAGTCCAGCAATAATAACACAGGGCCATCACCTCCCCAGTGGTCTCAACAGTCTAACTCTGCTCCCATGTCTTATGGTCTTATAAACAGAATGAGTCAGTAGGATAAGGACAAAGGACAATGCCTTTGGCTTACTCACTATTTAATTGGACTGAATTCCTACTCATCCAGTAATAACCGCTAGACAAACAGTTTGCTTATTTAGAGACAATGGAGAAGGCAAGGAAGCTGGTGGTGAATGGAGCTAGGTGTCACTGGCTAACACTGCTTTCAGATGATGTTGCAAAGTAGAAACATGGATGGGGAAAAATGGGACAGAGAATCTTCTCTATTGATGCCAGTCAAGTGCAAGAAAAAGCTCAGTTGATTTGGTGGGGTTGGTGGGGGTGGGCGCAGCCCTTTCTGTATTTTATCCAGGGGTCAATTTCCAAATTCATTATTAACCTGGTTTATAATTTGGCAGAATAGAGTGCTCACCCGTTGTACCATAGTTATTCTTCTCAGCAATTTACTTAGCTGCTCTAAGTTTTAAGATGTAAAATGCTCATTCACACATTTAACCTTATTGGCCACCACTGTTTTAAATGCTGCCATCTCATCCATCTTGTGGTGAAGTAATTAACTTTATTCAATTGGGAATGAGTATGTTGGCAGTTATGCTTCTGTATTGTATCCAGCCTTTCATAAACAGGTGTAGGCCATTTCTTTGAGGAATGGAGGAGTAGCAGATGCATTAAACAGAGAACATAGGACAGTACAGCACAGTACAGGCCCTTCGGCCCACGATGTTGTGCCGACCTATTATCCTACTCTAAGATCAAACTACCTTGCATACCATACATTTTATTATCATCCATGTGCCTATCCAAGAGTCGGTTAAATGTCCCTAATGTATCTGACTCCACTACCACCACCAGCAGCGCATTCCACACACCCACCAATCTCTGTGTAAAGAACCTACCTCTGACATCTCCCCTATACCTTCCTCCAATCACCTCAAAATTGTGCGCCCTCATAACAGTCATTTCCGCCCTGGGAAAAAGTCTCTGGCTATCCATTCTATCTTTGCCTCTCATCATCTTGCACACCTCTATCAAGTCACCTCTCATCCTCCTTCACTCCAATGAGAAAAGCCCCAGCTCCCGCAACCTTTCCTCATAAGACCTGCCCTTCAGTCCAGGTAGCATCCTGGTAAATCTCCTCTGCACACTCTCGAAAGCTCCATATCCTTCCTACGATGAGGTGACCAGAACTCAACACAATATTCCAAGTGTGGTCTAACCAGGGTTTTATAGAGCTGCAGCATAACCTCGGGGCTCTTACACTCCTGCCAATGATAGCCAACACACCATTGTTCACCTTTAAGTCAAAGTTTTATATTACCTTGACAATTTTTGACTCAGTGAATGAAGATCATCATAAACTCTTATAGCAGCAAATGAGGAATGATACCATCGAAAATACAGAGAGACATAACAGGCCAGTTAGCAGGCATTCTGAGGACATTCAGTTGACTTGTTGGTTAGGAAAAAACAAGGAGTGAACAAACAAATAGAATCCAAAAATCGGCAAGTTAACCACAGTGGAAAAATAATCTATCAAGCTGTCACAGATAAATCATGGAACTATTAAGATATTAATGGAAAACAATGTGCCATCAGCAAAGAAAGTGAGGTGCATGAGTTAAATTGGAGATGGAAAATCCATGGGTCAGTGCAAAGATTGTTTGGCATTAACTTGCTTCTCATATTTGGTGCTAGCCTCCCTCATCAACAATTCCAACCAAGAGAACTACAGATCAATTCCCTTAGATAAATATCAAATTTAATTATTTCACAACAAAAAAACAGTATTCCTAAATTTAGGGATAGTAGGAACTGCAGATGCTGGAGAATCTGAGATAACAAGGTGTAGAGCTGGATGAACACAGCAGGCCAAGCAGCATCAGAGGAGCAGGAAGGCTGACGTTTTGGGCCTAGACCCTTTTTCAGAA